>CM057843.1:38683331-39033331 GCA_030068075.1 Paguma larvata | reverse complement strand
ATCATTTGGAAGGCTGAGAATTTATGATTTTAAAATTCCAGTCTTGCCTTTCAGAACAGAACCACTTAGAATTCAGTCCCTAGATGTACAAATGCAGCGTGAGCAGCATACACGTAACTCATGTCAAAAGAAATGGAAGGTCATTATACTGGGGGAAAATGTGTGGGCTCTTCATTAACAGACGTGGTGGTCTTTTTTAGTTCTACAATCCCTTGAAATAGGAATTTGCAAGCAAATTAAACAAGACTAACAGATTTTAATGAAAAACTGCATACTTAATGGTCTCACTCGTTTTTAGGTTTATAAAAGAAACCTGAATAGTGCTTCATTTCTTTTTATTTGTCAATTATTTTTTTGATATAGAAAATCACAAGTGTTTCCCAAAGGGGAAAAAAAAATTACTTGACTTCACTATATATTTCTAGCATATCAGAGTTTATAATGGTTTCTCTTTTAAACTTTTTTCCAAATCATCATGTGGAAAACAGTCAAGTCAGTTTACACAGCATATCCTAGACATTAAAGGTGATATCTAGATTTCTTTTACAGTCAGTGGGACTTTTAAAAAACCATTGAACACTTGTAAATGAGATAAAAATGTCTAAGGTAAGAATTGGCTTAAGGAACTAGCAAATTAAATGTATTTTTAAGAATTTAGCACTAAACTTTTGGAGGAAAAATAATTCAATAATAAATGTTTCAGAAATTTTATAGATATTTTAGCTGGTTTTAATTTAAGTCATCAGTTAGATACTGGACAAATACAATAGTTATTATCAGTCTATGGAGACTTCACGAGGCTCATCTGTTACCTCTCGCTATAAATCTACAAACTACATTCACAAACTACAATCACGCTTTTACAATTATCTAACTATGTATTTAGTCCCTTTTATCATCATTCCATCTCTTAGAGCACAGAACAGAGTTTAACAGCAGATTACTACCTATATCTCTACCTGCCTTTGGATTCGGAATAGGGACAGCTAACATGTTTAATTGTTATGTTCAAAAGAAGCTATCTCCTGAATCTGCCCCCTTGCTTCAAAGGGAGTAGTGGTTTGCAAATAAAATGGTCTTGAAAGCCAAGTAATTACACAACTACCTAGACACAATGAAGCATCAATCTCAGGTGAACAGGTAAGGAGGTTTTCAGGCTTATTCCAATTGAAAGCAAAGAAAAGGAAAGAACACTTGGGAAAATTTTGGGAAATGACAGAAATTAGTTACAACTTAAGTTCCCCAGAGTTAAATTCTATTATTTATTACTGTAACAATGAGATTTCTGCATAACAAAAGTGATAATGCCACAGGCAACAGTATAAACATTTTAAAAGTTACCGAAATAGACAATCTCTACTACCAAAAAAGAGGAGAGAAAGGGAGTCAAGAGTTTAATCTATCAAAAGGATTTTATCCAAAATTCTACAGTGTAAGTAAACAATATTAGATAGAAAAGATTTAAAAACTTACTTGCTGAGATCAACACAACATTTTGCAAGCAGGTATTTACACTGCGGTGTAGTACAACTGTGTCCTTTCAAGAGTCTATATGCTTTATATGCCTTTCCTGAGCGGTAATAACAGGTTGCCAATAAAAACAAGGCTTCCTCTGAGTGTACTAAGAGCACATATGAAAAAAAATGGCTATTATTCAGTATGTTGAATGGTAATCACTGTTTATCTGGCAATAAACAAGTTTAGCAACAAAAAATTAGTCATGTTATTTAATATAAAACAATCACTTATTAATCCAAATTTGAACTGAGAAATACTTTACTGATAGAAATCTTAGTTCCCCAAGTCCTGATTACCTTCTTTTTACAAAAAACCAAGGAAGTAATACAGTGAAGACAGTCATGGTATTTTCTGTAAATCCTTAACAAAAGTGCACACTTGTGCGCACAACCCGCACACTCACACCTACCTTTAAATAGACTACCGGTAAACGGTCTTGTTTTTTTGTAATATTTTTCTAACAGACTCTTTGAGAGAACAGAAGTCAAATTTCATGAGAAAGGGACACTCGGCGTTGTAAAGCTAATTACCAATCGGAGATGACTTTCTACATTAAAAAAGGACCAGATTAAAAAAAAAATACCACTTATTTCTAACACGAAATATATACTAAATTATATTCAAGATAACTTAAGATTGAAGAAAAATTCTAAATTGTGAACACCCCTGGCATTTAAACCACTCAATGGACAGACTAAACACTTCTACAGCAACAATAATATACGGCCCTGCAATGGCAGGCGGCCGAATTATTCAATCTGTCCCCTAGTCTCCATACTAGGAAATGCCCCTTCTGGCCTGGTTAATGAAATGTGGCATTTTCCCCTTTATTTACTCTCTCCCAAACTGACCCTCACCTCATTTCTATCCTTGCAATCTCCCAACCAATCCAGGTAAGAGTCTATAGAGGCCAGCAACAAAGGCAATAGAAAGAAAGTCACAAATATGTGCTTCTAAAAATGGGTTCTGTAATCATCTCAGTGGGTTGCAGGATGTTCTACGCCAGTGGTTCTAAAAGCGTGTAGCTATACGCTTTTAGAACCACACATGTGTGGCTGCACAGCATGACTTGGGAGCTTGTTAGAAATTCTTAGTTTCATCTCAGACCCACTGAATTCTGGGAGTGAGAATGATCTTGTAACAAATGCTTCAGGTGATTCTGATGCACGCTCAAGTTTGAGAATCACTGTTCTGAAGTATTTGCTACATCTTAAAAAGTTAACTTCACCCAAAGTTTAGGATAAAAAAATTGTTAACTTCACTCAAAGTTTAGGATGAAAAGTACGTAATTTGAAAGTTTACTCTTACACAGGTTTTTGGGTCATTTACACATGCAAGCAAAACCAGGACCCTTCTTCTCTGGCCCACCTTATGATTTTTAGTGACACCCTAGTATAAAGAAACAATATGCAATGAATGATATATAGTAAATAAGGAACTTTGGCACACATGCTAGCTGGGTGTACATAGTATTAGTGCTTCAGAAAAACAATGAACAGGGAGCTCTACTGCAGTGGGAGCAAACTTTTAATCTCACTGAACTGTAAGTGCTAATCCACATGAATTAGAAAGTGTGATTTCTTCTTGATCTTGCGATAAAGGCCTAGTTTCTGGTCACCTTATAAATTAAGTTTTTAAAAACTATTGGTTATACCAATAAACGATGGCTCCCCAAAACTAGTTTAACATTTAGCCAAAGCAATGCTTTGATAAATGTTTTGTTTACAAATACTTGTTTATGCTTAGTTCCATTTTCACTGCAGTAAAATCCCCTAATAACATGAAAGTGCCAAATATTCTGCGTGTGTGTGTGTGTGTGTGTGTACAATTTTAGTGTTTAACTGCAATTACCTTTTTGAAGTACAATAACTTAAAATCTACAAGTTCAAATGGGAATACGGATTGGAAGGCTAAGCACACCTTAAAATTAATGGATGTGTAAGATACTGATGCAAATCCCGAACAACTTGAAGGGTGTGAAAGACATGCAAAGACATGGGTGGTTTTTGAGGCTTCCCAGAGATAACTTGACAGTCCCAAACACAACCAGTGAGCCAGCAGGAAGGAGTTATAATAAAGCTAAGCAGCAGAGACTATTAACAAACAGATTTTGTCTGGAACAATAACTCCAAATAATTGACAGTGGCTACCTCGAGCGCTGAATTCAGAAAAATTCTAAGGCTGATCATAGCTTAGGTAGTAAGTGTGCAGAGATCAAAGCAACAGGACCTAGAAATGGTTACAGAGGTCTCCATGACATTTATTTACCATTCTTTACTTAGAGCCTTAATTAAAATACGTGATTGGGAATTATAAGGCCCATAATTTATTTTATAATCAGGAATAAAGTGAGCATGGACTCCAGTCACTCTTAACATAATTTTCAGGAATCAATCATGTACTAGTTAAATTATGACATATCCATATGGTGGAACACTCATCATAGTTGTCAAAGAAAAAAAAAAGACATATTTCTGGATTGCACTAAGTGAAAAAAAATAAAACAAAAAGAAGTTGTAGAATGATATTGAAGCTCCTCTTCTTACATACAGGCTAGGCTTCAAAAATTGAAAGGTCCTTTTCATATAAGTCCAAAATAATTGAGAAGTTTAAACTTGCATCTTCCAGATACATTTCCATCAAATAGGATGGCGAATTGGTCTTTAAGTGCTTTCAAATCAGATAGTCACCTCTTCTTCATGTTGACTTACAATGTAAATGAGCAGACTTTTCCAAAGCGAACCTGAATAAGTTTGCTGAGGTGAGGGTTCTCAGCCTTGATAAACTCTACAATTATCATCGAGAATTGCTTAGAGGTCAAAGTACTCTGCTTGATGCCTTGTCACCAACTCTGATTATTTTAAGTATTCGAAGGGTGTAGAATCTATGAAATCATCTATAACTTGTGACACATGCTTCATCCTGATTATCTTTTACGTTTGTTTGTGTATTTATTTAGAGAGTGCACGCACAAGAAAGGGAGGGGCAATGAAAGAGGGAGAATCCCAAGCAGGCTCTTCACTGTCAGCACAGAGCCTGTCATGGGGCTAGATCCCATGAACCGTGAGATCATGACCTGAGCCAAAACCAAGAGTCAGACACCCAACTGGCTGAGCCATCCAGGTGCCCCTTAAGTTCTGTTTTTAAAAAATATTTTTATTTACTTTTTAAAAGTAAGCTCTACACCCAACGTGGGGCTTGAACTCACAATCTCAAAATCAAGAGTTGCATGCCCTACTGACTAAGTCGGCCAGACGCCCGATTATCTAAGTTCTTAAATCAATGAAAGGCAGTACAGCACACGCATTAGCACTGACTTTAGAGTCAAACTGCTTGGGTTCACATTCCAGCACCACCACTTAGAGCTTCGTGACTTAGGGCAAGTTAACTTCTCTGTTCCTCAATTTTTTCATCTGTAAAATAAGGACAGAGAGATACTGATCTCTGAGGATTGCTATTAGGATTAAATGAGTTAATATATTAGAGTACCTAGGATAGTGCCTAACACACAGTAAGACCGATACGTGCTATTATTAAGTTATTATTGGCTTTCTCCTAAATTTACAATACCTGAAGAGTCATTTGCTAGTAATGCGGGTTACACATACGCGACACTGAGCCAAAAGTTCAAATAATTCCATTTCATCACCAACTTTTCTTTTGCTGAAGGATTTCAATTGCTTGGGTGCTATGCTTTTGATGCGGCATGACTCATTCCATCCTTCAGAATCATTTCTCTTGTTGAATACCTCAACCACATACGCAATTCCAGTATTTTAATCCTATTCCCACTTCTTACTTTCTCAACGTTTGTTTATATCCTAAATTTCAATATTAACTGGTTTTATATTTGCTGTATATGATAGGATTAATAATGTTTTAAAATACTTTGAAACCATGCTTAGAGGGCTGGAGGAAATTTTAAAAAGGCTCCTTAGGGTTTGAAGGTGGAAAGTGGCCATACATAAGCAGAAAGCAGATGCCCAGATCATGCAGGGCTTTGCAAGCTATCTAAAGATTTAGGGGTAAATTCTTATGGCAATTAGACATCTCTGAAGCATTTTAAGAAGGAAAGTAAAGAGAATGAGTTGATTTGGGAAGGGGAAAGGGAAGAGGCAGGGAAGAGTAGATATGGAAAAACCAGTTAGGAAGCCTTTTTAGTAAGAGGTAGTAATGTCTTAGATTAGTATGGGAATATTATGAAGACAGGTTTACACGTATGGAGTTTGATATGTATGATGTTTGTGTGAAACAGTTAATGCAATGAAACATTTGAGTCTCAAATAAAAAAAAAGTTCATTGGAAGACCCGAGTCTCAATCGCTAATACATTATGAAAATGAAAACTATGACAATTAAATAGCATCATTTTTTTTGGTTTTGTTTTTTACTGGCAAGCGTTTAACTTTGACAGTAAATGGTTAGGTCAATGGGCCAGACATCCTTTTGGTATATAACAAACTGGCTTAAATTTTTAGCAACTAGATATATTTATTAAATTTTCCAATAATGGCCCAGAAATGAAACATTATGCCATATCATTAGTAGTACTCTGGGCATTTCCTCTCGATGATGCTCTTAACATAACCTGGGAAACAACTTTTTAAAAAAATGTTGCCATTTGTAGTCACATATTTCTGTGAGTTTGGCCTCTCAACATCATAGCTAAGACAGAGAAGAGAAACAGATGTTGAGTCTTCTACTCTGGTTCACCTCTTCAACTGAGCCAAATTTACTGAAACTGACATACCCAGTGCAATTTCTATATCCGGGCCCATCAATCGTTAAGACAGGTAGAAAACCGGTGAACAATTTTACGGTAACTTAAACTATATTCATATTTAAAAATCAACATTTTGTAGTGGGGAACGCAAAATCTACATCAAGATAGGTTTCAAGCAATTGTGAGCTTTGTACTATGACCCTTGGGATAACTTAGGGAATACATGTTGACACAAAGTCTTCAGCTACTTCTTTTTCCCAGCTTTTCACGAGTTACAACCGCCGATTCCACGCAGTCTCACAGACAGCAATTTTTCATCTTTCCCCAGAGGTCCTGGGTGCTTCCTTATAAAATATAATGCACACAAAACTTTCATCTGGTTAATTTTCTGAACATAAATACATCGCCTCTAAAGACCTACCATATTTACTGTATTAATGTGTTCTTTGTCCCTATAATCTAAGACTGTTTCTATTTATTCCTAACCACCTATTTCTATTCATTCTCAACAGCTAAATAAATATAATTGCGATTAAGAACCTTAGAAATTGCAGCACTACATGCTATCTGTTAGGACAAAGGCAAAAGCTGAATCTATATTCTGTCCAACAGTTAATCAGCAATGGAGAAAACCTTTGATCAAGGAGTTCAGGTACGGCAGTGGGAAGGAAAAGAGGTGCAGAAGGGGATATGGTGGGAGGTGATAAGATTAGGAGTTTTCCCAAACAGCAAGGCACAATTCCTATGGATTGTGAAATCAATTTAGTAGATATCAACCTTCATTAGAACAACAACAAACACTCAAAGAGAAAATGTCAGAGTACAGCATATGTATGAAGAGTTAAAAAAAAAAAATCTGAAAAGCCACCATAATAGAATAAGCTAGGGGAGAGGAACTCGTAAAGGACTTCCCAAAACCACAGATTATTATAGTCAGTGCTGAAAACTATCCTGTTAAACAGCTCTCTCTCTTCCTAAGTTAAAGATGAGTAAAATTAGGCTCAGAGTAACTTCTTACCTAAGATCAAATGGCTAATGAGCCTCGGAGCTGACATTCCACTTTGCTTACACAACAGTCTTAGGTGGGCTAACTATGAAACTCTTAGGAGAAAGACAAATGGGTGACAAAGAACTAGCGACGTTGAGAAATTATCTCAAGAATCCAGCTTTCAGAGGGCTCTATCTATCTACTTCTTTAGCCTCATGCCCTATCGGGTGTCCTTCTCCAAAACACAGGAGCTACCACTGGTGGCATAGGACACCACTGAGCAAAAGGGCAAATAGGTTACATCTAACAAACCAATTCTGATCAACTAATATTATCAGCCAGCAAGACCGTGTTAATAAGAATTCTGAGACTGGTTCAATAGGAGCAAGTAGTATGATAGATTAGTGGTGTCTGTTATGAGCCAGAGTGGCATGCATTTGCCACCCTTGGTAAAGTGGAATCAGAAAGATCTACCACTTACTGCCTGTGAACACTGGTCTCCATTTCTTCATTTCTAAAATGGCAATAGTAATGTCTATTTTATAGGATTATTGAAAACGAAATAAGACGTTAATATTAAGTATTTATTAGAGTACCTAGTACATAGTAAGAAATCAATAAATGTTCTATAGAAGTTACTACTGTCATTATTAATGAACGAGGACAGTATCTGCTCCCATAAAATTTGCCCTCATAGAAATCAGAGTTAAACAGAGTGGTTAGGTTTAACAGTTAACCATTGAACAATGAGGGGGTTAAGGGGCACCTACACTGCAGAGTCAAAAATCTGCAAGTAATTTGTGACTGCCCCAAAACTTAACTACTAAAACCCTACAGGTGCTGTGGGGCACCTGTGTAGCTCAGTTGGTTAAGTGTCACTCTTGATTTTGACTCAGGTCATGATCTCTGTGGTTCGTGAGTTCAAGCCCCACGTTTGGCTCTGAGCTGTCAGTGTGGAGACTGCTTGGGATTCTCTCTCCCTCTCCCTCTCTCTCTGCCCCTCCCCTGCTCATGTTCTCTCCCTCTCTCTCTCTCTCTCTCCCTCCCTCAAAATGCTATTAAGAAAATCATAAGGGGCGCCTGGGTAGCTCAGCTGGTTGAGGGTCCAACTTCAGCTCAGGTCATGATCTCACAGTGTATGAGTTTGAGCCCCACATTGGGCTCTGTGCTGACAGCTCAGAGACTGAGCCTGCTTTGAATTCTGTGTCTTCCTCTCTCTCTGCTCCTCCCCAGCTCTCTCTCTCTCTCTCTCTCTCTCAAAAATACAAAGATTTAAAAACAAAAAAGAAAGAAAAAAAAAGAAAGAAAATCAGAAGGACGAGGAAATACATTTACGGTACTAGACTGTATTTAAAAATCTGCATACAAGTAGATCCACCCAGTTCCAATCTGTGTTGTTCAGGGGTCAACTGTATGTTGAGAGAAACTAACACTTACTGAGCAACTTTCCAAGTGTCGAGCACCGTACCAAATACAGAAAGCGGATTAAACAGCTTTATGCAGATTCATCTGGAATCCTGCCCCAATTCTATGGGAAAACCTACTTGTTTGAATTTGAAACCACTAATTCACAATCTTTTAGAGCCTCATTACAATAAATTAGAAAGTGCCAATCCTTTAATCAGCAAATATAAAAAAGAAAGTATAAGAGAGCAAAACATGAGGGTTGCATAGGAATCAATGAAAATACACATCAGTAGGTTATGCATGATACACCTTGCTTTTAAAAATCGAGTAGAGTAGGGTAATCTATTGCATTACTTTCTTTCTAAGCCTCTCACCATCTAAATCCCTTCCCTGGGACCTCAGACTCCCACTCCACACACAGATCCTCCACACTCTCCTTTCACTGAATTTCCCGTCTCTCTTGAAGGACCTGACAGCACTCAAAGCGATGCTGTTTCCCTCGTATCCCACTTACACTGGAGTCAAGTCTTTGCTTCTTAAAACTGTTTCCAAGCATTACCTTTGCCTGTCTGTGAAACTCCCTGCTCCTGAGTTCATACCTTCTCCTCATAACTCTCAGCTCCGAATGCAGGACGTTCTGCTTCATTAAAGGAAAAATTCTGCACCTGGTTCATGGGCTTCCGCTCCCATGTTATCCGCCACATCTCCCAATTCAACCTCATCTGGACTGCTGGCACTTCTCTAATCTTATTCACCAGTCTTCTTCGGTGTTAACTTTCCTAGAGTTTCCTAGAGTTTTCCCGGTCCACGTCTTGTTCTTTCTTGGGACACGTGCCTGGCAAATCCCTAAGATCTACCTTCTTATGCTTGCAGTTAGGTTGCTAAGCACTTGCTACCTGCGTAAAATCATACAGCTGATCAGAAAGGTTCCACTAGCAATTCATACCAAAAAATACAACGTATGCAAAAACAAAGCTCGCCTACAACCACACACACAAAAATTGAAACGCTTGGCAAGTAATCCAGTGGCAACTTACACAAGAAGTACAAAAACTGAATTAGGCAAACACCCGAGTTAAAAGAAAGCAGCACTACTTCTGGTTGGGAAGGCCATCTACAGTAATTTAGAAAATTGTATGCTTATAGGTCAGCACGGAGCAAAGTCTTTGTGAAATTTCAAAGCAATAATAAAGTACACATAGAAAAATGGAAGATAAAAAAGGGGAAAGACTTCTTATCAAAGAAGGAATTGGAAAGAAAAAAATGATGATAGGCCCTATGGAATATTAAAATATAACATAAAGTGTTAAAAATGGTATGGGGGTACCTGGGTGGCTCTGTGGATTGAGTGACAGACTCTCGGTTTTGGCTCCGGTCATGATCCCAGGATCGTGGGATCAAGCCCCCATGTCGGGCTCCATGCTGAGTGTGGAGCCCTTGAGATCCTCCCTCTCTATCTCCCTCCCTCCACCCAGGTCCCCCCCCCCCCAATTTGCACTCTCTCGCTCTGAAAAAAAAAAAAAGATATTGGATTAAAAACAGAAAATTAACTAATGGAAGAGAGGAGAAATTCTGGAGACAGAACGAAGCTTTTTTTTTTTTTTTTTTAAGTTTATTTATTTATTTTGAGAGACAGACCAAGCATGAGCAAGGGAGGGGCAGAGAGGGAGGGGCAGAGAGAGAGGGAAAGAGAGAGTCCACAACAGCGTGGAGCCTGACTCGGCGCATGACCCTATGAACCAAGAGATCATGACCTGAGCCGAAACCAAGAGTCTGATGTTTAACTGACTGAGCCACCCAGGCACCCCAGAACAAACATTTTTTAAAAATTTAATATAAAACCAAGTAAAATACCATGCGGGAGGGAAAAAAGCATTGTTTAATAGATAATATTGAATAAATTAAGTAATAATACCAGGATAAATTCTTTAAATTCTTTTAACCACCAATAACCACATATGCATTGTAGCTGTAGAATGAGGACTTTTCTGGCTACTGAAGCAACAGAAGTATAAATGTCAAAGTATGTGAGCTCAACTACATAAAAATTTTAAATATCGAGATAATAAAAACCAACAGAATGACGATTAAAAAGCAACAATCTGGGGCAAATATACAATAAAGATATAGTTCATAGAACCAGGAATAAATTTAAAACAAACACTTGAGAAAATACCCAGAATCCCTTGTAGTTATAAAAATGCAAGACAAAGTATCTCATAATTCTTAAGTAAGCGAAAATACATTAAAGCGATCAAAGGACTGTGAAGGAAGTCTTGTGCTGTTGGGTCACACCCCAGACTATTACACCTCTCTTTGCTGGGTATCAACCGGGGAGGAGGTAATTTGTTGTAGAACTGATCACACTGTTTGACTTGTAAATTCCATTCTAGAATATAGAACCCCCAAAAATGACCTAAAAGAAAAAAAAAGCTGTACCTAATTATCTATATTAGCATCTTAGAAAGAGAATGACAAGAATTAATGACAGAAACAAAACACACATCACCAGCACGGTTACTGAACACTTATTACCACACCAGAAGGCTGTGCCAAGTGCTTTAAATACATTATCTCATTTCATTCTTCAGTGTTATCAAGCGATTATCATTATCTTTATTTTATAGATGAGAAATCTGAAATACTCAGACACTGAGTGACTTGCCCAAGGTATACAGCTGTATATTTAAAGCGACAGGCTTAGGTTTATACCAAAGCTGTAGACTAAACTCATGCTCTTGGCCATAGAATATAGACTCTTTTAACAGAAAACCTAGGAAAAAAATATCTAAAGATTGGAAAGTGATTGAATAAACCACAGCATAAAACCTGAAACAACTCTACAGTTATAAAAAGTAGCACCTAAGGGAGCTAACAGATACAGGGGAACGTTTTTATGAACTAGCGCCAATCAGAAAGAAAAAACAAAAGCAATCCCCAGAATCTTGTTATATTTAAGTCATAGGAAAGGACAGAATTCCATTTACTTTATTCCTTTACTGTTTTATAGAAATGAACAGATTACAAACCTTCTGCATACAGTCGTTCTGCAAGGAAAACCGCATCTCGGTAAGCATAGTGGTTGAGTGCTTGCCAGATAGCAGCCTGAAAGGAGAGGGAAAAGAATGTAAGTATACAAATACACACTTCCA
Source organism: Paguma larvata (assembly GCA_030068075.1). Taxonomy (NCBI): domain Eukaryota; kingdom Metazoa; phylum Chordata; class Mammalia; order Carnivora; family Viverridae; genus Paguma; species Paguma larvata. The sequence continues at coordinate 39,021,544 of CM057843.1, read as the reverse complement.
AAGGAATGCCGAGCGGAGCCTGGCATCTTGTAATCAAATCAGCAACCCTCCCTGAAGTAATAAAATAAAACCTCAATGTCCATGGTGCAAACCCCACAGCACGTTAGGCAAGGCTCTTCGTGGCACGGCTCCTAACACACCTTGAATTTACTCAATTCTCTAGGGACATTTGCGCCTCTGTGCCTTTTTGTACGTCCTCTTCCCCCACAGAGGAATGTGGGCTCCCCCATGTACCTCCTTTTACAAATTCTCATCCCTAAAGACCCAGCTTAATTAACGTCTACTTCATGAAAGTTTCCTGGCTATTACTAGCCATTTTTTTTTTTTTTTGGTAAACATCTCTCTTCTAGTACAGCACTCATAATCTGTTACAGTTACTAGTTTATAGATCCGCCCATCCACTAAACGACACTGCTCTCAACTTACAGCGGTGGTTTAAACAATTTTTCATGACATACATGAAATAAATGCATGCCATCCTCCACAAAAACTTCCCCACCTATGTTTTAAAATTTTTATTAAAAATTAAAAAATTTTTTTTATTTGAGTGAGAGAGCGTGTGCTTGCACGAGATGGGGAGAGGGGGAGGGGGGGACAGGGAGGGAGAGAAGAGACAGAATCCCAAGCAGGCTCCACGCTCAGCACTGAGCCTGACACAGACGCGTGAGATCACGACCTGAGGTGAAATCAAGAGTCGCCCACTTAACTGACTGAGCCACGGAGGTGCCCCCAACCTGTTACTTTTAAAGCCACTCTATTCTTACCCACTCAAGGAAGCATATTGGAATACAAATGAGTAAGCTATTATAGGAATAACCTCTAATCCTTTGAATATATTCTTCTTTTTCGAGAGTTACAAAACAGAGCTATAAAGTATACAACAGATAGAATGACATTTTAATAATAAATAAAAACACTCAGACCCATGTACTCACTATCCAGCTCCGGAAATGAAATATTACCAATATATTTGAAGCCCTCTCCCACAAGGGCTCACCAGCCGCATAACCTCTCTGAAACCACCATTAATTTTGTTAATCTTCAGGTTTTCTTTATAATTTTTATAATTCATATGTATGTATCATCCTTAAGCAATGCAACACTTAATTTTCCTGTTTTTGAATTTTAAATAAATACAATCATATTGTATATATTCTGCTATAATTTGCTTTGAAATCCAGTATTATATTTAAAAACTCCATTCTCAATTTGTGTAGCTGGAATTCATTCATTTTGATTGCAGGATAAATAATCCATTGTATAAATATACCAAAAAGGCATCTTATCTATTTACAGCATATGAACATCTGGGTAATTTCCAGGTTTTTTCCCAGTTATAATAATGCTGCAAAGAACATTTTTTTAAAATAATTTATTGTTAAGTTGGTTTCCATACAACACCCAGTGCTCATCCCGACAAGTGCCCTCCTCTGTGCCCGTCACCCACTCTCTCCAAAGAACATTCTTATATTTATGTCTTAGGGTATCTATTTAAGAATCTCTCCAAATTGGGATATAGACTTAAGAATGAAAGAGGGCGCCTGGGTGGCTCAGTTGGTTAAGTGTCCGACTTCAGCTCATGTCATGATCTTGCGGTCTGGTCTGTGAGTTCGAGCCCCGCGTCAGGCTCTGTGCTGACAGGCTCAGAGCCTGGAGCCTGCTTCAGAGTCTGTGTCTCCCTCTCTCTCTGCCCCTCCCCTGCTCATGCTCTGCCTCTATGTCTCTCAAAAATAAATAAACGTTAAAAAAAATTTTTTTTTAAAAAGAATGAAATTATGGGGTTGCTGAGTTCATGTTCATACACAAGTTCATCTTTACTAAGTAATACAAATCACTTCAAATTGTGGATTTAATTTACACTCCTACCAAAACCGTATGATTACTCATTATTCCACATCCTTGTCTACGCTATGTACTGTCAAAAAAAATGTTGTTTATTGACTGATTGATTGAAATCTCTAACTCCAATGTGGGGCTCGAACTCATGACCTTGACATTGAGTCGCATGCTCTACTGACTGAGCCAGCCAGGTACCCCCAAGTTTTTATTTTTACCAGTCTGACAGATGTAAAATGCTTATCTAGTGCCTATAATTAGCATTTCTCTGAATATTAAAATGAGTTCGATGTGTTCGATGGTAATTTATTTCACGTTTATTGGTCTTCTGGCAAATGCCAGTTCACATGTCACTCATTTTTCTGTTAGATGATTTACCTTTTCTCACTATTTTACCCAGCATTTCTAGAGCACTAACCCAGATAGGTTTCTTTTTTTAAGTTTTAGAGTATCATAGAACACTAATTTTTAGTCTGTTATATAAATTATGTATCTGTAAATTACGTGTTTATATATGTTTATGTTTTGCCTAGCATTTTTAGGAGCACAAAACCACAGGAGTTTGTTTTCATCTTTCTGGGTTTCTTTTAACTTTTGGTCTATCACAAGATAAAGTCACCAAGTAAACGAGTTTAAAAAAATTCATAAACTTAAAAACTGAGATATCTTACAAGTGATTATGATATGTGTTTATTTTTAGCATGTACACAGCTCATAACTTGTTGATTAGTTTAATATAGTTAACAATAAAACCAGTAAGATGGGATTACCTAATGAAGACCATTAGCTAACACTGTAATAGTAAAGTTAGATTACATTACAAAACAAATGATTAATATGCCTTGGATACAGTAAAAGCTCAAATATTTGAATGAAAAAGCAAATGTTTAATAACATTTCTATATTATTAATAACTTTTTATATTAAAGTCCTAGTAGTTGTCAATGACTTACTTATTAGCCCAAGGGTGTAGTTTTCTATTTCCTCAAGAAAAAAATGGTAAATGAGCTTCATCTGGGGTCTCTAGAGCCTCGTTTCTTTTTTTTTTTTTTAATATTTTTTTAATGTTTATTTATTTTTGAGAGAAAGAGGCAGAGCATGAGCAGAGGAGGGGCACAGAGAGAGAGGGAGACACAGAATCTGAAGCTGGCTCCAGGCTCTGAGCTGTTAGCTCAGAGCCCGATGCGGGACTTGAACCCACAAACCGTAAGATCATGACCTGAGCCGAAGTCGGACACTTAACCGACTGAGGCACCCAGGTGCCACTAGAGCCTGTTGTTTAAGCTTACTTTCTAAACAGTCTAAATTTTTTAAGGTCTCAGGACTGTCTAATCTGACCATTTCCATTCAGACACAAGGGAAAGGAAAAGGCAGGAATTTAAATTTAATTTTGAATAATCTATACTATCACAGGCAGAACTTCTCCCCTCTGATGTTACTGTTCTTAATCCAGTCATTTCCTACCACTTCAAGAGCTATCTAAAACTGCTATTCAAGCTGTGGTCTTGGAGCAACAACACTAGTATCTTCTGGGAGTTTTCTGGAAGTGTGGAATCTCAGACCCAATCCTAGACTTACTAAATCAGAATCAGCATTTTAACAAGATCCCCGGTGATTTTGAGAAGAACTAATCTAAAAAAGACTTATTCTAATTAAAAGCATCCCTGCTCAGCAGATTCCCCAAAGCCAAAGAGGTTGTCTCATCTAATGTTAATTCAAGATGTTATGAATAAAATACTTTCTAATCCTTCAGGCCATGTCCCTTAGCTTTAAAAGGAAGGCTTGAATTACTCAAGCTCCAAAGTCTCTTGTTTGTAGGTCTTCATGTTCCTCTTGACCCTAATCCCTTTCTTATACCGAATAAAACAGCCCACATATGACTAGAAATGAACCACAATACCATCTCCTTTCATAATCCACCCAAATTAGTTGGGCTACAAAGAAATCTCCCTTTGGTCTAAAATGTCCCATCTCACTCTCCCTCAAATATTTTCAGAAGTAGTTGGCATAACCTATAGGATCCCAACAGTATACATAAAAAATAAGAGAAATCCTGGAATTTTCAGATACTTATAAACTCCGTACTGAAGAAAATTTGCTGTCCCAAAGCCAGATTGATCACCCCCTACTCGTAATTTCCAGAAGACAAAGGGGCTCATGCAATTGTAATTTTGCCACACTTCAGTTCTCTGTCAGCTGCCATATATGCTTGTTTCCCTATGAGTTAATCCCACGATGCCCCTCAATCTCATAGAAAGGACACTTAAAAACTAAAATATCATACGACACTAAAAAAAACTCATTAGCAATTGGAGGGTCCTGTTATTACTTGGGAACTAAAATAGATGGGAAGAGAAAAAAGAGAAGGCCATGAATACCAACAGGATCTGCTAAGGAGGACCGTTAGATCACTGTATGATTCTTCCCCAATTAGAGCCACCTCAATAAAAAAAAGGCCAAAGACAAGCTGTGCTGAAACAGCCAGAACCCCCATGAAAATGTTCCACATTGCTGCTAATAATTCTTCCTCGTGCCATTAACCAAGGGTCTGAGGCTCCTACTCCTTATTACTCCCTGACTTTATTTCTGGTAACATTTGCCCGTGATGGACAAAGGTATACTATGACTCTATGAGGAAATTTTTTTTTTTATTGATTCCAGCATAACTGATCATGAATGAAAACCAATGGCGGGGGGGAGGGGCAGTGGTGTCTTTTTAACTTTTCTGAACTGGAGAGATCTAGTACTCGCTCATTCAATAAATATTTACTGAGTGTCTATACATGCTAGGTACTGTAGCCTCCATCTACAGTAATTAACGAATAGTTTCTGTTCTCATGGAGTACCTCTCAGTGCTAGTCCTGTCTACAGCAGTGGCTACCAATCCTTGCTTGACAATGCTCTATCTCAAACCCACCGCACCACAATCCTTGGGTTTGAGTTTAGATATCTTTACTTTTAAACCTTTTCACTGGTAAGCATTCAGGGCTCAGATTCATTCTTCTTTTCTAAATAAGTAGTCTCCTTCCTTTTACAGCACACTCTTGTGTAAAAAACTTACAAAAGCCATGGACTTCTTTTCCAGACAAAACCACATGTACACATACATATACAGAAAATCTGTGTAGAGTGTTAGGGGTTCACAGATATCCTGGTTCATTAAGTATCACTGGTCCAGCTGATGAGAGACAGTATCAGAGCCTGATACTTAATAGGTTTCAGTAAATAGTTGTAGAATTGAATTGAGAAACTTAAAAGGAAGGAGAAGAGAAAAGTTACTGAGCTAGAAAGGTACCTTCCTCTGCACACAAGAGAGAAGACAGTCCCAGGGCCCTCGAGGGGCGCCGCTGCCGCCAGGAGTAGGAGAGGTAGGTGCTCCTCGTAGTTTGAAACGCAAAACACCTTTACCACACGAGGTCTTGGACGTTGGGTTGAGTTCGATGAAATAATGAACGCATTGGTAAATCAATCTGGGTACATTATCGATTTATGTAGTTCGAACGGGCTGTTAGTGTCTAACAATCATTTACAGAACTGCACCTAAACAACGGTACCTAGAATCTTTCCCCTCTTTTCTAGTGCCATTCCGTTGACAACCTCCTTTCCTTTCAACTCAGCCTCCTACATGGTCTTCCTGCCTGTGAGCTGAAGGGAATCCATCCTGTCCCAGAGTCGCATTCTTCAAACATAAATATCAGCACGGCTAAACAGAAGATGAGAGCTCTCGAGAGACCTGGGTTCAAATCCATGTTCCATGACTTACTAGCTCTGTGTCTCGGGCAAGGAACAATGTCTCAAGTCTCTTGTTTTACAACACAGGAATCCGTAAGGGTTAATATGTACATAATGTTACATTAAGTACAAAACGGTTCCTAGAATAATTTACAAATTTTAGCTGTGCCACATCATCATCATCATCACGTCTTCCTCCCTAATCAAAACTTTCTAATGTGCTTTTAAGTATTTTTACTTAAGCAATCTCTGTACCCAACATGGGGTTCAAATTCGCGGCCCCAAGATCAAGAGCCGCATGCTGTACCGACCGAGCCAGCCAGACGTCCCTGTGCTTTTTTGTTTTTTTTTTTAATCAAACCATTGGGAAGGTGAACCTTAGAACAAAAATACGCGGTGCTTAAGGGACGAATGTAAGAGCAGGCTTTAAACATGCTACCGGCTCTCTGCTACCTGGCCTACCCCTCCTCTGTCCTATGACACAGGAAAGACATACATAAAAGGTCATGTGACAAACTATGTGTGTTTTCCCCAGAGAACGTCAACATTCGCACTGTGGAATAACTCAAAAAACGTCACTCAGAAAACAAAAGGCTAAAGGGTGCTCAAATCTAATTTGACTCAACAATTACTTCTTGACTGTTTAGCATAATCTCCAGCTCCAACCCACGGCTGATGAACCCTACCCCGCTGACACTGATCACAACGACCACGTCGCTTCTCTGACCTTCAGTTTTAATCATCTGTAAAATACGCATAAAAACACGATCTTTGAGATAAATCCAGCACAGTATTGGCTGAATTCTAAACCTCCATAAGAACTTATCTGTCCCTCTGGTTTTCTACCAGACCATCCATGACCTAGGGTTCTGGAACCATGCATACAGGAATCTGTCAAACTGATACTCATTTAAATTAGGCAACTGCAGTGATGATGAAAGGATGAAACTCAATAAACCATTACTCTCTAAGGCAGACCATTCCCACCCCCCTTTTAGAAGTTTATTTATTTTGAGAGAGAGTGTGCATGTGCAAGTGGAGGAGGGGCAGAAGGCAGAAGGAGAGGGAGAGAGAGTCTCAAGCAGGCTCCATGCCCACTATGCGTGAAGCTGATACTCGGGGCTTGATTCTACGACCGTAAGAGCACGACCTGAGCCGACATCATGAGTTGGACACTCAACCGACTGAGCCACCTAGGCGCCCCTCCTCCCCAGATTACTTTTATTTTTATTATTATTATTTTTTTAATGTTTATTTATTTTTGAGAGAGAGAGAGTGCAAGTGGGAAAGGGGCAGAGAGTGAGGGAGACACAGAATCTAAAGGAGGCTCCAGGCTCTGAGCTGTCAGCACAGAGCCCAATGCGGGGCTTGAACTCAAGGACTGCGAGATCATGACCTGAGCTGAAGTCGGACGCTTAACTGACTGAGCCACCTGGGTGCCCCCCCCCCCCCCGCCCAGATTACTTTTAATAGAGTCTTACTTGTCTTCCCTGAAATCTTTTCCACTCGATGATAAATTTTCTCTCTGTGAGCTTTTCACAAATCAGATCTGATCATATTATCCTTTTGCTTAAGATCTTTCTCTGCCTTCTCATGGTCCTTAATGATAAGAATCCAAACCACCAAACCAGGAAGGGTGGCACAGTCCGTGCCTGCCTCTCCAATTCCTCTTGTATCATGTTCTTACACTCTCTGTGTTAGGACAATGGTCTTCTTTCAACTCCTCGAACCTACCATGTTCCCTTCCTGCCACAGGCCCTTTAAACATACACACAGTTCACTTTACCTGCCGCTTTCCTCTCTTCCTCCAAACTATGCAAATGCGAGTCATTCTCTGGACTTCTTTCTCAGGGAACACTGTTTTGGAGACCTCTGATGAGGCCAGGAGTTTCTATTACACACTCTTACAGCACTAAGCACTTTTCCTTTGTAATACTTCTCACTGTTGTATTTACGCTTATTTAGGAGACTAAATAAGTAATGTCTTCTTCGCTATAATATAAACTACAAAAAGATAGGGACTACATCTGGTTTTGCTCATTATTAGATTCCCAGCATCTGTTATGTACTTTTTAAGCAAGTGCATAACGAATGGGTGTTGAATGAATAAACAACTGATCTTTGATTGCTGCCAGTCTTCTCACCGTCAGCGTCTTACGTTAGTCTTAGCTTGAAGTGTCTCTGTATCCGTATACAGCTGTCCCTTGAACGGCATGGGTTTGAACTGCATGGGTCCACTTACATGCGGATTTTTCTCAATAAATGCAATACACGACTGTAAACAGGTCTTCTCTTCCTTATCACTTCCTTAGTAACATTTTCTTTTCTTTAGCTTACTGTTACTATAAGAACATAGTATATAATACATACACAAAATATGTGTTAATCAACGAAGTTATTGGCAAGGCTTCTAGGCAACAGTAGGCTAAGAGTGGTTAAGTTTTTGAGGAGCGTCAAAAGTTATCCTCGGATTTTCAACTGCATAGGGGTCAGTGCCCCTAACTCCTGCATTGTTGAAGGCTCAACTAGAAGTCCAATAGTTCGGAATCTCTGGAAATCTCTATGAAAGAAACTCTGTGGCACACAGAATTCTTATTTTGTGATACAAATAATTACCACCTAATTACTCTTTTACAAAATATGGGGATTTCCTAAGAACCTACTTGTTTAATTTTGTTGTAAATGAAAGAACGTGGTGAGTAGAAACGATATACTCAGAATTTAATTTTGGAGTATGTGTTCAAACTTGTGTGCCAGAACCTCCAAGAGTGTGACTTTGGGGGAATTCTTTAAAGCTCTTCTCAGCCTCAATTTCCTCGCCTTGAAAACAGAGCTCTATTTCTTGGACTTGTGTGGCTTAAACGACATGATATACACGCAGTGCTCCTAGTATACTGCCTAGCACACAGGGGACACGAAAAACCTCCTTTCCTGTCTTCCTATATAAACAAATTCAATAAAGACACAGTTTCCATTACTATAACATCTTCCAGCATTATCTGCCACAACTGCTTATTTTTTTTTTAACACATAAGCCACAAATGATTCACCAGCTAACTTAGTACTGATCACCAGGAAAATTTGACACATATGTACTATGGCCACAAAGTCCTAGATCTTTGCATTTTTCCTCCCTGTCTTTTTAAAATTAAAGAAATGAAAAAGAGAAAAAGTATCATAATTAAGGGTTCTATTCGTTTCTGATATAAAATCAAGTTTTGCTCAGAAGAACATCATTGTTTTATTACCAATTCTTTTAATTTTTTAATATTTTACTTATTTTTGAGAGCGAGAGAACGAGTAGGGGAGAGACAGAAAGAAAGGGAGACACAGAATCCAAAGACAGGCTCCAGGCTCTGAGCTAGCTGTCAGCACAGAGCATGACTCGGGGCTCGAACTCATGAACTGCAGATCATGACCTGAGCCAAAGTCAGACCCTTAACCGACTGAGCCTCCCAAGCGCCCCTATTACCAATTCTTAACAGGGTCAGAAAGTGATAGTAAAGGCAGCCAACTCAAACTCTCATATGCCCCGGGCGTGTAACTTCCCGCATATAGCTTCTACCACCACTCTGCTCAAGCACCTCTAAGTTCCTCAGTGATGGTGTCTCTTTGGGAGGAACAGGAAGGAAAATGGGCTATTTTCGAAGACACTACAGATTGGTAGCTTACAAAGAGCAGGGCTAAGATTAGGCCCCTGACTAGTCGTCTACTTTGGCGCGACTGCCGGTGTGGACCTGCCCCTAAAAGAATATCACTCAGTGCATCATCTCAGGACTTCTACAAATTAAAGCCAGATGGATGAAGGCTGCTAACAGTCAGGGAGACAAACAGCACTGCCACGCCCGTCCTCAAAAAAAAAATAAATAAAAAAAAGTTTAAAAGAATTCCTACGGATTAAATTCATGGGTTAGTCGTAGGTTGCATTAATTTAAAAGATGAATCAACAGCACAAAATGGCAAAATTCCTTCCTTGCTTGCTTGTTCTTAAACATGCAATATTTAAAATATAAACAAACCTCTGTAATTATACAACTAATTCAGACCTAAATGTGACCATATAAATTATTTTGTTTCATTCTTGTTTTTGTCAAAAAAGAAGATAGCTGCCCTTTTTTGAACCTTAAAAGAAATGGATAATAACAGCTTCAGACAATACGAGGAGGTATGAGGAAGAAAAAAAAAAAATCACTGTGGATTTTCCTGTTCTCCATTACAATCTAATTTTTAGAACTTTTAGTTTAGGTCTCCACCAGTGGTTTTCCATCTGGATGGTTCTGCCCCCCAAGGGATATTTAGCAATGCTGGTGGGGGGCGTTTTAGGTTGTCACAAACGGAGGAGGCACCTAGTGGGTAGAGGCCAGGGATGCTGCAGAACACTCTAGAATACACAGGACAGGGTCCCCCACAATAAAGAATTAGCTTGCCCCAAACGTCAATAGTGCCAAGAATGAGAAACTCGGCTGTACGTTACCAGGTAACTGGATTATTTTACTAGCCCATGTGTCTCCCTAACTCTTGTCTTGTCCCTCCTTCCCAACAGCACCAGAGTAATCTTCCCAAAGAAGTGTTTTCATTACAAATTCTTCTGTTCAAAAATGTATAATGGCTATTTATTACCAATACCTTAAACCCCTCAACCTGGACATTTAGTCCCCTATAATCTGATTCTACCTGACCAGCAAAACCTTATCTCTCCCTGCTCTCAATTCCCATTCCAACCAAAGCTGTAATATTTTATGGTTCTTCTGTTCCTAAACACCATTCTCAACTTTGGGCTTTTGCTCGTGTGATCCCATACTAAGACCATTTTTTCTCTTCTTTTTTACCAATTCAAACACTTCCCATCTTCTAAAGCTGTAAGTTTCACTCCATCAAGAAACCCCCTTTTTTCCAGTCTATAAGGATTTATTTCCTGAATCTATTATCGGTGCAATCAAATACACACTGACTTGTAACATTACCCATTGTTCCTGTTAAACATTCTTATCTTCCCAACAAGACTAGACCCCTCAAAAGATCAGAGGTTTTATCTCCACATTTCTACTGGTTGGCTTCACAAATATCTCCAACTCATTTTGTTCAAAAAAGATTAATTGTCAAGGTACCTGAGTGGTTCAGTTGGTTAAGTGTCGGACTCTTGATTTCAGCTCAGGTCATGATCTCACAGTTCATGAGATCAAGCCCCGAGTCAGGTTCCTCACTGACAGCACGGAACCTGCTTGGGATTCTCTTTCTCCCTCTCCCTCTGCCCTTTCCCTGCTCACTCTCAAAATAAATAAATGATCTTAAAAAACAAACAAAAAACCCCAAAAGATTAATTATCCTTCTTCAGATTTGTCCCCCTTTCAAAGGATTCTTCATTTATTAAATGGCACTGCCAAAATGAAATCCAGGCAGCTGATCTTGATCCCTACCCTCTCCCATTCCATCAGTCTCCAGGTCTCATTGGTTCTACCTCCAAAACGTCTCCTGAATTTATCAGTTTCTTTCCTACTCCACTACTACCACTTTGGTCTAGATTACTTTCATCCTAAGCCTACCTTTTAAGTTTTTATTTATTTTTGAGAGAGAGAAAGAGAGTGGGGGGGAGAAAGAGAACCCCAAGCAGGCACTGTGCTGTCAGCCCGGAGCCCCATGTAGGGCTCCATGTCACGAACCATGAGATTATGACCTGAGCTGAAATCAAGAGTCCAATGCTTAACCGACTGAGTCGCCTAGGCGCCCCCTAGGACTATTTTTATTCTTGCTTCCCTCTTCCATTACATTTCACATATTGTAGCCAAGAGATCTAATATCTACATCAAGTCAACCCTCTTCTGAAAATCCTGCAGTGACTCTCCACACACTTAGAATGAAAACCGAACTCCTTATAATGGCCTCCCATTAATATGCAACTCCAGCCACATTGGCCTTCTTTCAGTTATTTCAGTGCCAAGTTCTGCTATGTCTTAGGGACTTTGCACATACTGTTTTCTCCTTCTGTTATGCTCTTCAAATCACTGTTTCCTTCTCAACCTTCGGATCCCAGCTTCAATGTTATTTGCTCAAAAAGGACCTTCCTGACACCATTTTTAGAGGCGATTTTAGAATGTCTTTTATACTCTTCTGTGCTTGGTACATAGCAGGTGCATACCATTCTTTCCAATTTGATTTTTTTCATTCAGGGCTGCTTAACTTTTGGCTATTTTTTAGTACATCTTTTGATGGTTCAGCTGCAAACCGGACACCTGGTCTGAGGTCAAGTCCTTCCTATTAGGTCTCTCTCCTAACCCTATTTACACTGCCCTTATCACAGTTTGTAATTATTAATTTGTGATTATTTGCCTAATGCTTTATGTATATAAAGAGCATAAGCACAAAAGGGGCTAGATCAGGACACTAGTCCATAAAGGAATGAAATTATTGTCTATGTTGGCAATGACCTCCCTCTACACCCACATTCCCCAAAGTTTATTCTCCCAGTTCAGATACTATGTAGCACTGTCTTCAAGACACTACACTGTACCTAAATATAAGGTAATTTCCCATTTGCCAAAAGAAAATTTCATAAATGTGTTTCAGCTGACTGAAGTGTATGAGTTTTTTGAATGAAAATCAAATAGTTAAGTGCCGATTGCTTTATCAACTTAGTGACACACACCTATTTTTTAAATGACAGAATTTATTTGGAAATTCCATTTTTTTCTATTCTCATTGAACAGAACATTTTTGTGGAAACTGTTCTCATCTGTCTTCGATATCCACAAAGCCCTTTTTTCAGCTAACACAATTTTCCTGAAGATGGTACCCTCTGAAGCCATGCTAGATGCTATTCCTGTCCATCTTATTCCAAGCCAAAGGTTATTCCTTCACGATCTAAATGGTCTCTAAAACAATATCATGTGTATAGTACCCACTTCCTATACTGCTTATTAAGGCGATTTTTACAAAGCTTGTTTACAGCTTCACCCAACACTTCTGTGAAGTTCTGCCCCCAGGAATGATGGATAAATCCATTAAAATGTCTTTTCTTTTTTAAAATCAGTTTCATCAGGTGAATTTTATAAATATCCAAATTAACACTGATTGAAATCCTTTAGGCTGTGTGTCTTCCCCGAACGACAAAAAATAAAATAACTGACAGAATTTCTGCCTCATAATAGAAGAGACTTTTGTAAAGACTCGAAAAAAAGTTTTCCTACGGGAGACAATTTGGAGGGGGGGCTAATATTTAGGCTGACGCAGCTTATCAGACTGGCTCCTCCATGGCAAAACTTTAAAGAAAACGAAGCAGCAAAAGTTGTTCATCTTTTCCTCTCAACCTTTTCCTATGCCTGGTAATATCATGATGCCTCAAACAAATGATGCCTTCCAACTTACTCTCTTTCCTTTACAAGTACATGCAATTACTTATCATAGTTTAAAAAAAAACACAACAGAGTATCCATCTGTCCTATTTCCCCCTTAGTAATTCTTTCCCATTTTCAGCCCTATCCCTAATCAGTCCATCATCATCATCGTAGCTAAAGTTGCTTGTTTCTCCCACCGCCTCAGACCCCTTATTGAATGGCTTCTTCTACTATAAAATTACAACCAAAATTCTAACCTGGCCATATCCTAAAACTTCCTACCACCGTCCCCAAATCTAATGGATAACGGTAAGGATGGGGGAAGAAAAAAGGGGACAAATTTGACTTTTAAGCCTTAAAAACACCTAAGAGCATTACCACTAAGGAAAAAGAGGAAACTTGATGGGTACCATCTAGTAGTAGGTTACATAGTCTTTCCTTCTCCATGTTTTTATACAAGTTGAAATTGTTATCAAATAGTGGCTATAGGCTAGCACTGGGACTAGTTTATCAATGGAGAGAAATTTGAGGTGAAGGCAATTGTACCATTAACGAGGCCAAAATTATAAGAATATGAAACAGAAATTAAACTTGAGTGATATACTTATTCATTTAAGGTACAGATAACTTTTAGGGTGCCTGGGTGCTTCTTGATCTCAGGGCTGCACTCCATGCTGGGCGTGGAGCTACTTAATAACAACACCACCAAAAGGCACAGATAACTTCTAACTTAATATTAGGCCTAAAAAAAAAAATCCTAAAAAGGGACTCTACCAGTAAGAGGAATTTGGATGGAAAGAAACAGCTTTAGAAGCACTGATACAATCACAAACGCGTAAATTTCCGAAGGCAGAATTCCACATTATATTGGTTCAAATACCAATAGCTGCTATATGTAAAAGAAGCCAACTGGGAGAAATTCGTATTTTCTTCTGGGAAGAAAAATTAAGGAAATACGGAAGCAGCGATCTATTAAAATATTTACTATTTGATATCACAGGCCTATTAAGGATAATGGGAAGTAATTTCTAATATCGATTTGCTTTGTAACTTCGAAAAAAAAAAAAGTCCATAACTCAATGACAGCACTTGATAGAGGTCAACTCTTCTATTCAAGTCAAACATCCTATTATGGTGAGCTGAAAGTCTCCCAGCCCTGGTCCATCAGTAAGGGACAAAAGATTCAGTTTCTTGAGATGGCAGGGGGGAAAATGACTTGGCACTGCATCGCACTTCAAATCCAATAGGGTTTCTCCCGTGCCAACAGAGCACTGTGCGTCAAAGCATACCTTGGCGTCGTAAGGACAGAGAAATGGATGTGAAAACCCTTATTTGTCTTTCACTGCCTGAACGCATTATCAACATGCACAGTAAAACACTCCTGATTCCCATCACACAGGTTACGGGAAAAACAAAAAACAAAAAACACCCAGATTTGCCATTTCTACCCCCTCCCCTCGTATAGGTGCTTGCCCCTCAGCGCTGGGCCTCGGGAGTTCTCTTCCCAGATCATTGTCCAGTGGGAAATTGACTAAGCGAGGAAAGCAACATGGGCTATAGGACATCTGTTACCAAAACAGAAATCAGTATTAAAAATACCGATCTTATCGGCCCTCCGCCCTCTCACAAAAAACAAAAACAAAACCGAACACCACCACCCCCGCCACCGCCACCCCGCCAACTTGCCCCACCATTACGAAGACCATACAAGCTCTGATCAAATGTGCTTCCCAATCATCCCGGGGCAAGGGAGCACCTGGGGCGAGTTTTCGGCCCCGCTGGTTTCTCACCCCGGCCGGGGGGGCCAGGCCCCTGGACTGACAGGAGGGGCTGGCCCGACCGTGGCCGGGCGGGGGACAGAGGCATTATCGCCGAACCCCGCTCAGACCTATGGCGGAAGCAATGCAGGACCGGAGGCAACGCGGGTTAGGCTGCGGGCGAGGCCTCCGAGCCGACGCGGAGACAGGCAGGTCCCGGCAGCAGGGGAGGCGGGAGAAGCAGCCGGGCCTAGGCCGCACCAGGCCGCGGAGTGGCCATACGCGGCTTCCCGGCCGAGGCTGCGAGCCAAGCCTCGGCGAGCGGGGTTATCATTACCTGGACGGGTTCCTGCAGCACCGTCATCCTTGAGGCTCAGGCCCACTTTCTGCAGTGCCTCAGGCCCCCCCCGTAGCGGCTCCGGCCCGGCCAGCCCCGGCTCATTTAAACTCACCAGCGACCGTTACCGGGGGATGGGGGAGGCCGAGCGATTGCCGAGTACCTCCGAGCGGGACGCGGAAATCCCCGAAGTGGTGAGATCCGCGCGGGAGCCGGACGGAAAAGCCCGAAGCAGACCGGAAATGCCCGAGGCCGATCGGCGGAGGAGGGGACCGTTGCCGGAAGTTGTCGAGGATTCCCGGGGACTACCGAGGCCGATCCAGAGCGTAGTTTTCTCCTCTCGGCCACGCCTTCACTCACGCACGCCACGCCCAATCGGCCACCCTAGGCTGGGCCGCGCCCAATCGGCGACCAGCCCGCTGGGCGTGGCTTACCGGAGCGGGCGGGGAGCGTTACGTGGCCGGACTACCACCTCCTCTCCGCGCCGAACTTCTCCGGATCGTTTGATGCGCGGTAGATTGAGGAGAGGGTAAAACACGAGAGTTTGGGGCTGACTTTAATTAGCCAAGAAGTATTTGTCTGTTGAGTTTAGTTCACTCATCATTCCAGAAGTACTTATTCAGGGCTCAAAGGGAAATTGGAAATTTGGAAGGATTGCCAGCCTTCAAAGACTAGGAAGGACTTGGGATATCAGCACTGAAGAGGGTGTGGTCTTTTTAAAGGAAAAACAGTGTAACAGAGTGCTACATTATATGGTGCCCATTATAAGCGACGTAAAAATTCAGAAGAGAGGGAAATAAATTGGGATTAAGATGAGAAAAGTTTCAGGGAAGGGAAAAGGGAGACTTAAACTGAACTCTGAAGGCTAGGTAGAATTAGAAGAGTGTCAAGTGAAGGGAAGCAGAAATGAGATCAGTCTGGTAAGAGTTAAGGGATTAACTGGAAATAATTACTTCCGTGACCACATCTTGGAAATTGTTATTCGTGATAGGAGAGGCATAAGGCGTATTAGGAAATCCAGAGGCTTGATTTTGAATGTTATCTCTGGAACTAACTAGTTTTTGGTCCTTAGGTCACATTCCCGAACTTCTACTTCCTTAGTCTGAAAATAACGATTAAAAGAATTAAATGGATTGATGTATGTGGCTGTGTCTAACACACATAGTAGGCTCTCTCAAATTTCCTTCCTGCTCCCTCTTCCCACAAAACGTGTGAACCAGGGAACTATTAACATTTTGGTTTTTGGTAGATAATGAAAGCATGCTCTGAAAGTTGATTGTCTGCTCAAGACATCTCTATGCTGGATGTGGAACTCATGGTATATTCTATGATGTGGGAATTTCCCTTTCTGGTTCTCACATTTTATGCAGATGAGATCAGGTTAGAATGGATTACTTCCTTCCTTTGGGTGATGTTGAAGGGAGAGGGGTTTTTTTTTGTTTGTTTGTTTTTATTTTTTAATACTAGCTAACAGAGCTCTATCTGTCACCAGCAACCATCTCTAGTAACTAATTATTTGTGGTACCATAAAGGATAAGTGCCAAGGTGGTTTTCTGCTCTGTGCCCTGTTTTTGTTTTTCTTTTTTTTCTTTTTTTTTTTAAGCAGTGTTATGAGTCTTCTACACTGTCCAACTGGGTAGTCATTATCTATTTGAAGCTTAGTTAAAATCAAGTGAATTAAAAATGAAGGTTTTCAGCCACCCTGGCCACATTCCAAGGATTCAATAGACATGTGTGGCTAGTGACTCCCGTATTGGATAACACAGGTATAGAATATTCCTGTCATTGGCTTGACTGGGGCTGGAGATCCAAAATGGTGTTTGGGGGCCTTGGTGCTAGCTGTTGGCTGAGCCCTTCAGTTCTCCATATCTCACAGGACCCGTGTCTCAGCGTTGGTCTCTCATCAGTCAGTAAGCTAGCCCCGTTCTTGACTTTGTGGCTGGCAACCAGGAAGGTGAAAACAGAAGCTATGAGGCCCCTTAAGGTCTAGGTCTCGAAGTCAAACCCCATCACGTGTCATTGATTAAAGCAAGATACTGGGCTAGCCTGGATTCAAGGGGAGGAGAAAGAGACTCTAGATGGGAGAAGTAGCAACGTGACACTGCCAAAAGGCTTGTGCCACCGGAGGGATTGATTGCGGGACGGTCTTTGGAAACAGTCTACCAGACGTGAGATGAGAGAATCTGTAGTGGTAATGGAAAGAAGGAGATGGGCTATCACTCTTAAAATGTGATCACGACAGTCCACATTTATTCTGATTAATGCAGAGAGCGCTAAGACTATTGCTTTTATTATTGGGATGATTTCTAGTAAAGTAGACAAAAGTTGTATTTGCATTACTTTATTTATTTTTTAATGCTTTTTATTTTTTACTATGGAGAGACAGAGCATGAGAAGGAGAGGGAGAGAGGGAGACACAGAATCTGAAACAGAGTCCAGGCTCCGAGCTGTCAGCACAGAGCCCAATGCAGGGCTCGAACTCACCAACTGCAAGATCATGACCTGAGCCAAAGCCGGACGCCCCTGTATTTGCATTTTTAATTGGCACATGACATTATTTGCTCATGCCAAGCTTGTGATCATTTTCACACACAGCTCTTTTACCTACAACATGCTGCCAATAGATTTTGGTGCAATAGATTCTTGCAAATGTGAATGCAGGAACTGACAACACGGGATACATAATGATGATATTGTGTGCGTGAAAATGTGTATCTAGAGTCAGAAGAGTCTGCGATGCTTTGGCGTTCTGGCTCTTAAGCTTACGATTTGCTTCTAAAATCCCCTGGGATTTTTTTTTTCCTCCCTGAAAAAGGCATCTCTTTTCTAACTGTTCTTCCCTGGGCTAATACATCTGTTGTGGTTTTCTGCTCATCCACAGCAAGGCCGCATTGTTTGAAGTTGTGCTTTGATGGGATCTTTTAAAGCATTTTTACTTCCTTCTGTGTTCCTGACTGACCTACTTTAACTTGCCATCCAGCAACCACTTAGGCATCCTGCTGTCATCCATTATCCCCATATGTTTAGCTGGTGAACGGAGCTGGGTCACAATAAGCATTATTCCAAACATGGAATAGCCTGCCCTTGGTCTGTTTCATGTTCACTCAGATTCAAGAAGAACTGTTCCAGAAGCTAGACTTGGCGTCATTGCCAAGATGCCGGTCCCACTAAAACAGAGCCCCCAACAAGGTTACTCTTCTGAATTCCTTCAGTCCCCCTTGTCTGTACCTTCTTTTGTCCCTGTTGTTGCTGCTGTCTTATCATCTTATATTATCTGACCTTGAGGCATTTACTCCTGTGTTTGCTCCTACCTCTTGGTCAGATCATCTTCGTTTGGCGTCTCTGATCACACAGTCTCTTGGTTTTCCTCCTACTGCTCTGTTTTTTTTTTTGTTTTTTTTTAATCAGTTTCCTTTGTAGCCCCTCTAACATTAGAATACTTGAGGGGCCTGTTCTAGGCCTTCTTCTCACTCTACGTTTTCTTCCTTTCCAAACCCATCCGTTCTCTTGGCCTCCACTCTCA
Source organism: Paguma larvata (assembly GCA_030068075.1). Taxonomy (NCBI): domain Eukaryota; kingdom Metazoa; phylum Chordata; class Mammalia; order Carnivora; family Viverridae; genus Paguma; species Paguma larvata. The sequence continues at coordinate 39,003,028 of CM057843.1, read as the reverse complement.
TGTAAACTTGTTCCAAAATCTGTCTCTCTAGTCAGACTGCTTCTTAGAACTCCAGACCCGAATGCCTAGCTGTCAACTGGACATCTCGCAGGTGCTTGTTCAGAATAGAACTCCTTGTTCCTCATACTTGAAATATTTCCCATCTCAGTTTAAGGTATCACCATCCTCTCCATTGCCCAAGCCTGAAACCACGCTCTCTCTTTGACCCTAACATCTAGTCACAAAAGCCCTACTAATTTTACCCTGAATATACCTTCTCATCTCTTCCTGTCGCCAGCCTTACCTACCCTCAAAAACAAACCTGGGGCACCTGAGTGGCTCAGTTGGTTAAGTGTCCGACTTCAGCTCAGGTCATGATCTCGCAGTATGTGAGATCGAGTCCCGCGTTGGGCTCTGTGCTGACAGCTCAGAGCCTAGAACCTCCTTCAGATTCTGTGCCTCCCCCTCTCTCTGCCCCTCCCATGCTCATGTTCTATCTCTCTGTCTCTCAATAATAAATAAAAACGTTTAAAAAAAAAAAAAAACCTGATCATGTCAGAACTCCCTTCTATACCTCCCCTCCCAACTCAGGGTTTCCCATGGCTCCCAGGAGATGGCTCAAACCTGTTAACTTCTCTTACAAGGCCCTCCAAGGTCTAGTCTCTGACACCTTATTCCCCCTCGTCTCGCCTCCCTGTTATACTCGACATTCCCCAAAGGGGACCAGAATATGTCACTTTGGCAGAAGCATTATTTCGACCTGAAAACAGTTAGGAAACAGCAGACACAGAAAGAGCTCTTCGCTTTCCTGCATTTGCCTAAAATCAGGACACCAATGTCCCTTTGTGCAGTTGTATCCTCTCCCCTCTCCCGTACCGGGAGGAGGAAAACAACCGTTATCACTAGAGACAAGGAGCTGGCACTGATTTGGGTCTGCACAAACCTCACCGAAATAACCCTCGTCTTCTGTTAGCGTCCCCGTATATTTACCTTTCCGCAACTTACCACCCCAGAAGCTCAAACTTTTCTCCTTTGTTTTGTCACTTCTCCACAAATTTATTGCTGTTTGCTAAGATGGCGTGTTAAGCCCCAAGTTCTAACCACCTCTTGTTTTTAAAAATCTGTTAATCTGTCGTTTGTCAGTTTAATTTACAGGGTCCATGATACGAACCTCAGAGGGCAGAGGGAAGGTCACATGGGGCACACAGCAAGAAAGTAGCCATCCTGCAAGCCGGGAAGAGAGCTTTCGCCAGAAACCAAATTTGCTAGCACCTTGGTCATGGACTCCATGAACTGTGAGAAAATATGTTTCAGTTGTTCAATCCACCCAGTCTGTGGTATTTTATTATAGCTTCCTGAGCAGACTAATATAATTAAGTTTATGTCATATCTCCTAAAGGGAAGGCCAAGCCTTATGTTTCTCATTATCGTTCTTTGAAAAGAATTACATATTTAGTAGATGCTTAAAAAATATTGATTAATTAAAGTGGAACCCTTTACACATATTACTTCTTCTTCCTAAAACACTTTGCCCTTACCCTTTTTTTTTAACAAAGAGAAGCTATTTATTTATTTATACATTTTTTTAAGTTTATTTATTTTGAGAGAGAGAGCGTGAGCAGGGGAGGGGCAGGGAGAGAGAGAGGGAGAGAATCCCAAGCAGGCTCCACACTACCGGTGAGGAGCCCGATGCGGAGCTTGATCTCATGAACTGTGAGATCCTGATCTGAGCCAAAACCAAGAGTCAAACGCTTAACCGACTACGCCACCCAGGCACCCCTGCCCTTACTCTCTAGCTAAATTCAACTCATCCTTCAAGCCCCAGGCCTTGATTTTACATCCTCAGAATATTCCCTGTCCTACCTAACCAAAATTACTAGCCCTACCCTATGATTCTCTCTCACAACATCTTTATTCTTTTCCTCCATAGTATGTATGGCGATTTTGATTATGTTTGTTTAATATAAATTCCATGAAGGTAGGGACTTTGCCTCACCCTGATGTCCCCATTATCTAGTCTAGAGCCTGCCACAAATATAAAGTTATAAAATATTATAAATATACCTGATGATTAAATGACATCACTACTCAATGTTAGCCCTTTTTGGTCATAACTTGATGCTCTTTTGACTGTCCCTTTCTGGACCCGGAGAACAGGCTGGTTTTGCACGTAGGTCCCTAAGGGATTTCAGGTCAAAGCAGTCTGAAGTGTTGAGGCTAATCAAATGCATCCCGGTTGAGGTGAGCTCTGAGATGGTCTAGGTGGCCTATTGTAGGGAGGGCTAGACAGATTTCAAAAGCACAGGGAAGAAGATAAATGGTAAGCAAATTAGCTTGCCTGGAGTGGAGGCTGTTTAAGCTTGGTCGAAATAGTGGTGTATGGGACTGTTGATAAGCTCCGGGTTCCAAACCGATGACTTTAGGTTGATAAAATAGACCTAGGGAGCTGCTGGTGGTGATTGAGCTAGGCGGTGACTTCAGGAGAATGGAATTTGAGAAAGATTATGCTAACAGCTGAGGATTATGTGAATTGGAGGAGAGAGGGGCCACGAGTGCAGCAAAGAGGCTACTAGAGAGTCTAGGCAATTCTAAATTTCCTTTATTCTTGGATCCTAGAGGGTTGCAATGCTGGATCTGCGAGCCCAGTGGTCAAGAAAGAATTCTTGAGACATTCGATGGTACAGAAAGGTGTTTTTATTATAGCACAGGGACAGGACCCATGGGCAGAAAGAGCTGCCTTGTGATTGTGAAGAGTGACTGAGCATATAGGGTTTTCCATCCAATGGAGGTGAAGGTGATGCTAGATTTCCAGGAAATTGAGTCTATAGGTTCCTGAAGGTCTATTACTGAGATTGTGTTTTTCTTGTAAATCATTAAGACAGTTATAAACTATAGTGGAGTTTCATGGCCTACATGACTGTGATCTTTATCGGTTTACCATTTGTTTTTCCCCTGCCTTTGTTCTTAGGCAATTACTAGTGCCTCTGTGTGTGTGTGTGTGTGTGTGTGTGTGTATTCCATATATACATACATATTCCAAATATATATATATATATTTTTTTCCACCTTAAAGTGGGGGGGGGTTGTGGAATATCAGCTCATGTTTTGCCCTCAGCTTGCCTTTTTCTCTCTCATCAGCTGAATCTGAAAAAAGATGGAAAATGAAAATAGTCACAAGTTACTCATTTACGGTGGAAAATATTCTTGTCCAATTCCTTTTTTTAAGGGCATTCAGATTCCAACCAGAAGGCCGCTTATTGACTACAGACAGACCAGAAGAATGAATTAAATGATCATACTGGCTATTACCTCCTTTTCCTCAGAAGGGACATACATGCCTGATTGCTAGATAAAAGATATTTCCATTAGCTGGAAAGGACATTTACCAAATAATGGATCCTTTGTTTCTCCCTTTTTTAGCTTCTAGGCAAAGATTTTTCTCTGAATAAGTTGCACAGCAATGAGTTAAACGCAGACTTGATTTTGTTCCAATCTTGAGGCTCTTCTATAGTTGTCTCAAATATAGTTGTTGCTGTTTGCTCGTTTTATGTGTCACAAATATATGATTTGGGAGGTAGGTGATGAGCTAGATTTAAAATATACTGAGTTTGAAGGGCCTCAGGTGAGAAATGTCCAAATTTTAATCAAATATATGAAACTTGAACAATTTAGGAAAGAAATCGAGACTAGAGATAGAGATTTTCCCGGTAGAACTAAATGCATTCTATTTTGGTTATGTAACACCTTCTAAAACCTCTGTGTGAGTTTTTGTCATTACATTAAAACTATTTATGTATCTGCATCCTCCATACCAGAGAGGGAGCTCCTTGGGGGCAGGGATGGCCTCTTACTCGTTTTGGTAAAAGTCAGTGCATACCGTAGGCATTTAATAGGTGCTAGTTGAATGAATGAATGAACGAATGAATGAGAGTAAACTGGATAAAGGAGATAGAGGAGAGGAGGGTCAATGACAGAACTTTGGTGTGATAAGTACAGCAGAGAAGGCCCAGAGACAAGACCACTAGATTTAGCCACAGAGAAGTCATTGGTGGAATGCTAGGGAGGAAGTCAGAATTTAAGAAGTAAAAGAAGAAGTTGGTGGAAACGGAAACCAAGAAAAGAGAATCATTTTTAGCACTAAAAACACGTCCGCAAATGCTGAGGAAAAAGTGCTTGCTAAGGGGTAGAGTGTCTTTTTCCTTGCTGAGAGCCATCCATACTGTGGGTGACAGGGACAGCTGTCATTGATGCTTTCTTGCTCCCTTCCCCGCTTGGGGGCCAAGGCTGTCCATGAGGGAATCTCTATCAGCTCCACCAGCTCCCACTATTGCCTTACAGTAGTGTCCTGGGTTCTAGTCTCGGGTCTGCCAGGACTCATAGTGTGACCTTGGGCAAGTCACCCCCTTCTAGCTGTGCCTCTAAAGTCCCTTGCAGCTGACAGGATGTCTGGCAGGGTGGAGTGGGGGAGGGGGGGCAATGCAGTTCGGATGACCGGGGAGGATTCTGACTTGCTCCCTGTTGCTTTTCAACTAACTATAAATCACTTTGCCAGCCATCAGCTGTCCTGCCCTCTGCTTTAGATTCTCAGGCGGACTCCAACCCGGCCTGTTGCTGGGGCCCCTCCCAACGTCTGCCTCCCACAGCTGAGCTCACAGACACAGCCTAGGCAGCACTGCCTTCATCACAGCACAGAAATTAGCTTCAACCGTTTGGATGGACTCTCGAGTGATCAGGCCAAGTGTGTAACATTCTCCACCTGCACTCAACAGCCAAGGAAATGAAGTTGGATGGGATGATTTAAAGTGCTCCGAGGACCAGTGCTATGTGGTCTTCGAAATCTTGCTTTTAGACCCTTCCATTCCTTCTCTGCCTTTACCTTTGGCGCTCTGGATCTTAAAGGTCACTGAGACTTCAGGTTTTCATTGCTTTTTTCCTTCTTCCACGGTCACAAGGAATCTGAGATACAGGGGATTGGGTTAATCATTCTCCTTAATTCATAGCCTTCTTTCATCAGCGGCCCATGCAAGGCCTCTCCTGTTTAATTTTTTATTTACTCCATTTTATCTCGCTGCTCTACCATCCAAACAACACTCACCATAAGCAACCCTCAAATATTTTTACTTTAGTTTTTTTTTATGTTTATTTGTTTTGAGAGAGAGAGAGAGGGAGAGAGTGTGAAAGAGGTGGAGAGAGAGAATCCCAAGCAGGCTCCGTGCTCAGCGGGGAGCCCGACACAAGGCTCAATCTCCTGTACGTGAGATCATGACCTGAGCCAAGATCAGGAGTTAGATACTTAACTGACTGAGCCACCCAGGTGTCCCAGCCCTCAGATGTTTTTACCATGTATTTTTTTGTTTGTCTGTGTTCTCGAATAACAGGTAATGCTTCTAGTATGCATGTACTTAATAAAATTTAATAATATATCTTATTCCACCCAGTAGAGCCAAAGTGTTATTTCAACATGTAATATAAATATAAAAATTATTAAAATTATTGATAAGCTGTATTATATTCTTTTTTTTTTTTGGTACTAAGTCTTCAAAACCCAGTGTCTGTTTCTTCTTCAGCATATCTCAGTTTGGATGTTAAGTTTTCATCAGAAATACCTGATCTGTATTTAGATTTCATAATTTCATGGTTGAAAAAGTAGATTCACATACTAAGTTGTTCTAAGCATACTTTAAAATTTTCCAGTACCTGAATTGAGTACCAAAAAAAATCATTTTCCTTTAATAGTTGCCTCCAAATGGACAAAATTGCTTCACCTATTTTAAAAGAATTGATTTGACTTTGAAGCAAAAGCTTATCAGTGTCAAAAGTATGTCCAAGTTAAGTAAATTCACTAACTCTTGTGTCAACTCCGTATTATCAACATGAAATTCAAGGAGATATTGCATAAATTAAAAAGGAACTCTAAATTTATTAATATCAAGAAGCATTTAAATTTTTCTTGCCATTTTTGCAGCCAGTTTACATAATGCTGTTGATTAAAATCTGCATATTTATGATTGAGAAATGTGTATTAATTTGCATTGTGAGAGGCTTCAATTTTAGCAGAAATTCTTGTACCTACCTAAGTTGCAAATAAGCGTTTTCATTCCTTGGAGCTTGAGTTGTAGCACCTTCATATGCAGTGTGGCATCAGTGAGATTATGTGCAGATATTTTAAATTTATAGGACTGTTACTGTGGTTTATATCTTATTCAACTTCTTACTCATCACTGTGTTTCTTCTGGGTATACATCTAATCTTCGACTTCCAACTGGCAGGTGGCATTGTCTCAGTGATGGAGACCCTCCTTGCTTCCACCTCCTGCCACCGTAAGTCATACTGCAGGGAATCTCATTATTCATGTCTCTCCTGAACTCGGGTGAGATTCCTTTCAGATGTCTACTCAGCTCGATTGCCCTTCTAAGCCACAAAGCACTTCTGCCTCTATCCCCTGTATTTCCTAGCTTTTCTATTTTTTTGCCTTTTTTTTTAATGTTTATTTTTGAGAAACAGAGACAGAGACAGAGTACAAGTAGGGGAGGGGACAGAGAGAGGGAGACACAGAATCTGAAGCAGGCTCCAGGCTCTGAGCTGTCAGCACAGAACCCAAAGCAGGGCTTGAAATCATGAACTGTGAGATCATGCCCTGAGCTGAAGTCAGATACTTAACTAACTGAGCCACCCAAGTACCCCATCTTTCTTTTTATCTTCTGGAAAATATTCTTTCTTTTGCCCTTCCATTCCCTAATATGTTTTCCAACTGTGTCCATTATGCTACTTTTCAAATCTATTATGTGTTCTATTTTAATTATTAATTTTTTATACCTAACATATTACTTATTTTATTAAAGCTTTTTTTCCCTTATTTCATCTATTATACTTTTCATATATTTCATATATTTGATATTTCTGTTTGGTTCTTCTTTATGTTTTCTTGTTCTGTATCATGGGGGTAATAGTTTCCTTATCTCTTTTAGCATATTTACTAAGCTGCTTTTATTTATTTATTTATTTATTTTTAAGAGAGAGAGAAAGCTGGGGAGGGGGGCAGAGGGAGAGAGAGAGAGAGAGAGAGAGAGAGAGAGAGAATCTCAAGCATTCTCCATGCTCAGTGTGGAACTCGATCTGGGGCTTGATCCCACGACCCTGGGATCATGACCTGAGCAAAATCAAGAGTCAGATGTACTAGGCTTCTTTTAAAATCTTGGCCTGTTGTCATATTTATACTTAAGGTACAATCCGTAATCAAGTATGTTGTATCCTTTTGAATTAGTTGTGCTCCTCACCTGTCTTGTTATTTTGGAACATAGTTTGCTCTGTCCAACAGTGCATGCCAGTGCCGTCAAGTTCAGGGGGTAAGGGTTGGAGGTAAACGAGACCTAATACTGAGAACAGCCTCCCCCCGCACCCAGGGCAGAGTGAAGCAGCCTTTTGGCATGGGGAGATGCTTAAAATTTTTTTTAATGTTTATTTATTTTTGAGAGAGGGAGAGACAGAGTGCGAGCAGGGGAGGGATGGAGAGAGAGAGAGGGAGACACAGAATCTGAAGCAGACTCCAGGCACCGAGCTGTTAGCACAGAGCCTGAACCCATGGACTGTGAGATCATGACCTGAGCCAAAGTCCAACATTTAACTGACTGAGCCACGCAGGCACCCCGAGAGAGACACTTTTTAAATTGTAATTCGTCTGCACTGAGAGTTTAGGGGATGAGAGAGAAAACAGCTCTCCAAAGTTCAGTTGCCCCCTACCTGTTTTTTTTTAAATCAGCTCTTTTGAAGCACAGTGTGTCTTCAGTGCCCTGGTGCTCCCCTAACCAGCACCTGGATCACAGAGTTGAGTCACACAGGTGATGGGGCATCACTGCATATTTCAGGGCAGTAGTGGAGAGAGAGAGAGAGAGATCAGAAGCCCAGAGCTCCTTTTTTTGTTGTTGTTGGTCATTCTACAGCCATGCTTGGCCACATCTCTCTGACACACACACACACACACACACACACACACCAGTTCAAATAGGGCTCCCCTTCATCCAAGGGGCTTCTCACAGTTCTCTTCATTTCTTGGTGTTTTCTCTGTATAATTTTTCTGCTGTTGACCTTGGGAGTGGAAGCACAGCCACACTATTTCAATCAGGATGCAACCTCAAGGATTTTGAGCACTCGCTCTGTGTTCGACACTGTTGTAAGGACGTCACCCGTATTAACTCGTTTAACCCTCTGAGGTTATATTGGCTGCCCCATTTTACAGATGGGAAAACTGAGACATAAAGAAGTTAACCAGCTTGCTTAACTAACTGAATCAGGACTCTAACCCAGGCAGTCTGGCTCCTGAGTGGCCCCTCTTACGCTCTGACAATTTACCCAGTGCCCTGTATGGGGACAGATTAGCGTTGGCCCGGGCATTGCCCCACGATGTCTAGCTTATGAGACGTTGGCCAGAAGAGAGGAGGGAGGGTGACTCGCACAGGCATTAAGAGCCAGGCCTGCTGTCAGCAGCATTTGATCCCAGGCAGGAGACTCTGATGGATCTCTTTCAGGACTGGACACAGGCCCTGCGTGGCTCGAGGGGAAGGGAGAAGGGCGAGTGAGCGCCGTAAGCCCAGCCTAAAGGAGGGCTGATGTCAGTTCCCTGTGCATCTGTCTCCGAATTTGACATGGGGTGTACATGGGCTGGTGCGAAACTCCGTCCTGCGTTTTCCGTCTACTGAGTTTGAAGTCCTTCCAGTGGGAGCATCGGAGTGCGCTGGGCCAGCTCTGGCTCTGAAACCATGCGGTGCCTCCTAGAGGCGCTGCTCAGGCTGCCAGGACCCGCCGCCACACTCGCCTCTTCACACCCCGCCTCTGCTTTCCTCCTCCCTTTCCTTTGCTCTAATTGGTCCACATGTGTTAGAGGGAGGACTGTCACAGACCCTGTGCAGGAGACTCTAGATGGACAGGAAGGTAAAAGTCAGCGACCATGAAGCAGAACGAGGACCATGAAAGTGAACCCTTTGACTCCAGTAACGGGCCCTTGTGAACCGTGGGCGTCGTGAGCTGTGGCAATAGCAAGGCTAGCCTCTGGTGTCTTGATTCTTGATGCATGGCTCTTTCTGGAAAACCACACTCTCCTCTAGTGGCTGCTGAAGTGCCAGACCGTTTTTAGCTGGTGTTGCTTAAAGAGAATCAGAAACTGGTTTGAGGAGTGTCTCCACCCCTGCTGGGGCGCTTGTGGCCTAAGGTTTCAGGCAGGCTGGCACCTCATCTGAGTGTGGCTGACAGGCAGGTCTCCTGGCCCCAGGGACTTGCCACATGCTTCTGAGCCACAAAATATGTCACACTGTGGATACCCAGCTACCGTCCTCCCCACCCCCCCCCCCCCCCGCATTCCTTTCCACCTCTTCCTCATTCCTAAACCCACACCGCCTTACCCGTCCCTCCCCCCTGTGGTCCCCTCTCCTGGAGTTCCTTCTGGGAAGTCTGAGAAACCTGGCCCCTGGTCTAGCTTCATCTGCCTGGGAAAGCGAAACGGAACTCACAGCCAGGAGTGTTTCCAGGGCGCCAGGGATGGTTCGTGGTGCCTTAGATATTTCATACAGGTCTCACAACAGCTCGAGAAGGAAATGTTTACTGTTGAAGGTCCAAGGTTAGGCAATGCAAAATGGGGCTTCAGCCCTATGCTTATCTGCCTCTAAAGCCCACACACACCTTTTCCGTGTCCGCGGATGCTCAGCCAGCCCCATTCGGGTTTCCCAGCTTTCTAAGCTCAAAGCTCTGTTCCCAGGCAGACTGATATTTTGCTCCTTCTTAGAATTAAAAAAAAAGAAAAGAATAGAAAAAAGAAGGGGTGCCTGGGTGGCTCAGTCGGTTCAGTGTCCGACTGGCTCAGGACATGATCTCCTGGTTCGTGGGTTCAAGCCCTGCGTTGGGTTCCGTGCTGTAACGCTTGCTCAGAGCCTGGAGCCTGCTTCAGATTCTATGTCTCCTCTGCCCCTCTCTCACCCTTCGCGTTCTGTCTCACTCTGTCTCTCAAAAATAAGTGTAAAAAAAATTAAAAAAGAAAAGAAAAAGATAAATGAAATTAAAAGAAACGCTCAGCTGTCTTGCTTTTTTAAAAAAAAAGTTTATTTATTTTGAGAGAGAGACAGAGAGCAGAGAGAGGGAGAGAGAGAATCGTGGGCTTGAGCCCACGAACAGTGAGATCACAACCTGAGCTGAAATTGGGAGTCTGACGCTTAACCCACTAAGCCACCCAGGCACCCCTAACTCTTTCTTTGGAGGATCAAACTTCTTACTAGAAAGGTTAGAATAACCTGTTTCTTAAATGGAAGGGGACGTATGAGAGCATCCCACTCAGTGGTTATTTTTAGACTCTTCAACCATAGAATGCTGTCTTCGAAAATGATCCTGGGGCCCCGGTACATAAAGCACACAGGGGTGGCGCTGGCTGAAATGGCAGGGGAAGCTCTGAACCCGGCCCCTCTGCGTCCCTTACAGCCGGAAGCAAGTTAAGGAAGCCTTGGGTGTCCGTCGACCACAGTTTGGACGCTCCGGATTCCCTCTCATTTCAGAGATAAGCAAGGTCAGGCCCAGAGAGTGGGAGTGGCCGGCGAGGTCAGGGCTAGCGTCTGGATCTTCCAGCTTCTGGCTTGCAGCCTTCCGCCAAACCCCAGCCCGTGTCTCTTCGCAAACCCCGCAGCACACCTGGCCCAGGGAGGATGCCGTGGGAGAAGAGAAGGGGAGAGGCCGGGCTTCCGCTTTCCTCCTTCCTCCTCACCGACCACCCGGGCTCCCAACCCTCTGCGGGAACGAGGACGTCAGGGAAGGGACAGACAGCGAAAAGGGAAGGGTGCAAGCAGAGGTCCTGGGAAGCAGGTAACACGAAGTCAAAGGAAGAGAGAAGGTGAGGCAGAAGAGGGGCGGGGAGGAGGTGAAAGAGCGAGCAGCTGCTGTCCCAGGCAGGACCAGCACTGGCCCAAGGCTCGCGTTCTATTCCAGTTCCCCCTTGGGCAAGTCCTGGCCCCTTTTCCTGCCTCAGTTTCCTTCGAAGGTTTCTCTGCTTACCAGTGGTGAGAGCACACCTAGGCCACAGGAGCGGCAGGGTGGGCTAAGAGCTCCACACACGGGGCCAGAGTGAGCTGGCTCAGCTGTGCCTATAAATACCTGAACGTCTTGAGGCTGCCTAAAAGTCTCTCTGGGTGTTAGGTTCCTCCCCTACAAAACCAGGTAAGATAAGATCACCTCCGAGGGCCCTTTTGCCTGGGAAAGATCTGGGAAAAGGAGCCTGGGCTCGGGGAGCCTGGAGAATGGGCCGGTGTGGGCTCCTGGCTCCTGGATTCGCAGGCTTAGGAGGTGGCAGGCAGCCGCGTTGCGGGAGTCTAGCGTCCTGATTTATAGGCGAAGAGACCAGACTTTTCTGCTTCTCTCAGCTTGGTCCTTCCTTATCCTCTGAACTGTAGTCTGAAAGTTCAGCTCAAAGCAATTCTGTGCGGTGGATGAGTTTTTTGTCATCGTTTTCTGAATGCGTTATAGACTTTCAATGTTTTTTTTTTTTTTTTTACAAAAACAGTACATGCTCGTTATAAAAATTTCCATTAATACAGGAAGTGAAAATAGTACAAAACTACAAATTAAGGTCCTGCTCCCTTCTTCACGCCCCCCCCCCCCCCCCCCCCCCGCCCAGGTCCCAGGGGTGTTTCTTCCTAACAGTTTAGTGTGTCTCCATCCTGAGCTTTCTGATGAACACACAGACACGTCTGTGCGCACGTCCCCCCCCCATAAATGGGATTATGCTATCCATGATTTAAGTATAAGCTTTAGAATCAGACACACCTGGGTTGAATCCAGCTCCTAGCTAATTAGTTGAGTGACGCCGTTACCTGACCACCTTTAGTTTCAATCTCCCCAGGCGCGAAAGGGGAGTAATAATGCTATCTATTTTATAGGATTGTGGTAAGGATGTAATGAGATTTTATATGACAGCGCTTAACAGTGCCTGGTACACAGTAAGCACTACACACACACACACACACACACACACACACACCTGCACACGCACACACACCGAGTCCAGGGGCACAGAGTGAGTGAGAGGTATAGTGACAACGAGGCCCAAGTTTTCGGACCACCTCCCTGCCTCTCACCTTGGACACCCCGCCCCCCCCCAGGCACAAGTTCAGTGCTCAGTCCTTATTCAATGAGTGCATGAGGTTGGCGGGGTGGGAGGAGATAAACCGGGGATTCGAGAGGGCTGTGGAGCGCCTGGGTTGCCTGCTCTGGAGGATGGAGGGCTTTACCCTGTGGCGAGGGAGGGTGTGGGGACAGTGTGGGTTGACTGGACCAGCTGTTGCTTCAGGGCTCCAGGCTGGAGGCAGGGCCGAGGCCCCAGAGTGGCTCTCAGCTTAAAGGAGCTTGGCTTAAAAGGAATGTGCAGTGGGCTGCCTCTGCTCAGGAGGGGCTAAAAAAAGCCTTACCCTCCCCTGGGCTTTGTGTGAGGGTTATCAACTGCTCAAGTCAGCTCATCTCTCTGGCTGGACTTGGCATTTTTGAGAGGGTCTGTTTCCCTGGCCCCTCTGGGTTTCCACTGATTGGCAGGAAGGGATCAGCCCGTGCTAGAGGTGGAGGCCAGGAGGAGTGTGAGGTGTGGGGGTGGGGGGGGCTCGTCGCCCCAAACCTGGTGACAATACACAGTTGTCAGCTGTACCCTGCTGGTGTTTCTTCCTTTTATAGTCAGAACAGTTGCTCTTGCTCTCACCCAGCCCCTCTGTGGGGGCTCCTGCCCAGGATAAAAGGGGAGGGAGGCAGCCCAGTCTCCTGTCGCCTCTCCTAGTCGCCACATCTCTTGATTCCTTCCTAGCTGCCACCTCCACCGAGGATCCCACCAAGACAACATGCCTCCCAAGAAGCCTGAGCCTAAGAAGGAAGCGGCCAAGGCCGCCCCAGCCCCTGCTCCTGCCCCTGCCCCAGCTCCCGAACCCCCCAAGGAACCTGCCTTTGACCCCAAGAGTGTAAAGGTGAGTGAGCCTCTGCCGCTGGGATGGAGGTGGGGATGAAATTCGGGATCCTGTCTGTCCTGGACCTTGGAGATCTACTTCCTGGAGGCCGGACTGGGGTGAGGGCTCACAGTGCGTGGGGCAGGCCAGCTGGCGTTGCAGCTGCTGAGGGGTATTTGGGGTTGTAGGCCTTTCCTCTCAGGAATGGGTTTCTGCTCTGTCACCCCTAATTTACCCAGCAGAGTTGGGAATGGCACCAACCATTCAGCCTGAAGTTTTAAAGCACTGTGGGAGCCACCATGGCAAAGAAAAAGAGGCTGGGCCTTTCCTCAGAGGTAGTACAATACCTTTCTGGAGAAAAAAAACACATAATGATAACTCCCAGTGCAACTTGGAGTAAGTGATTTAAACAGTGAGGGAGCAGGGAGTCTGGGAAAGGCTTGGTCTGTAAGTGGTGGGTGGTGGGGGCAGAGAGGCTCTAGATAAGGTGCCCTCTCCCCTCCCCTCCTCTCCCCTCCCCTCCCCTTCCCTCTCTTCCCCAGGTGGTTCCCTCCCTCTGTGACCTCAGCCTGGGCTCCTGGCTGGAGTGTGCAGTGAACTGGCCCATCCCAGTCTGAGAGCCTCCCTCTAACCTGGTGAGGGAGTGGGGCCTGGTCCCCCCTGCGGCCCCGGCCCTCTTCCCTTTCTGCCCTCCCTGCTGCCCCCTCACACTGGAAGGTTCCTCTCCCTGGAGCTGGTGTAGGCCCTGCCTGTTGACTCAGTCACTTTAGGCCTCCCAGCTATCTGGCCCAGCAGCTGATGGAACGGGACTGGGAGGGGCTGGACTGAGGAGGGAGGGGTCAGAGGCCTCTGGAGAGTGAAGCAGTTCTGAGCCTTGGCACCAGAGTGGAAGAGGTCAAGTGCTACTGGTCTGGAGAGCTATTAATAACGGGTCGGGGGTGACGGGCTCCTGGGGATAGCCACTAGGGCAGGCCCGGGGTTGGGGGGGGGGGCGAGGAACTAGATCAAAATAAGAGCTCAGGACTGGGCCCTGTGACAAGCAGGCAAGGAAACTGAAACTCGGGGCTCTAATTCAGATGACCCTCCCTGGCCCTCTCCTCGTTCCTCCCGGCACCCACAGCCCCCTGAGACTTTGCAGTTGTGCCACGGACCTGGGGTGGATCTATGGTCATTGTTATAAGGGTCAGGAGTCAAGCAGAACCGGATTGGCCAAGAGAGGGAGGCAGTTGCACGTCCCTGGGCTGGGAGGCAATAGTGTAAGACCTTGAAAGCCCCTGGGTCACACGTGACTCCCACTACGGGCAGAGCCCGGCAAGAAAAGCTGAGTATCCCCACTCCCATCAGGTTGCTTTTATTTCTTTAAAAAACATTTTTTTTAAATAAAGAGACAAACAGGGATGATGACTTTATCTTTAGTTTTTGAGGGAGAAAGAGAGAGAGAGAGAGTGCATAAGCATGAGCTGGGGAGAGGCAGAGGGAGATAGAGAATCTCAAGCAGGCTCCACACTCAGGTTAGAGTCTGACAGGGGCTCAATCCCATGACCCTGGGATCACGACCCGAGCCGAAATCAAGAGTCAGACGCTCAACCGACCGAGCCGCCCAGGCACCCAGGCTGCTTTTATTTCCGATTTGTTCTGATAATGCACCACTCCCGTGGGACGGCCTGGTCCCCGGCATCTGGGTGGCAGCTGCCTAGTGACCTCAGATCAGAGCCTTCTCTTTGGCCTGTCACTTCTCTCCACCTACCCACCTTCCCCAGTTTCTCACCCCTGGTTGCAGTTCTCTTTCCTATGCCTGGATCTTCCAATCCCGAGGGCTGTTGAAATCGCTTTAAAGTGAGAAAAGAATTTACGTATCTTTCACGAGGACTGTTTCCCCTATTATTGTACTTATCTGGTTCCTTTGCTTAGAAGACTCTTTGCTCAAAGATAGAACAAAAGTAAACTTAGGCCCTATATGTGTGGTTACGACCATATATTCTGATTTTGTTTTCAAATTAATTTCTTTTACACATACACTCCTGGGGCTTAACGCATTGTGACGTAAGGCAACAGCGCCATTTCCTCAGAGAGTTCATGCAAAGCATCCTTTACCCTATTTTAGGGGTTCCTTTACCTTCCCGACGAACCCCACCTTCGGCAAAGCCCATTCCCGGTCACAGCTAGTTTCCTTCCCAACCCAGTGTACCCCCTCCTCGGCTCTCCTAGCTCCTTCCGGTTACCCCGGAAGTCCTCATTAATGGAGGTCAGCCTGCGGGGAGCAAGGGGCAGGGCACAGCGCGGATGGCAGAGCTAGGACTAGAAATGGCTGTCCTTGAAGATGTGCCAGGAAGGAGTGGTTACCGCCACCGGTGGGGAGGGTGGTGGTAGAGAAGGACGATGTGGTAACACACAAAATCCGAAATTACAATGATGACTCATGCCCGTTCACTGCCATTCATTTTCAGAGCTTCCCACCTGCCTCTCCTGTACTCAGCATTGGATTATCATGAGTTGTGGGGGCGAATCCAAAATTTATTCGTTTGCTCAATATATAGTCTTTGAGCCCCTACCCCGTGCCAGGCGTTTCTGTGAACAGTAACAAAAATGCCTGCCCCACGGGAACCCTGGCCTCAAGGGGCCCCCCCCCCCAGGGACACCTAGAGGCAGGCCCCCAGCTTATGAAACATCGAGGGCCCACCCAAACTAGTCTCGCTGTCCCAGTGCCTAAGAGGGAGGGGGGGTGGAATGGGGCACGGGAAGGTGGGTTTGAAGGAGGTGGATCTCCAGTGGGAGAGGGAGACCGAGGGGGGAGGGATTGCGAGTGGATTGTGGAGTAGGGATGAAAGTGAGTGCAGGTTTTTGCTGGCTCGGATGGGGAATTATTTACATTTGACCCAAAGAAGTTACAATAGGGAGTCGGCATAGGTTCTAGAGTTACCTAGACTATTTCTCTTTCCCTCTCATTGTGAGTCATGGCTTCACGAGTGGCACTGACGGCACTCTGGCGGCTGCACTACGGGATAGCCTGTCAGCTGTGGCTCGCTCAGTCTCCTGCCCTGCTCATTGGTGGCCTGCGGGAGGGACTGCGGTGGCGGTGGTGGTGGCAGAGGCGGAGGCCACTTGTGCATTGGAAGCCTTCGGCAGCCTCAACCCTCATTCCTGTGTTTCCCTCCCCACAGATAGACTTCAGTGCTGACCAGATCGAAGGTGAGTACTGACAACGCCCCCCAACTGGGCTCACACCCCAGGAGTTCTTTGCTACTGTATCTTGTTTTACTTTCTTGGAGGGGGAGCGGGGAGAGGAATAGTCATCTCAGTAATGGTGATCACGGTCATCATCATGCATTACCTGAATTTGCCAAAGGTTTTCTGTCTGCCCCTTTCCAACTACAATAGATATGCTCTTCCTACTTCCTTCCTCCTTCCTTCCTTCCTTCCTTCCTTCCTTCCTTCCTTCCTTCCTTCCTTCCTTCCTCCCTCCCTCCCTCCCTCCCTCCCTCCTCTTCCTTCCTCTTCCTTCCTTCCTTCCTTCCTTTCTCTTTCTTTTTTGAGAGAGAGCGAGTGGGAGTGGAGAGGCTCTGTGGCGGGGGGTGGTGGAGAGAGAGAGTCCTAAGCAGGCTCCATTTTACAGCGATAACACTGAGGCACAGAGAGGTTTGGTAGTTTGCCCAATCTCACACAGGCAGTTGGGAGTGGAACCAGGATTCAAACTCAAGCAGTCCGATTCCAGACCTGAATTCTCACCTGTTCTGCCAGACTGCAGAACGGGCAGACTGGAACATAATAGATGCACAGCACAAATGTCTTCTTTTCCCCATTCACCCCCCAAAACCTACTATTCAAGGTATTAGAATTCTCATTTCTGTTCCTGGCATTGGACAGCCCTCCTTTGATCACTGGCATCCTCTCACCTCATCCTGTAGCCTGCCGAGGTGCTCACCCGCCCAAGGTGGGGGCCAATGGTGATTTGGGGAGCTTAGTCCACCTGTGATCCCACCACCAACCCCTCTCCGCCTTAATGAGGACATGAAGTGTCAGTAAGTGCAGCTGCGAGATCTCCTGCCCTCCAACCTGATTATCGCCTGCCTCCCGTAGGATCTGGCGTTCTGAGAACAGAATGTTTCGTCTTGTGACACCTGCTTTATAGCCAGGGCTCACTGCTATCACAACCTATCCCTCTGCGTCCCCACTAGATGCCTCCAGGACGTAAAATCAGGGGAGCTGGAAGCGGCCTCTAAAGGTCCTCTGATCCAGCTCCTGGATTGTAAGCACATACTATATTTTTCAAAAGTAGACTAATATCTGCAAATGGTTAAAAAAAAAGTCATACACTACTTTAAAGTAAATAATGAAAAAGAAAAATATTTTCCCCTTGCTTTCCTCTCATGCCGATCCCTCTCCCAAATCCACTGTTAATAAGACTACGTGTCCTTTGAGAAAAATATACTGATATACCATTATGTATGTATGTATGTATGTGATATATGCTGTCCTATACCATCTACTTAGTGCATACTTGGATTTACTAATATACAATATATATTACTTAATACTACATCTTGGTATCTTTTTATAGTTAACACAAACAGTTCTTCATTTTTAAAAATAATTACATTCTTTTATTTTTTTTAAAGTTTATTTATTTATTTTGGGGTGGGTAGGGACAGAGAGAGAGGGAGAGAGAGAGAATCCCAAACAGCCTCCGCGTTGTCGGTGCAGAGCCCTACTCGGGGCTCGATCTCACGAAGTGTGAGCTCATGACCTGAGCTGAGATCAAGAGTCGGATGCTTAACTGACTGAGCCACCTAGGTGCACTAAGAATTACATTCTCTGAAAAAGAGTGGATGCACCTTTTAATTTAATCGGGCTGGCAGTGCTAGACCTTTAGGCTGTTTCCAGTTCGGGGGCGGAGGGTAGGGGCATGCTTTTCCCAAGGGACCGTCCTAGCAGTGGGTCAAAGGATACATGCATTTTGAACTGTAATAGTTATTGCCAAATTGCCTTCCCAGAAAGTGATGCCAGTTTACCCAAAAACAGGGCATGAGAACTAGCGGGTGCATTTTGAATCTGGTGAATTAAATCCGACTCTGCTTTTGCAGCACCCTGTGGACACTCACTTTCGGTCAATAGTTTGGCAGGCTGTGAAATACTTAAAATTAATTTCAGTGTATTTTAGTTAAGTATATACTTTTATGTAGACACAAGCATAGTGGTACTCATGAGGACTAGAGAGTCAACTAATGATAACAATTTTTCATTTCCCAAGTGGGAATCATGGTCAAAAGCCAAGGGGGACAGCTGGTTGCCTCTTTCCTCTGTGAAGATTTTTAGGGCTGTGGCCTAATTCCTTTCAGTCTGTCATCCCTCTGACCTTGAAGATGTTTCTTATTTTGGGTCGGAATTGTTTCTGATTAATTTTACTCCTGCTATCTCTTCATTCGCTCTTTGATGAAGCCGAAGATGATTTTCTTGTGGTGTGCTAGAAAGAACATTATTTGGAATCAGATTTTGGTATTAGCCCTAATTCCGCCACTATTGGTCATGAGACTTTGGGCAAGCCACCTTTTTGAACCTTAATTTTCTTATTGACAAAGTAATAATATTTGATTCTTTTCAATTCAGAAATTCGGTGACTCTCTTCATCATCCTCTAGATATCCTCCATCTATTTGAAGATAGTTATTGAATCCTGTCTTAGCTTTATAGTCTCCAGGTGATATGGCCCCATTTTTAAGAAAACATTCATTTTTTGAGAGAGGGGGGTGCATGAGCAGGGAAGGGGCACAGAGAGAGGGAGACAGAGGATCCGAAGCAGGCTCCATGCTGACAGCAGAGAGCCTGATCCAGGGCTGGAACTCACAAATCTAGAGATCATGACCTGAGGCTAAGTCGACGCTCAACCGACTGAGCCACTGAGGTGCCCTGGCCCCATTTTTTTATGCTGCTTTTTTTTTTTTTCTCTCTCTCATAGGAATTAGCTTCTAACTCCTACTTACGATCCCTCTCTGGTTTTCCATGTTCTTGTAGGAACAGATTACCACCTTTGCTCATTCCTCCAGTAAGCACCTGACGACTACAGACTATTGAGAAAAGGTTTCTTCTGGGCCCATGAACATCACCTCTCATACACCCCAAGATCACGCTAGCTTTGTCTTCTACCTAGCAGCAGCCCTAAACTTCAGTGTTTGGAGTTTATGTGCATACCGGGACTCTGCAGCCGGCTGGAGCATTAGCCGGTATAGCAGGTCCTTCCCTCCCTTCTTCCCCCTCCTCACTGTTTTCTTGGTGTCCTGAATCCTTGGCCAGAAGTTACTTGCACACTGGCCTATAAATGAGGATAACAACACCTATAGCATAAGGGTTTTGAAATGTCTATACAACACTATTTGTGCAGAACTTGGTCCACTGAAAGTTATCAAAACACAGGTCATCGTTCTTATTACTTTCCCCCCTCACGTTCCACCCTCCCAGTAAGTATCATTATGTTCTGTGACAAGGAGACTCCTTTTATTAAATCTGACCTCACTCTTCTGAATGAACTAGGAGAAGATCAAAAAGTCCGAGTTCAGACTCGGCTACCATGTATTCATTGAGAACTGAATTTGTGCCAGAAGCCATGCTCATGGCCTTAAAAGTTAAAAAAAAAAAAAAATTTAAATCCTTCTAACAAAACTGTGAGGTGGGTGTTATTTCCTTTTGGCAGAGGAGGAAACCAAGGTTCAGTGAGGTTAAGTGGCCTGGCCAGGATCACATAGTTAAGTGGTAAAACTGAGGCTGAACACAGTAAGATAATACTAACGCCATTGCTTGAGCACTTACTATATGCTGGACATTTTGTTAAGATTTTTAACATACGTTGTTGTATTCAATTTGATTGTAATTTAAGAACCCTATGAGATAAGTGTCATTTATCAAAGAGGAGAGCTTTATGGAGGTTAAATATTTACTTGCCCAAGGTCACACAGCTAGTAAGCAATGGAAATGGAATTTGAACTCAATTATTCAGTAATTGAAAGACATGTGGTTTTATATCTTTTTAAATTCTTACAAAGCCCAATAAAGACTTGCAAGTAAACATCTTGGAGAACTTGCTTTGATGTGGGGAATGATTCGTAAATCGTTCTGTAAGCAGCCTCTAAGGAATAAGTGTTTCTAAAGTACTTGGTGAGGATTAGAAGCCGCTTTCTTCCTAGGTGGTTCACACATCCTTTGGTTTATATTGTTAATCTGTCTGCTTAGTAAACCATTCTTTGCCATTCCCAGTCCAGATTATCCCCAGTAATGAACCGGTTGAATCCAAATTAATGAGGAATTAAGGTTCTTTGCAAAAGGCCCAGGAGTGCCTTAATTCGGCCCTGCCTCTTTGATTCCTGACCTGGCACCTTCAGGGAGTCTAGTCCCAGCTCTGAGCTGGCTCCGGAACGAGGGAAAACAATAGTAGCCACCATTTGTCGATTCCTTTAAAGTGCACTAGACAGCATCCTTGGCACACTTGGTAATCCCCCCAGCAACCCACTCAGGTACACATTGTATCCCCGCTTGGAGCTAAAAAAAAAAAAAAAAAAAAAAAAAAAGAAGGGCCCACTGAGACTAGTAGTTTGCTCAGGTCCCCACTAGGTCAGCGTGTCCGGCCCGGAAAAGGCAGTACTCACAGTAACCAACTTTTGAGCGTGTCTTATCACTTTGCAGTGTGCCCCCACACACTGCCATCTCCGTTGACACTCACAGTAGAGCCTCACTCCCAGTGTCTGCACGAGGAAACGGAGTCTTAACTGGGCTTATTCTGAGCCACTCAGCGGAGTCAAGATGAGAACCCAGGAATCCTGACTTCTGAGCTAGTGCTGTTTTCACTTTCCTGCCATTTTCGACAGGCAGGCGTCTCCCCTACAGCAGGGAATGGCAGGTGAATGGGAGCCACAGGGCAGGGGAAACACTGAGGTTATGTGACCATGACTGATGGAAGAGACCCCAGGCCCAGCGCGGGAGCAGGTCATGCCTGCCGTCTCCAGGATGCCCCTTTGATTGTCAGAAGAGGGTGTGGGGTGGCTTCCCAGGAGGGGCTGGAACGATGGCCTGGCCGAAGGGAAATGCTGAAATGTTTTATCAGCCACATCGGCCTGCTCTTCAGACTGGGCGGGTGGGGGCTGGTAGGGGCCTGCAGTCCACTCTTCGCTCTGCAGAGTTCAAAGAGGCTTTCTCGTTGTTTGACCGGACGCCGACCGGGGAGATGAAGATCACCTACGGGCAGTGTGGGGACGTGCTGCGGGCGCTGGGCCAGAACCCCACCAACGCCGAGGTGCTGCGCGTCCTGGGCAAGCCCAAGCCTGAAGGTGAGTGCGGGCCTTGTAGCTCACCTCCTGCTGTCTGTCCACGGCCCCTGGGGCTCTTTCTCTTCTCCCACTTTAACCCTTCAAGGCCAGCCCTCCTCCCCAGGTGAGGAGCTGTTCTTGTTTTCCTTGCAAAGTCAGGGCTCCTGGGGAGCGGGAGCGACGGTCTGCTGCTTCAGTGTCTCCCTCTGACTCCCCAGGTGCAGGGAGGCGGGGTGGGGATCTGACCACGAACCACCTGCCCACACCCCTGCACCCAGTTGCTTTTAGTTGAGGTGTCACCACCCTGAAATGTCCTGTGACCACTTGTTTCTAATGAGGGTCAGAGCACTGAAGGTTGCAAATTACTCATTTAATAGAAACGAGAGCAGACTCGAGATGAGCTCTGTAATGATGCCTCTTTTGCTCATTTGCATTCAGTAGGTTTGGGGAATGAGTTTTGAAAGTGGTGCAAGGGAATGTGTCCCATTTGTGAATGTCACCTGTCAGGTACAGTAGTAAGGTTAACAGCTGCTCTGACACCCATGTCCTTCTGAGAGGTGTAGGCACTAGGTGGGACAGGCAGACCTGGGCAGAGCTCCCCAGCTGAAAGGGGGGGCATCTCTAGAGGCTTCCTGGGCCCCATACGGATCCTTCCCCTCCTCCTCTTGCTGGCGAAGACCACCGTGTGGGGTGAAGGATGTGGGCAGGAAAGGGCCCAGAGGACCAGCAGGCCTGCTTAGAGGTTTTAAGATGTCTTGGAATTTCCGTTTTTGGAGGTCCCCATGTTGTTATAAAAGAAAGAATTGCCAACATTTGTGGTATTTAAAAATCGAAGCTTTAACCCACTACAACATGGGAGAAGTAAGCTAGTCACAAAAGGATCGTAAATTTATAAAAATTATCGATTCAGAGTTGCTCCGGGCAACGTGGTCTAGAAATGAGACCCAAAGGAAGAATTTTGCAAAATTCTCTTTTTTTGCAATCCTATCGGTTTACCTCTGTGACCTGTGTGGCACACGGCACAAGTCTACCTTGTAAATGTGAGGCCTGGTTCTGCGCCCCTTTGGGTCCCCTCAGGTCCTGCTGTGGCCACCCTCAGCTCCCCTGCCTAGCTGACCTCCTGGCACTGAAGTCTGGGTGGAGTCATGGCGGCTTTCCCCTTCCGCCCGGTCCTGGCCTGACAGAGCCGGACCAGGCCCCCTGCTGGCCCTCTGCTCCCGTCGCGTTCTTTCCTTCCCGCCTGCAGAGATGAACGCCAAGATGCTGGACTTCGAGACGTTCCTGCCCATCCTGCAGCACATCTCCCGCAACAAGGAGCAGGGCACCTACGAGGACTTCGTGGAGGGGCTGCGCGTGTTCGACAAGGAGAGCAACGGCACCGTCATGGGCGCCGAGCTTCGCCATGTCCTTGCCACCCTGGGTATGCGGGCTGGTGGTGCCCTGGTGGGAGGAACAGAGGGGTGGGAAGTGCCCGGGTGGCGTATGCTGGGGGTGTCCAAGGGCCCCTGAGTCCTGAGGATCACATCCTGATTCGGGCCCTGTCTGCCCAGGCTCTGTAGGAACAACCTTCCCCAGCTGGGTTTGCTCAGCTGGGCTTGGGAGGAGAGGACAGCAGCTTGGCAGAGCAGGCAGGGCTGCGGCCTGAGATGTGGGACACAGGGCTCCGGTCCTTGTCATTGCCTCAGCCACCGAGGACCTGGTCTGCTCACCTAGTGCTGGCTGTAGGGCAGAGGGAGAGGCCTCGGGGAGTAGGAGGGACCTGAGACCCTTGGCTCCCCTTCCAAAGCTTGGATGTCCACCTCCCAGTCCTGGGGAGCCTTGGGCCTTGAGACTCGAGGGGGTGCTTGGGTTTTGCCTGTCCCTCCTTGGCCCTCTGGAACTCAGAGCCTACTTCCCCGACCCCAGGAGAGAAGATGACCGAGGCAGAAGTGGAGCAGCTGTTGGCGGGGCAAGAGGACGCCAATGGCTGCATCAATTACGAAGGTATCGGGTCATGCCTCGCTTCCTTGGCACCCGGGCATGGTGGGCACAATGTGGGCTGGGCGGATCTGCAGAATAGGACGGAACAGATCCAGGGCCTGGAGGCTGTGTGTACCAGGGGGGCGATGGTCAGCTCCCAACGGTGTCCTTTTCCACCCTTGGAGTGAACAGCATCGTATAATGGAAAGACCATGGGGTTTGGAGGTAGATCTGTGATAGACTAGCTGTGTGACTTGATTAAGTCCCTTCCCTTCTCTGAGCCTCAGTTTTCTCATCTGAGCAACGGGGTGGTGCTGGCACTTTTCTCAGGGTTGCGGGCATTAGCAGAGACAACGTAGCTCATTTTGTCCATGTCTGTGTGTCGGCTGAGAAGAAGACATAGGGCAGAAGGTCCGTCTCTTCCTCCAGCTGCTCCCCAGCAACCCCGAATAAGAGAAGGAGTCACAGTCTGGAGAAAGGGTGGTGGCAAGGTTGGAAGTCTGGCAGTGTAAGGGAGGGGAAGAGGTCCTGGCGGCTGGGAGGTGCCACGTGCCTGACCGATTTCTGTTTTCTTTTCCAGCCTTTGTCAAACACATCATGTCTGGGTGAAGCAGCCCGCTCCGGGGTGAGTGCAGCCACTCCCTCCTGGTCCCTTCTGGGGCTCCCAAACACCGCCACGTGTCCTAGAGCTTTTCTGTCCCAGTCCAACCCCATAGGGGGAAACCGGAGGGGGCGATGACGGGAGAGCAGCCTGGTCTGCCTACCTATGCTCTCTGTGCCCCCGCCTCCTGCCCTTGCTCCCTCCCAGCCTGGCCACGCGCTCTCCCCGGTCTTTGCCCCCTATCCTGACCCCCATCAGACACACCAGTCTCTCTAGGCAAGACTATTCCCTTAGGCCTGGGGCCTCCCGTACGGGCTCCTGCGTGTGCGGAAGCCAGGCCCTGGTAGAAGAGCGAGTGCTCCTGGCCGGTGCTCTGGACTCTGTGCCTATCCACTTCCTCCCCTGAGCTCCCCTGGGCTTCGGGCCATCCCGATTGGGGTGTGGGCTTTGTGATAAGGGGCCGGGGTTCATCCAGCACTTTCTTTCAGGTGCCTGGCCCCTTGGCCTTAGCCTTTCTGGGGCGAGTTAAGCAAGAGGCTCAGAGTGACAGAGCTGGAGCTGGGGTCCTGGACTTAACCGCTGTGCCACAGCCCCGAGGACTCCCTGTAAATAAACAGTTGGGGCGAGCCTGGGGCAAATTCTCTGATTCCAACCAGTCTCTGAATTGTTTTTTTAAAAAGGAATTTAATTGAGGTGTGTGTGTGTGCGTGTGTGTGTGTGTGTGAGAGAGAGAGAGAGAGAGATGAGTTTTCATGCATATTCCTCAGAGAAATGAATAGTATTGGGAGCTGGGAGACAAAATACATATAAATTTTCCATCTTAAACACCTTAGTCTATAGGTCCATAGTGTTAAGTATATTCACACTGTTGTGTGTAACCAATCTCCAGAACCTTCTCATCTTGCAAAACCGAAATTCTATACTCATGAAACACTAGCTCCCCATTTCGATCACCATCCTACTTTCCGTCTCCCTCAATTTGACCACTTTAGGTATCTCACCTAAGTAGAGTCATATAGTGTTTGTCTTTTGACATCTGGCTTGTTTCACTTAGCATAATGTCCTCAAGGTTCATGCGTGATGTAGCCTATGTCAGAATTCCCTTGTTTTTTAATGATGAACAGTGTCCCACTGCGTGTAGGTAACCACATTTTTGTATATGGTTCTTGTTTCTCGAGGCGGGCCCCCGTAGGTGCCTCTTTCCTAGAGTACAAAGCCCCTGGTACCCGATTCAGCCCTGCATGTCCTGGACATCTCCCTGACTCGCTGTTGAAATCCTGGGCTCCATATTCAGGACTGCGGCTGAGGGCCCTGGAAAGTGTCAGGGTCAGGGAGCACCGACCTCAGCCTGGGAGGGCAGGGGAGCAGCAGCGAAGGGCAGGTGGGAGAAGGAGAGCGATGAGAAAACCAGGATCGGGAAGGAGGTAGAGGATGTGATGCAGTTAAAGGCAACCCCCAAGAGCAGAAAGACTTAGATGGGAGCTCAGGGGCCCAGTTACCCCTGCGTGGGGGTTCCATTTCTCCTGAGAACTCCCCAGCGTGGATCAGCTTCTCCTTCTCACAGCCTTTCTGCTGCCCTGCTGGGGCATCCAGCCACAGAATTTTGTGGAACACCTATAAATCCAGCCATTGTTGAGATTCCATGAGCCCAGACGGGAAGATTGTCGTGGGAAGCAGAGAACCGCAAGCCCGGATGTGCCTTTCTCAGAATTTACGGTCTGGCTGGGAAGAGGAGACCAAGGCCCACGTATAGGCGTTCTTCTTTGAAGAGGGCTCCCGCTTTGGGAGTAAAGTGGTTGAATCATAAAACCAGAGATCTTTATGTAGTCGTGAGAGGGGTCGTTGACTCCAGTGGTTTTAAACTGTTTTAGCTCCAAAGCCTTTTGCTCAAACTAACTTCTATTCTATGGGGAAGCCAGTCATGGAGCTGATAAGAACCAAGCTCTCTGGCTGAGACGGAGGGCTGGACTCCAGCTTCTCGGAGTCTCTAATTGGGCTCCTTGGAGCAACAACCAGGAGACCGTTGATTGAGCCAGACCTAACTGTAAAAATAAAAGAGATGCATCGTTAGAGGTGAAGTGACTTATCCAAGGTCACAGCTAGTGGAAGTCGAGCCCACTTTCCCAGAATCCCATATTTTCCCCATTTTCAACACCAACCTGCCTTTGACATTTTTTCTAAGTTAGGCTCTTGGAAATCTTCACTCTTGCTTGCTCTGTACCGTTCTGACTGCTCTTTTTTGACCTTCTTGATTTCTCCTTTTTGAAAATCACTCTCCCTCCCCAACTTGAAATCTGACATTCTTCCTCCGTGTCGGGGCCTCATCAGATTCCCTCCCTCCCTTTCTTCACAAAGTGTTTATTGTTCACTTATATGCATTTATGAGGAAAAACCAAAAGTGTTTTCCTTGCCAAAGTAGCTTATGGTCCAGTTCAGCAACGGCAGAAGCATCCAGGGACTAACCAGGAAATGATTGCCCAATAGCGTAACAGCAACAGGATGACTTCATCCTTGGAACTTACAGTGTAAGTTCCAAGGGGCCTGTGAGAAAAGGAACCAGAAGGAAGTGAGGTGTGACAGGGAAGATCTTCCTTGGGAGATGGGCTCGAAGTGAGACCTTAAAAGTATCCCTGGCTCAGCCCCAGGGAGAAAGAAGGTCTTGAACAGGGATTACCAACAACTTCAGCAGACACTTACTGGGTGCCTGCTGGGTGGATGGCACTGGCTTGGGCCTTGGGGATTCATGGTCCCCAAGGAATGGCCATGGTCCCTGCCCTCATGGAGCCTACAATCTAATGGGAAGACAGACATTAAATGGTTGTAATCGTGTGACAGAGAACAGCCAACATTCTTGGAACGCAGTATCAGTTATGGTTATATTTGGCTGTGAGTTACGAAGACCAAGAGTGGTTTAAAAGAAACAAAAGTCCAGAGGCTGGCCATCCAGGGCTGGGATGGCAGCCATTCTGCACAAAGTCCTCCGGACCCAGGCTCCTCTTGTGACCTCTGTTCATGGTCAAAGATGGCTGCTCTGGCTCAGCTACCACTTCTGCCGGAGGAGGAGTTCTGGAAGTGTTTCTTACTCTGTGAGCCTCCTCGGGCACCAGCACGACCTCGGTGGCGTTGGGCTTGTTCATGTGAAGACAGAAGAAACCCCTGTCCTCCTAGTCACCCCTTTCCTCTCCAGCCTCCCTCCGGCCTGGAGTGCCAGTCAGGCTCAGCACTTGGCCCACCTGGGAAGAGGCATGGGTGAAAGGTGACCTATTTCCAAGTTTTTTCTTCGGACCGACTTCCAGGATTTCAAACCACAACTCAGGCCATGTCGTCTGCTCGGGCTGCTATGACAAAACACCACAGACCAGGAGGGCCGAAACAACAGTCAGTTATGTCTCACAGTCCTGGGTGTGGAAGTCTGAGATCAGGGTGCCAGCCTGCTTGGGTCGGTGAGGCCTCTCTTCCTGTCTTCTTCTTGTATCCCCAGAAGAGAAAAAGTGGGGAGAGAAGGAGAGGGCGAGAGGAAGAGAGACAGAGGCTAATCCCATTGTGAGGACGCTACAATCATGACTTTGCCCAAACATGATTATCAAAGGCCCCACCTCCAAATGCCTTCACATTGGGGGTGGGGAGCTGGGGCTTCAACATACGAATTTGGAGAATTCAATTTGGGGATCGAATTTGGGAACATAACTCAGTTCCGTAGCAGACCATATACTCTGTAGGAATAGGACTGAGCCCACTGTGGTCCCTTCCTCCACCCTGAGGGGGGCCAACAGTGGACCTAAGAGGGTGGCCCTTCAGGAGGTCGAATGAAGGTTGGGGGAAGGGGAGAAGGGCCCCCTTCCAGATCCTGTGCAGATGGGAGGAGGGCTCCAGCCTGGAGCTAGAAATGGTGCCATCCTGACAGGGCGATGGCCAGTGATGGTCCTTGTGGAAGGACAAGGGTTACCGAATGTGCCCATAGAGCAGGCTTCCCGTCTCCCAGAGACTGGAACGGTAAACACAGACCCTGGCGCAGCTTCCTCACCACCCCAAGCCCTGCGGACAGATGCTGCAGAAGAAGCTTCCTATTCCAGCTCAGAGACGATGGGTAGCTTCATTGAAAGTTCCCACCGTCAGAGGGGATGAACCAAGGCAGGACACAGGGAGGAGATTTAGGGAAGGCTCTGGCTTACAGTCTCTCTGCTCTGCCCCTTCCCTACCTCCCGTCTAAAGGTCATTGTATAAATCCTGGCTCCTGAGCCCAGAGCCTGTCCTGCCCCCTGGAGACAAAATGGGGAAGGCAGGCACCGGAGCTGAGGTGATTATGGAGTGCGGTCTGCTGGGGCCAAGGCAAGTTTTACAGGGATGATAATAAAAAGCATTACCAACTCAGGGAACACCTACTACGTGCTGGGCACCGTGCTCAGCACTTCACATCACTTTCTCTCAGAGCAGCCTGAGAGATAAGAGTCATTATCCCCATTTAGGATTTTTAAGACATGACACAGAATAACAACAACAAACTCTACTCTTTAGTCTCTTAATTTCCCCCCTTCAGTTGAAGGCTGTAGCATGCTATATTAATATTCCTAGAATGCCATTTTCATCAAGTCACTTCCTCAGTTGGACTTACAAAACCTCCCTAAAAGCTACTGGTCATTTCCAAACCTTTCTGTCAGTTTCTTCCTTTATTTAGCTCTACTCTCCTAGGGACCCCACCGTGCTGTAGACAGCTGACCTCTTTCCATCAGCTCCCTCATTCTGCTTCCTCCTCCTCCTCCTCCTCCTCTCTCTTCCTCCTTACCCCCACGTCCTCCTGATCCATCTCATTCCTCCCTCCTGATGTGTGCTCTTTTTTTTTTTAATGTTTATTTATTTTCGAGGCAGAGAGAGACAAACCATGAGTGGGGAAGGGGCAGAGAGCGAAGGAGACACAGAATGTGAAGCAGGCTCCAGGCTCTGAGCTGTCAGCACAGAGCCCGACACAGGGCTCGAACTCACAGAGCATGAGATCATGACCTGAGCCAAAGTCGGACGCTCAACCGACTGAGCCACCCAGGCGCCCCTGATATGTGCTCTTCTTTCTTCACAAATGATTCCCACCCTTCAACACTGCCCCCATCCCCCCAGCTTTCCCCACTGCCAGAGGTCTCTCTGCTAATTATCGATGGCCACAATTTAGTCTCCTTAACACAGCTGCCAAACTGAAACCGAAGATATCAGAGCTAGAGAAGACCCTGGAGACTTCCAGTGGCGTGTAATCACCTGAGAGCAGCATTTGGCACAGTGCCATCACGTGTCTGGGTGGCGTCCTCTAAAACGTCTTCGGTTACTAGGGCTTTCCGGTGGAAGGTGTGCTTGTGGAGACGGCTGGTGGTGCAATATCCGCCTCGCACCGCTAGATGGCAGAATTGCAGCGGCGTGCTTCCGCTGGACGCCCAGGTGCGTGATCACACAGCTGGACCCGGAGAAGCAGAGGAAGAGGAATTCCCAGGCGGGGCTGGAAGGAACCTTAAGAAGTCACTCAGTCCATCACTATGCCTTCAGGAAAATGGGGGTTTTATTCACTTTCAACGACTCACAACGATTAGTTAGCTTGCTTCAGTAATCCCACAAAATTTTGCAATAAGGAGTCAAAGAGAGGACACTCTTCTGGACACATCCAGTTGGCTCCTAAATCGCATCCGTGCTCGTCTTCCGTTCCACAGGTTGCAAAATGAGGAGGATGATTAGCTCATCGTTAATCCCTTCCAGCTCTCTGATACTGATCATTTAGAACTGGACAAACTTCTTGCTAATCAGCTTTTGTCCATTTGCTTTCTTTTCATTGCTGTTGTGTATACACGTCTAGAACCTTCGGTGGTAGAAAGCCTTCACTCAGAAGAGCTATGGAGTGCACGGTAGTAGGTGCTTTGGGAGATTAAAAAGCAAAACAAAACAAAGTCACCCATGGTCTTCCACTCCCTGAGTTCACACTCTACTGGAGGACGAATGACCTGCATGTGGAAAGTTAAACTCTGTTAAAAGACAAAATAGAAGAAAGGACACCAGGCACTGTAAGTCTGCGGATTAAGGGAGAGGCTCGATCCCGCAGAGCAGTGGGAGCTCAGAGGAGGTGTAGTCAGGGAGGGTTTCACAGAAGAGGTGTGGCAAGCTCAGACCTCCACCAACTAGAACCAGAGTCTCTGTCTTTTAGGATTTGGTAAAAAGAAATAGGGAAGAATAAAAGGAGGGAGGAAAGGATCTGGAGAATGGAACGTGAGGCAAGGAGAAAGGAAGAGAGACAGAGGATGGAAGGGTCAGCAGGGACCGCGTCTGGAGTGATGGGTGCCAACTCAGAGGTAGAGAAGAGATACTAAAACAATCTAAAGGTAAGTGGGAAAGCCCTTCCTTTTCTTCCCTCACCTTGTAGAACCACAGAATTTTAGACTTCCAGGTGGGGAAGAGACCTCTAGTTCAAAACTCTCCCATCAAAGCCTTGTAACAGGACCACCCAATGTTCGCCTGAGTACTTACAGTGGCGTGGGGCGCACGACCTCTCAAAGTAACCCATTCCATTTGAGAACAACTCTGATATTCATCTTGGTAAGAATCTAATATTTACACTTCTGGGATTTGCATCAACTGATCCTGGATTTGCCTTCCAGAGTAACCCAGAAAAGATGTAAGAACATTCCCCATGACAGCAGTTGGCATTTCTTCCTTCCTCAGCGGACGGCCTGCCAGCAGGTGGTTGGGCCAGTCCCAGATTCTCGAATCCATTTAACATGGCCAGTTGCGGTCTAACTCGTTCTATCTGGGGCTCAGTTCTCTCTTAGCAAGGTGCTTGCACACTTCAATTTTTTTTAATGTCTAGTTATTTTTAAGAGACAGAGCATGGGTGGGGCAGGGGCAGAGAGAGAGGGAGACACAGAATCTGAAGCAGGTTCCAGGCTCTGAGCTGTCAGCACAGAGCCCGACGTGGGGCTCGAACCCACAAACCTCAAGATCATGACCTGAGCCAAAGTGGGATGCTGAACCGACTGAGCCACCCAGGCGCCCTCCTTGCACACTTTAGAGTCTGGAAATTAATCTTCTGGACAGAAAAGACGGAATTGAGGTCAAAATGGCCAGCACAAAGGACTGTACCCTTCCTGTCCTTCTTGCTCTGAACATATGTACATCACATTCTTATTAATTCTAACAGTAAAAAAATTTCACCTTGGGACACCTGGGTGGCTCAGTCAGTTAAGCATCCAACTTTGGCTCAGGTCATGATCTCACAGTTTGTGAGTTCGAGTCCCGTGTTGGGCTCTGTGCTGACAGCTCAGAGCCTGGAGTCTCCTGCTGATTCTGTGTCTCTCCCTCTCTATGCCCCTCCTGTGCTCATGCTCTGTCTCTCAATAATAAATAAAAATGTTACAAAATTAAAAAAAAATTTCAACTCATTTAGAACTTATGCCTTCTTGGTCTTGTTCCTCACAGCCCCAAGCCCCAAGTTTATGTTCATAATCAGCCCCCGGCTGCCCATCCTTCCACCCGTATGGATAAGAACCCTCAGAACTCCCTTTCCTCAGCTCCTCTGTAGAGCCCCTTCCCCACCTATTTCCTTATTTAGTTATTTGCAATTTGCTTTTGAGTACCATCCATTCTTCTAGTGCTCGGAACAGAGATTTTTAACCATAAAAGACCCTTGTGGGCACAGTCATGCTCTTTTTCCGGGAAGATTTAGACTTTTTATCATATTTTCAAAGGCGTCAGAGACCCAAAAATGGTTAAGAACTGTTGTTTCAGAGCCTTTGTGGAATTCTGTTTATCTTTTCCCCAATTGTTTTGACATTGCATCTGGTGTGGCCAGAGTTCCTTGTAGGCCACCACGACTTCTCAGATAGCTCAACCCCTTCTCAAAGGCCTCTCTTCACTTCTGCCTCTCTCCCAGACATCCCTGAGTCACACTTAGGTTTAAAGAGGCAATCCCACTTCCTCTGTGGCCCCATGTTTAGCTGACTGAATGTTCCTACCAAGCTGGATCTTCATGGGTGTGCACTCCCCCCCCACCCCCAACCCCCACCTCGGCTGGAGCTCGTTGAATTTCTACCGTCATTTCTCTCTTCCCTTATCATGTTCGGCGGCCTCCTCTGGGCTTCCGTTCTCAGACCATGAGTTCCCTGTGGATGCGAACCTTCTGGGTGGTCAGTCTTCTCATGCCTCCTCTCCTACCTCTCCTACCAGTTTCAGTTTTCTTAGACAGAGTCCCTTGTCAAATGGAGATGACTCCCATCTCGTAAATTTTTGGTCCTCCCCAAGAAAGCATGTGTACTTTCTACAAGAACTTAGTCTTTCTGTGTTTATATAAATCTTCTACGGTGCCTCCGACGTCTAAGGGGCACAGTCAGCATAGGGACGGGGGCTTGGGAGTGTCTGTGTCTCGATTGTCTCTGTGGCACGTGAGGCTTTGGTCCCAGCACCTGAGGACTGGAAACGGCACCTCTGGCTGGGCTGGTCTCAGGGCTCCCTCAGCCTCCTGACCCTCAGGCTTCAAGGGAGATTTAAAAAGTCGCCCCCCGGGCCCTACTGCCCCTTCTCCCATTCCATCCCCACCCACGCTCACTCTCTGAACTCAGCGCCTCTGTGCCCTGCGTGCTAGGGAGAAGCCAGGGCCAAACATCCAGGGTGGACGGCATGGTTACCAGTTGGAAGAGTTCCACAAACATGGACTTCATGCGTTTTATTGCTGGTACTGCAACTTTTCATTTGACTTAGAATTTCGTCTTTGTGATAGTTTGCCAGTGTCTTGTCTTTTATAATGAAAAAGCTGGCATTGTGCCTGGCCTTTAGGGTTCGGGAAATTGAATAGAATCTGGTGCTTGCCCTCAAGGAACATCAAGACTGTTTGGTAAGCTAAGCTGTGTTTTGTGGCACAAACACGAAAATATCAAGCGGAAGACAAAGGCTTATAAGATTGATACTAGTAAAGAGGTCGGGGCGGGGTTGGGGGGGGGACTTGAAAGGGGAAGCAGGCTTATTTCCAGTTAGGAGATCACAGAAGGCTCTTTGGAGGAGTTGGAGCTGGTCTTGAAAGTGTAGAGGCTGGGGGTGATTTCGATCCACACTCACCGAAGCGGTAGAGCAAGGGTTAAGGGTAGAGTCTCAAGGGGGCACTTGGGCGGCTCAGTGGGTTGAACCTCCGACTTCAGCTCAGGTCATGATCTCATGGTTTGTGAATTCGAGCCCTGCATCAGGCTCGTTGCTGTCAGCCCAGAGCCTGCTTCGGATCCTCTGTCTCCCTCTCTCTCTGCCCCTCCCCTGCTCACGCTCTATCTCTCAAAAGTGAATAAACATTAAAAAAAAAAAAAGAGTACAGTCTCGGGGTCACAACGGGTCTATGCTCAGGAGCTGTGTGACCTCCAGCAAGTTTCTGAACCTCTCTGAGCCTCAGTTTCCCGATCTCCAAAATGGAGGTAATAGCAATACTGACCTCATTTGGTTATTAGGGGACGAATTAGGGAATGAATACATGTAAAGCACTTACAACAGTGTCTGTCACATAGTAAGGACTCAGTAACGATTAGCTCCATGGGGGAGAAGGATATTGTAGGAAGAGGGAACGAACGACTCTTGCAGAAAAGGGAAATGAAAGAACTCTTCTTCTTTAAAAAACCTTTAATTCCAGGGGAGTTACGATACAGTGTTAGATTAGTTTCTGGTGTACAAGGTAGTGATTCAACAATTCCACACATCACCCAGTGCTCATCATGACCAGTGCACTCGAGAACTATTATTCTTTTGGGAAACCCCCCAAATAATAGAAATACCTTGCAAACAAATGGAAAAGAAATAATGGTCATTATAGTAGCAATGGCCTTTACTGCACGCCCATCCGGTGCTAGTGTTCTGTGCTCGGCATGCAATATTCACTTACTGTTTTTTTTTTAATTAAAAAAAACTTCCTTAAATGTTTGTTCGTTTGTTTATTTATTTATTTATTTAATAGTTTATTTTCAAATTGGTTTACATATAACACCCAGTGTTCATCCCAACACGTGCCCTCTTTAATGCCCGTCACCCCCTCTCCCCCCTCCCTCACCCCCGCTCACCCTCAGTTTGTTCTTAGTCTTTGAGAGTCTCTTCTGTTTTGTCTCCCTCCCTCTCTGTGTCTTTTTTTCCTTTCCCCTCTTCCCCTCCCCCCTGGTTTTTGCTAAGTCTCTCAAAATCCACCTAGGCGTGGAAATTGTTTATTTATTTTTGAGAGGGAGAGAGACAGAGTGCGAGCGGGGGAGGAGCAGAGAGAGACAGAAAGGCAGAATCTGAAGCAGGCTCCGGGCTCTGAGCTGTTGGCGCAGAGCCTCAAGTGCGGCTCAAACTCGCAAGCAATGAGACCATGATCTGAGCCAAAGGTGGATGTTTAACCGACTGAGCCACCCAGGTGCCCCCTTCCTTTTTTTTTTTTTTCATTTACTGTTTTTTTAAAAATGTTTTATTTATTAAAACCAGGCTCTGTGCTGCCTGCACAGACCCTGATGTGGGGCTCCATCTCACAAACCGTGAGCTCATGACCTAAACCAAAATCAAGAGTGGGACACTTGACCGACCGAGTCACCCAGGCTCCATTTTTTCTTTCTGTTATTCTTCCTGGGGTAGGTGTGATTATCCCCATTCTACAAATGAGGAAACTGAGGCTGATAGAGGCTAAGTCTCACCAGCACACTTAGTGAGCGAGCAGAAGCTTCAGGAATCAGACTCTCATCCATATGCTGTCTAAGGCTGGGTTGAGTTTCCAGCTATAGCCCCCTTGCCTTCCTTGGACCCCTCCCGAGCACCCCCCCCAGTCCCTCACCCCACAGCTGCGTGTATACAAACCCGCCAGTAGGTTAAAACAAACAAACAAATCAGTGGCTACAAACTCCCAAATACCAAGGTGATTTGGAGTAAGGATGTGACCAGAGACCCTTCTCAGGGAGCAGACCTCAAAGGAACTAGGGAATGCTACTCTGGGCTCCAGTTGAGAAAGTGAGAGATGAGGGGACGCCTCCCCGGTGACCCTGTCCCTCTGTCCCTTTCTTTGTAGCCTCTGGGGCATCTGGTTGAGCTGAATCTGGAGGGTTGCTGGGTGGGGGAGATGGAACAGGAAGAGAGTATTCCAGAGCAGAGAGGGGAGGCAGTGAGTCACCGGTGTGATAAGATTTGCCGCTTGGGTGGATAGGTTACTAAATTTCTTTTTTCCTGCAGGTTTGGACTTGTTAGGAGAAGTCTTGATACACAATCGCTCCAGCATTTTTTATTTGCTTTTTTTTTTTTCTATCTTGATGAAAAATGCAATTAAAAATTGCCACAGATAGATAGGGCTGGGACTTAAGGCTTAGAACGAGCATGGCTTATTTCTTGAAACTTCGGCAAGTTTATCATGTGTGTGTCCCTCTATCTGCTGCCACACTTCAATTAGTTTTTGAAGGACTTTGAAACTTCTGTCCCCCTGCCTCAGAGGGCACCCACGGTCCCTGCCAGAGTGTCCCAAATGCCCATTATCAATCACTTTTGGGGGGACATAGGCACTGAAGGGTCCCGGTGTGGCTCGTTAATTGAATGTTTGGGCTCGGAAGTTGGAATGTCAGGTTTTGGAGCTGAGGACTTTGGTTTATCAATGAGTGACCTGGGGCAAGTGGCTGTTCCTTTCTGTACTTTATTGTCCTCATCTGAAAAATGGGGGTAAAACCAATCCTCATCTCATTAAGGGGTTCTGTGAGGATTTTACAAGGTAACATGTATGAAGCATTTAGCACAGTGGTTGTGACATAATAAGCCCTCAGGAGGGGCGCCCGGGTGGCTCAGTCGGTTAAACGTCCGACTTCAGCTCAGGTCATGATCTTGTGGTTTGTGAGTTTGAGCCCTGTGTCGGGCTCTGGGCTGACAGCTGGGAGCCTGAAGCCTGCTTTGAATTCTGTGTCTCCCATTCTCTCTGCCCCTTCCCTGCTCATGCTCTGTCTCTCTCTCTCTCTCTCTCTCTCTCTCACACACACACACATTAAAAAAAAAAAAAAAAGCCCTCAATAAATGTTGGCTATGAATTTGTTACCACTCTGTCATTTTAGTTTATTCAGTAGATTGCCCAGTAAGAATTCTGAGGCACTAGGAAACACCGAATTTTGTGATCCGGGCAAAGGAAAGC
The DNA here is from genome assembly GCA_030068075.1 of Paguma larvata. NCBI lineage: Eukaryota > Metazoa > Chordata > Mammalia > Carnivora > Viverridae > Paguma > Paguma larvata. Next base: position 38,967,119 of record CM057843.1, on the reverse strand, counting down.
TCCAGAAAGAACAAGGCATTCACTGAAGTAGCATGGTCTCAGCTGAGGATTTTATCACTTACACATTCCTCTGAGCTTTTGGGGGCTGGGGGTGAGGGTGCAGAGCTCCCAGGGAAGGACCAAGGAAACAGGATCAGGAGGACAGTCGAATGACAGTTGGGAGAAACTAGCTAGCGCTGGGGAATACGGAATACGGCCCTTGGGGTGGTCACAGGCGTGAGCCCCTGAGGGGAGGAGCATGGCGCAAGGAGAGTGGGGGGATGGAGGGCCAGAGAGGTCACGGTGCTCTCCTGCCAGGGGTCCCGGTGAGGACGAAGGAGGCACGGCTCTCCCCTTCCACACCTTCCTCAGCTCCTCAGGCCTCGTGGCTTCTAGGTCAGGGCCCAGGACGGCAGGCCTTACCGGAGACAGCCAGGGCCGTGGGGAAGTGAGCCATGCTGCTGATCACACTCCCAGCTCACAGTCATCCCACTCTTTGTCATCCTTTCAGGGAAAAGCTGAGTCCCAGAGGCCCTCTGTTTGGCCCAGACCTTGGTCTAGTGCCCAGGTTTTTCCGGTGTGGCTGCCGTATCTCAGAAGTCAGCCGGGCATGGCTGAGAACGTCTTATAATAGTCAAGGCAGGAAGTGGTCAGGACCTGGAAATGGAGCAGCCCTGGGGGGGCGGGGCAGGAGGGTAGGGGAAGGCCTCTCTGGGGGACGAGGCCTTGTGTGCCTTCATGAGCCATAATTCCCTCCTGTAGACTTCCTGGGCTTGATCGGACGGCCGGACCCTACAGTGACTTTTTCTTTGTGGACTTCCCAATTTTATCTCAGAAATGGGCAGTATGAGAATGTTTTATTCCAATAGGAATTTCTCCCAGTAACATAGCAATGCCCACCTGAAACATTTTGGGGGGGGGGGTCTGCCACCCTATACCCACACTTTCAGTGAGGGAGACAATGCATTATAGAATCAGATCAACCTGTTTTTCAATCCAGCTTTGCTGCTACTTTCTACCTGGGTGCCTTGAGCTAATTCCTCCATCTCTCTGAACCTCCCTTTTTTCGCTGGTAAAATCGGGCTTTCCGTGCCCATCTCGTGCTGACTAAAGTGAAAATTCTCGGCATAATTTTGCGTATAATAACCACAAAATAAATGGCAGCTAAAATCCTACTACTAATACTATTACTACTGATTGCCTCTTGAGCCCTCCAAGCCTCACTTTCTGCCTCTGTAAAAGAAGTTATTGTGAGGATTAAGGAGATAATCAATATTCGTAAAGAAGGAGGTATATAAAAAGAGGAGGGTGTATAGGCAATATCCATTATTGTATATATGCCGTAGATCAGCCATGGATTGGTGCAGGGGCAGGGACCGTGACCTAGGAGCTTTCCGAGGATTGTCAGTTTGACCAGCAGCAACCCACCCAGAGCCTATAACGTCCTTCCACCTTAATTTGGCCAACATTGCCCAGAGGTCTAGCGACAGGCGCAATAAACAAACCGTGGGTGTCTTGACTTGTAGGCAGAATCTGGGGACTTTGACTAGGAATCCAGCAGAGACGAGTTGATCCTGAGGTGGAAAACCAGCTCACGTATACTGAATGCTTACTACATGCCGGTGACTGTGCTAGATTTTGTTCATTTTGTTTCCCATCTAACTCCCACTTTGCAGATGGGGAAGTTGAGCCCTAGTGAAGTTAAGTAACTTGCCCCAGGTTACTAACAAAAGGTGAAGCTAGGATTTGAATCCCCGGCCGCTGGACTATTGTGAGTTCAATCCTTACATTACTGTCTCTCAAGAAGGTGAGTAAGGAGAGCCTAAGGGCTAAGACGTGTGTCTGGAACCCGGCTGTAAGCTTGTAGTCACTGGAGCAGAGCCTCGACCACTGGGGACTTAGAAAGATACCAAAACAGCGGCCCCTCGGTGGCTCAGTTGGTTAAGTGTCCGATTTCAGCTCAGGTCATGATCTCATGGCTCTTCATGAGTTTAAGCCTCGCGTCGGGCTGTGTGCTGACAGCTCAGAGGCTGGAGCCCGCTTCAGATTCTGTGTCTCCCTCTCTCTCTACCCCTCCCCCGTTCATGCTCTTTTTCTCTCTTTCAAAAATAAAGATAAAAAAATTAAAAAAAAAATCACCAAAAGAAAGATACCGAAACAGGAATTTGAGGCCAGAAGCCAAGCAGCAGCTCTGTTATCAGAACAAGGCGTTACCCTGGCTTCACGGTTGGATGGGGAAAGGGCCTAGATTGGTTTCAGATGGAGCGTAAGCAGTTATGCGATGTCTTCTGTGGGCACAGAGCTTGGATCCTTGAGGCTCAGCCAGGTGGCACCTCGTAGGCAGAGCTGGGCTGGAAAGTCCTTGGACTCTCAATTTTTTTTCTCAGCAGAGATGGTTCTGGTTCATGAGAGGATGCATTCCCAGACAGAAATCGCTGGTCTTGGGCCCGACTGGGCTCGCACCCCAGGAGTTCCTTGCTACCATGTCTTGGGAAGGACCTGGAATACAGCAGGTACTTGATATGTGCTAGCGAATGAATGTCCAATGCCAAAGCTGAGCTCCTCTCTCCCCACCTACCTTGATAAAATCTAGGAGTACTTTTTCAGAGAGCTCCCCGGAGCCTAGAAATTCCAAGCTATACCATTTTTTAGTCACTGTGAACTCTACGAAGCCCATTTTCCTTCAAACCAAAGGAGCAGCCAGGTCATCGTTTTCTCAATGGATGGAAGAGCTTCTGCCAAATGTGTAGGAGGAGAAGATTCTGAGCCCATATGCTATTCCACACTTAGTCGCCTTAACTACAGGAATAGATTTGCATTGAGACATCAACAGTCTCTCCGCAAATAGTAACAATAATCATTACATACTCCTCTGTGCTTTTCAGTTTCCAAAGGGCTTTCATATCCATGGTCGCACAGAACCTCATAACGATGTGTGTGTGTTGAGGGGTGAGGGTTAGAGTTAGAGTGGGGCTGGTGGTGAGGAAAAGGGTGGGGACCATTTGGCTACTTTTTACAGATACAGGAACTGACTATAGAGAAGATTTGGGCTTTTTCGAGATCATGTAACTAGGAAGAGGTAGGGGAAGGGCCTGAATCCAAAGGCTTTCTGACCCTTAGTACGAATGGGAGTTGAAACATGACTTTTAAGGCCAGAGGTCTAGGAAATGGCCACAAACCTGGTTCCTCCAGCTTATGGTGGCGGGACAGTGAGGAACTGGGCCGGAGTCGGGCTTCCGCAGCGGGGCAGAGAACTGACGAGAGCACAGGGGAAGGATCCCTAGTTTGGTGTCAGCCCAGCTATGGTCAGGCAAGGGGCCAGATAACACGATTGTTGCCTCTTAAACGGATCTTAGAGAAGATCTTCTACAAGTCATGCAATGAACCTCCCCTCTATCTGCTGGCACTTGGGAAAACCACAGAATGGACACTCAGTGTCCATCATCGTTGCTCAATTAATATTTTCTTATTTATTTATTTAAAACTTTTAACATTTATTTATTTTTGAGAGACAGTGAGACAGAGCGCAAGCTGGGGAGGGGTGGAGAGAAGTAAGGGGTGGGAAGGACACAGAATTGGAACCAGGCTTCAGCCTCTGAGCTATCAGCACAGAGCCTGACATGGGACTTGAACTCACGGACCGCAAGATCGTGACCTGAGCCGAAGTCGGGCACTTAACTGACTGAGCCGCCCAGGCGCTCCCAGTATTTTATGAAAATTGTTAAGAAATTAGTCGAAATTAATCAGTAGTTAAATTTAGTTGCTAAGAAGGCAAAAAAAAAAAAAATAGAAGAGATTCTTTTACTTACCTAGGTCCTACAGGGGAACGCAAAGACAAACTACAGTTCCTGCTTGCAAGGATCTCATTGTTCAGCAGCGGTGGGAGAGGTGAGCATGAAGAAACTCACAATCGCAGAACTTCTGCTTCCGACTCTGACAGAGTGGTATGGGATTTGCTCTCCCATATTAAACGATACAAAATTAAACATTAAAAGAAAAATTTTTTTAAAGTTCCTATATTTGGTGAAAAATAAGCCACTTATATATTCAAGAGACTCACCAGCCCCACGCAGGATAAATACCAAGTAAACAACACCTATGCACCTTATAGTCAAGCTGGTAAAAAAAAAAAAAGCAAAGATAAAGAGAAAACTTAAAAGCAACTAGAGACAAACCTGAGACAGTTTGAGCAACAAAATAATGATGGCCTTGCATTATAACTTGTGGAATAAAATAAATATCCATGAATTCATACTGATACAAATAAATAATCGAAATTTTATTTTATTTATTAAAAATTTTCTAATGTTTATTTATTTTTGAGAGAGAGAGAGAGGGAATGCGTAGGAGAGGGGCAGAGAGCAACGGAGACACAGAAATTCAAAGCAGGCTCCAGGCTCTGAGCTGTCAGCACAGAGCCCAACGCAGGGCTCGAACTCAGGAACTGCAAGATCATGACCTGAGCTGCAGTCGGACGCTTAACCGACTGAGCCACCCGGGCGCCTCGGTATTGAAATGTGAAAATGAGAGAGAAGGGGCAACTCTCCCTTATTATGGAAGTCCAGTTTACAGTGGTGGAAGGAAAAAAGGAAGTAGAAATCACTATTAATCAAACACCATGTAATTGATAGCAGTCAAGAACCATTAATAAGTGCTAAAATTAGTAAAAGTATGAAGAAAAATGGATACTTGATTAGAATTGTCTTTCCATAAAACATTTATTCATTACAAAGAGGAAAGTAGTAACTTTATAGAGAAGTCTGGCAGACGCCACCTGAACCATGGGACCGAGGTTAACATTGTAAGCAACAAGACATAGTGTCATCAGGTACCACCTGACATGACGTGTCCACCAGCACAGCAGTATTGTGGTGTTCTGTCTAGAATCCCTCAATACAATCATGAGAAAGCATCGATAAACCCAAGCTGGGGGACATACTATCAAATAACTGGCCAAGTAATTGACACAAAAGCGTCCAGGTGAGGAAAGAAATTGATTGAGAAAATGTCGTGGTCGGAAAGAGATCAAGGAGACATGATGACAACACAATACGGGATCTTCGATTGACTCCCGGCCTGGAAAAAGGACATTAGGGGGAAGATTGGCCAAATCCAAATACTGTATCTAAATTAGTTAACACTATGGTGTCTATGTTAATTTCCTGCGTCTGGTAACTATGACTTGGTAATACGAGATGTTAACAGTAGAGGAAACTGACTGAAGGATGAGAGAGAAGTGTTTAGTGTTTTGCAATTTTTCTGTAAGTAAATGATTTCAAAACAAACAAACAAAAAACAAAGCCAGAGGGAAAAGACAGGGAAGCAAGAACATTAGGGGTGGCTGACCTCTCATCAGAAACAGTGGAGGCCAGAAAACAGTGGAACATCTTTAAAGTACAAGAAAAACCACCTCCCCCACCGCTGTCAACATAGAGGAGCTAAGAAATATTGCATATGAGGGGGGAAACAAATGAAAATCGAGCATATTTGTTCCAGGAGAACTTCACTGTTCGACGAAGCTTTTCAAGCTGAAGGGGCTGGGGACAGGGACAGCAGGTTTGTTGAGCCAGTGCCCACCTCGTGTTGGTGCCAAGAGAGTCAGGCTGAGGAGACACCTGGGAGATTGGTTACAATTGTGGGAACTGAGCAAATAAGTAAATATGTGGGCAGACATGTGACCAGGCCGTGTGATCCGGATTTTGTGCCAGGGCAATGACAACACTGTCAACATGGCTTAGAGGCTCTTCCCCGGCTAAGAGAGGTATGTGCAGCTGCAGTCTCAAAGTCCGGGTCAGGAAGCGCAGCTACCCTTTGTGGGCTGGCTCCTCCTCTGTCCCCTTCAACTTGCTAGTGACATCTCTGCTGATGGGTGCTGCTCATTCGCTGTGTCCTAGTGTTTAGGAGGTCTGCAGAGGGTGGGGCTGGAAGAAGGGGTCCAGACAAGACTCCGTGGAAGAGATTAATTACATCGGGGATGTTTTGAAAGATAAGTGTAATTTTCCAGGTGGAAAATTGAGGAAGGTCAGTCAGATGGAAAGCCATGGAGTGTTTGAGAATGCCAAGTTATCTTCCTGGGCTAGGGCGGGAGATGAGGCTGGACAGCTGAGTCAGGGCCGGTCTTCAGGCATCTTTGTGTCTCAAGAGAGAGCTTAGGGAAGCCTAGGGGCAGCTTGAAAGCCCTTAGGGGAGCCCAGGAGTTGGAGAAGCTTCCATATCCTCTTCGATGCCACGTCATTTCATTAGAGCTACCCAACGCGTCAGGGGCACTAGCCCCAGCCCCTGGCGGTCTGCTGCTCACAACCGTGGCATTGGGCTCCTCTGAGCCGCCTGAGGTTTCTGGTCTGGGGAAGACCAGGAGACCCAGAGGAAGGATTGGGGGGCAGGCAGAGAGTGGGGAAGGAGGCCTTGGAGGAAAATACGATAAAGCTGCAAAGCCCGTGCGTTTGTGTTTGGAGGAAGTGTATTGCCCGTGTCCTGAACCGTGGATCAATTACTATGTGCAAGCCAAGTATTTGCAGAGAGAGGCCCTTTATGGACATCATTGCTTACACAAGCTTGAGATGCGGTCTTGTCGTCAAGAGGCTTTCTGGAAAACCAAAGTAACCCAAGAGGGGGTGGGGAGTGAAGGGAAGTGAATAATGAAGGACTAAACCGGCGCTTGGCGCAGAGTACGCGTTCATAAGGGTTGTCGGATAAAGTGTGCACGAACGAAACTCAAGGTACAGAGGGCAGTGCCCGGGAGTTCAGGTGAAAGAGAAAGCCCTCGGGAGGGGAGACTGGGTCAGGAGAGAGGCCGCAGGCTCCTGGCTTTTCTAAGCATACTCAGGATCCGGGCGCAGACCCCGGGACCAGCCTGTCCGCGGAGAACGCGCCCACGACCCCGCTGCGGTCCCGGCCTCGCCTCTTCTGCGGGTCGAGGCGGGTCCCGGCTGGCGGAGGCCGAGGGGAGGAGAGGGGGGGGAGAGGAGCCGCGGTTTCCCACCACCCCCCTCCCGCGCGCGGGGTCCAGAAAAGCGCCGGAGGGGAGGAAGGGCGAGTCGGTGGCCCGCCCCGTTTTGTCCCACCCACCGCGTCCGCTCCCCTCCCCTCCCCTCCCCTCGGGCTGCGGGAAAAGTGGCCGCGGGCGCCGCTGCTCGCTGTGGGGCGGGCGCGGCGGCGGCGGCGGCGGACGAGATGCGAGCGCGGCCGCTCTGGGCCGCCGTGCTGGCGCTGGGGGCGCTGGCGGGCGTCGGCGTCGGAGGTGGGTGAGGCTCCCGCGCTGCGGGGACGCGGCTCCCGGCTCCCCGGAGGTCCGCGCCGCGCGTCCTGCCGCTGCGGAGTTGGCGGACTTGGAGCCGGGAAACCCGCGGGCCGGCCCCGCGCGTCTGCGCTCCGAGGGCGCGGGGCCAGGGCGGGCCGCCGGGGCCCGCAGCCGGGGACCTTGCCGACCCCGCGGTAGCAGGGCTCAGAGGCCACCTAGGGGCTGGTCCTCCGGGACGCCGAAGCCCTTAGGCGGGGGTCGGGCGCGGGCCCCGGGCGGGCTCGGCGCGCGCATCTCCGCGGCTGCGCGCATCGCAGGTGGTCCGCGGCGTGCGGAGGCCGGCGGGCCGGGGTGGGCGCCGCGAGCCGCGGCTTCCCGGGGCCGTTCCCGCGCGCTGCCGAGGGATGCGGTTGTAGCTGCTCGCAGGAGAGAGTGTGCGCACGCGGCTGTGCCCGCTCCTCCACATTCCCCTCTCTCCTTGGGTTACACTTTCTCCCAAGTTTTTCTTTTCCTTTTCTTCTCTTTTCTTGGTGGCTCCCGGCAGGAGCGGCTCGGAGGAGGGTGAGCCTCCTCCTGTGTCCGCGGGTTACGGCGGTGCCTCCGCTTCCGGGACAGACCCCGCGTCGAAAGATCGCCTTCCAGTATATGCGAGGAGCCACACCAGGGGTCCCTGGAACTGGCCAGGGTCCCTGGCTTTGTCTCTCCTTGCTGCTGCACGCTCCATGCCGAGGCGGTTAGCCTTCGATTCGGCCTCTTTGGTCCTGGGGAGCGGGTGGAGGGGCGGAGGACATTACAGTCCAGGGATGCTGCCCGTTGTCCTTCCGGAGCCCTGGTGACCTTCCCAGGGAGAACTCTGGCTCCTGGCCCGCTGGGGCGTCCCTTTGCAGAGGACACCCAATGTACATACATGTACTCTTCATGAAAGCAGTTGTACTCATCGTAAGACCACTTAAACCTGCAAAAGGTATTTAAAACAGGTAAGATTTATTGATAAGACCATCTCAAAGATAGCTCTTCAGAAATACTTTGATGACTGCCTTCAAGATCTTGCGTGTGTGTATAAGAGATTATACAGTACAAGGCAACGATATTAAAAAAAACCCACTTTAATGTATGACTGACATACAAAATGCTGTATATATTTAATGTATATGACTTGATGAGTTCGTAGGTAAATATACACCCAGGAAACCATCACCACAATCTATGAATGATATGATGGAGGAGTTACAGACCGTTTATAGGGGGCTGAGTTATTTTTGCTGAAGCTTCCCATGCTGTGGATACTCAAACAGGTCAACCAATGTCTTCAGCCTCCAGTGAGCAGCCTGGTGGCCATGGGACGGAAATTCGAATCCCCATCATGGCGCCCTAGGAGGTGTTGGAGCCACAGTTCAGATGCTGCCTGATGTCGATGGGGGCAGTGGAGCTGCCTGCTTCAGTGAACTTAAAACATTTGTGGCTCTTCTCTTCACATCTACAGCTTTCTGAATGTCTGAATGATTTCCGAGTCTAATCATTCTATTCTTATAGTCTTAGAAGGAAATAAAGTGACATAAGGTAGAGCCTAGGATGGTGCATGTATCCATATCAGCGAAGATGAAGAGCGGGTGTTATTCTGGTGTCTCTTCCCCTCCCCCCCCACTCCTGGTGTTTCTTGTCGATCTGGTTTTCGGAGTAGTAACGATCCGTGTCGGATGCCACTGCATTGATTACTTAAGTTTGCATTAAATATCCTTCGGGAGATCTATTCACAGATTCGTCGTTGTGGTTGGGACGGTTCCAGCCGTTGGGATGGGTTGTGCTGAGCTAGCCCAGACTCCTTCTGAGAGCCAGAGTGGAGGAGTATTTAAGAGCATGCATTCTAGAGTCAGAGCTCCAGAATAATAGACCTGCCCCCCCCACCCATAAATGCAATTTTGATTATATTTAAATCCTCTACCCTCGGGTTGAATCCCCTGCTGCTGGGTTGCAGGTGCTGTCAGATTCCTGGCGAAGCAGGTGGTTAGGAGGAGAGTAGAAGAGGGGTGTTGGTACACGTAGGGTCGAAGGGACCCAAAGAGCTGGCTGGTGGCACAGAGAAGCTGTCTCACAATAGGAGGGTCTGGTAGGGGGAGAAGAGAGGTTGTCTGCGGGTAGAATTGAGTTTTGGAATTTATGTACAAAGATGATCTTTTTAGCTTCGCCCAAGAGGTGTTGGGTTTTGTGGCTTCCCCATGTAGAAGTCTTTATTCTAACCTGGGACCTAAGGGACAACAAGTTTCGTTTGCTGTCACCATCTAAGTTGATTGGTTCTGAGCTGAAGTGCTCATTTCTCCTCCGAAGTTTGTACTCTGGAAACTCTCCGGACGAAGCCCTCTGCAGGAACTTTCAGGGCCTGGACAGACATGGGAGGAAGGCTTGTTGGCTGGGGAAAGGGACAGTTATGGTTTAAAGCCAGCCAGAGGCAGGTTTAGTTCTTGATTTTGCCTCTTACTGGCTGTGTGAGCTCGGGCAAGTTACTTCATCTCTTGGGAATCTCGATTTTCTCACCTGTAAAGTGGAGAACACAATACTTCGATGCTTAACCCAATTACATGAGATAAAGGTACAAAATACTCATTTAATAAATGGCATTTACTATTTTATTATAATTATATATTTTTTGAGAGAGAGAGAGAGAATGTGAGTAGGGGAGAAGGGCAGAGGGAGAGAGAGAGAGAGAGAGAGAGAGAGAGAGAGAATCGGCACAGAGCCCTACATGGGGCTGGATGTGGGGCTCGATCCCACGACCCTGCGATTATGACCTGAGCTGAAATCAAGAGTCAGATGCTCAACCGACTGAGCCGTTCGGGCGTCCCAAATGGCATTTACTGTTGCCATTATTCTTCCTATCCATGGTATCTACCGTGTGTTGGAGACAAGAGCCATGACTGCTTCATGCAGGCATGCAGCCCAGGCTCCCAGCGGGAGACCCTTATCCCATATCCTTGTGACTTTCCGCCATCGGTGGCTTGGCGTACCTCAGCCACTCTCACCCAGCAAGAAGCCATAAAAGAGGCCAAGGAGGAAACAGGCCCATCATTTGCTTTATATGCTAGAAAACCTTAAGTTCTGTCTCTGGGAAAAGAGGAAGGTAAAAGGCGTTCACAAGAGTTCAGGTGCCGTGAGGAGAAGGACATGTCTGTTTTGTTCAGTGCTCTAGGCCCAGTGACTGGCACACCGGCAGCCAAAATAAATACCCAGGGAAGGCCGGCGGAAGGCATCTGGAGGTGGTGTGCCTCACTGCAAGAAACCCAGTATTTGAATATCCGCATTCATTCGCAGAGAATCCTCAAGTGTTCCATCTGGGCATTCTGGGGAATTTTAGAATACAGCTGAGACCATGAATTCTTTGGGCCTTTGGATCCCTGCTCTGTGGCGCCTTAGACCTCTGTTCTCAGGGGACCCTCTGTGAATTGGCTGCTTCCCCCCCTCCCCCTCTCCTGGGAGGAGACACACAGGAGGGAAGCGGTCTCCTGTACCTACCTCACAACTGTGAGAGTGGGAGAGATCGCCCGGGGCCCGCAGAAGATGGGGCAAGAAGGCGATCGTGAGGAGGGGGAGAATGGATAGGACTCTGGAATTTCCTAATAGAAATTCCTCCTCCGTAACTCCCCGCCACAGTCGGGCTCTCTGGTTATCATCCCCTCCCAGCCCTGCGAATCCTCTGCCTCTGTTGGCAGAAATAGCCAAGAAGCATGCCCACAGGAACCACAGCTCATGAATCAGCAGACAGATAATTAACTGGGAGGGTGACTGAGCAGCTTCGGGGATAAACCGCTCGGCCTGAGCCAGCCCCCTCCGCTGCCCACAGAGCTGGCCCGCGACTTCACCCCAACGCCTCGCCTCCTTTCCGCTCGACTCTGCCCCTTCCTGAATGGGAAGGTCAGTGTGCCTGAAGGAACGGAGGTCATGAGTGCCGATGCGGGCGGGAGCAGGGGAATGGCCCTGCCTGATCTCGCTGTGTCAGCCGCTGCTGTGCATTTGTTGATTTTTATTTTTTAGATATCATTTATTGTCGAATTGGCTAACATACAGGGTGTAAAGTGTGCTCTTGGCTTTGGGGGGTAGATTCCCGTGGTTCATCACTTCCGTACGACACCCAGCGCTCATCCCAGCAAGGGCCCTCCTCAATGCCCATCACCCATTTTCCCCTCTCCCCCACCCCCCATCAACCCTCAGTTCTCTGTATTTAAGAGTCTCTTATGGTTTGCCTCCCTCCCTCTCTGTAACTATTTTTCTTTCCCTTTCCCTTCCCCCATGGTCTTTCATGAGTGAAACCATATGGTATCTGTCTTTCTCTGACTGACTTATTTCACTCAGCGTCATACCCTCCAGTCCACCCACGTTGCTGCAAATGGCAGGACTTCATTCTTTCTCATTGCCAAGTAGTATTCCATTGTGTATATAAACTCCATCTCTATCCATTCGACAGTCGATGGACATTTAGGCTCTGTCCATAATTTGGCTAGTGTTCATAGCGCTGGTGTAAACGTTGGGGTGCACGTGCCCCTGTGAATCAGCCCTCCTGTATCCTTCGGATACATTCCTGGCAGTGCTATTGCTGGGTCAGAGGGTAGTTAGTTCTATTTTTAATTTTTTGAGGAACTCTACACGGTTTTCCAGAGCGACTGCACCAGTTTGCATTCCCACCAACGGTATAAGAGGGTTCCGGTTCCTCCACATCCTTGCCTGTTGCTGTTTATTTAAATGTGAAACTATCCAGCAAAAAAAATGTGTAAAATCTGCCTTTTTTCCATACACATAGTGTCTCCAGAACACTCTTTTATTTATTTGTTTGTTTATTTATTTTTTAGAGAGAGTGTGCATGTGTGTGTGTGTGTGTGTTGTGGGTCAGGGCAGAGCTGGGGAGCAGGTGGTAGGGAAGGGGCAGAGAAAGAGAGAGAGAGAGAGAGAGAGAGAGAGAGAGAATCTTAAGCAGGCTCCAGGCTCAGCACAGAGCCCCATGTGGGGCTTGACCGGGGGCTCCATCCCATAACCCTGGGATCCTGACCCAAGCCAATATTAAGAGTCAGACACTTAACTGACTGAGCCACCCAGATGCCCCTCCAGGAACACACTTTTTGAAGTCAGGTTTACTGAGGGATAATTTACATGCAATAAAATCCATCCTTTTTAGGTGTATGGTTTTTTGAATTGCAATAAACGTTTACTCAAGTAGCCGTCACCGTAATCAAGATACAGAACATTTCCGTCCCCCCACCAGGTTCCCTCGAGCTCCTTCGTCATCAGTACCCTACCCCCACCTTTAGTTCCTGGCAACCTCGGATCTGTTTCCTGGCCTTATAGGCCTCCCTTTAATGGAACGTCAGATAAATGAAGTCATAGCCCTCTAAGCCTGGCTTCTTTCACATGGCGTGACACATCAGAGATTCATCCGTGTCGCGGTATGTGCCGGGGGTTAGCCAGGTCTCCTCCATCTTCCTCAGGTGCTGAGGCAGTCACCCTGCGGGCAAGGGGGGCCACGTCCGTGAAACCCAGATGCAACTTTCAATTTCTGAATGTTCTAATGGGATCAATGCATTTGTATAAGCCATTCGATTCCCCAAGTGCTAAGTAATGATATCTTCAGGATACTGGGGAGGACTTTGCAGCAACCAGCACTTTTATTATTAGTCTGGAAAGCAATGCGTATTTTGTGGCCAAATATGGTACGTCACAATCCTTGTTAAGTAAACCTGGGGCTGCTCTACCTTTTAAATTTTCAGGGGGCGCCTGGGTGGCTCAATTGATTAAGCATCTGACTTCAGCTCAGGTCATGATCTCGTGGTTTGTGGGTTCGAGCCCCGCATTGGGCTCGGTGCTGACAGCTCGGAGCCCTGAGTCTGCTTCAGATTCTGTGTCTCCCTCTCTCTCTGCCCCTCCCCCACTCACACTCTGTCTCTCGCTTTCTCAAAAGTAAATTTAAAAAACATTAAAAATATAAAAAAATGTTTAAAAATTAAAGTTTTGGTAGCATCTCTGAAAATAACAAGTCTTCCTTTCTGGTTTTTAGTCATATTCCCACAAAAAGCCTAGTCTCCCTCCCTCCCCAGCATTTCTTAGTTCAATTGGTGAAGACATTCAGACATTCAAGGAGAGAATGAGGCGGTATGTGCTCATTTTAAGAACGTCAAACATTGGAGAGTAAAATGGATGGTTTCCCTTTAATTCTGCTCTCCCATAATGTCCACTATTAACTAGATGCTGTGTTCTTTTTTTTTTTTTTTGAGATAGAGCGTTTGAGCACAATTGGGGGAGGGACAGAGAGAGAGAGAGAGAGAGACAGAGAGAGAGAGAGACGGAGAATCTCAAGCAGACTCCACACTGTCAGCACAGAGCCCCACTGCGGGGCTCGAACTCACGAACTGTGTGAGATCATGGCCTGAGCTGCAATCAAGAGTCAGACGCTTAACCGACTGAGGCACCCAAGTACCCCCAGGTGGTGTGTTTGATTCGGATTTTCCTTCCTGTATGTATAATAATTCTCATCTGTGTCTCTATTCCTCTACCTAAACTGTGCTATTTTTTTTTAAGCTTACAAAAAACACTTTCTTTCATACAAAAACAAAAAAAAACAACAAAAAACCAAACCAAACAAAACAAAACAAACGTCAGCGTGAAAAGACCTGCGGGTCGGGAACCGAGAAACCCACGTTCGATTCCCAGCTGTGCAAGCTTTCTCATCAGTTTGCTGGGTGACTTTGCACAAGCCGTCTTCCCCCTGGCCTCGGGCTCTTGGTGTCTCCGGGGCCACAAAGTGGAAGGAGATGGAGGGAGAGACTTCGCTTTGCATCCGCCTCTTCACCTTCAACTGGAGAAGCTTTTCCTTTAACTAATTCATAACACAGAACTCCATGTAAAGATTTCTTTAAGGGAGGGGGAAGAGGCAGATCTATAGTTAAAAACAGGCTTGAAAACTTTCACACCAGAAGAGAGCTCCAGAGGTTTGGCAAAAGGCACACTCAGTAGCCATGCCAAGAAGTCCCTGTAGTTAACCGAAATCTCTTTCCTAAATGGGATTCTTGGATAAACCCCCAGCCCGTGAGAGCCACCCGTGGTTTCGAACCCTTGCTTTAGCCACTACACGAGATAAACTCCTCCAGGTTAAACCTTGGCTGGAGCTGCCTGTGGGGGCCGGGTTTGACCCCCTCTCCAAGATGGAGGGGAACGTGGTGTCTCCGTTCCTGGACTTCTGCATATTGAGAACAGACCATACCGTGCTTTCTCCTGGGTGTTACCTGAAGGCAGGGGGCCGAAGTTTATTCCTGAGTTCCAGCTAGGTTTCATTTTTTTTTAGATATTTTATTTTTTTATTTTTAAATTAAAAAATAATTAAATTTATTAATTAATTTATATATTAATTAATATATATTAATATGTATTAATTATATACTTTTTAAAATAAAAATCAATTTATATATTAATATATATTAATATTTTTAAATTTTTAAAAATAATTAATTTATATATTAATATATTAATTATATATTTATTTTTTTAAAAAATGTAATTTATTTTTTTTAGATATTTATTTTTATTTATTTTTTGGGTGTCTTTTTTTAAAATTAATAATTTATTGTCAAATTGGTTTCCATACAACACCCAGCGCTCATCCCAACAAGTGCCCTCCTCTGTGCCCGTCACCCACTCTCCCCCTGCCACACCCCTTAGTTCTCCCTTCAGTTTGTTCTTAGTCTTCGAGATTCAAAGAGGCTACCGGCTGTGGATGCTGCAGGGGCCCCAGGTTGTAGGAAGCCTGCCATGCTCTGGGGAGCCTACATGTGGTGAATGCCAGTGTAGAAAATGAGACAGGACTGAGGACATTCAAAATTAGATTTAATTTTCTTTTAACTTCTAAAAGTAATTCAGGGGCGCCTGGGTGGCTCAGTCGGTTGGGCGGCCGACTTCGGCTCAGGGCATGATCTCATGGTCTGTGAGTTCGAGCCCCGCATCGGGCTCTGTGCTGATGGCTCAGAGCCTGGAGCCTGCTTCGGATTCTGTCTCCCTCTCTCTCTGCCCGTCCCTTGCTCATGCTTTGTCTCTATGTCTCTCAAAAATAAAATAAAAACGCTAAAAAAAAAAATTAAAAGTAATTCAACTTGTTGTAAAAAAAGAAAAGTGAATCAGTGCAGAAGGAGGATAATGCAAAGTACCAAGTGCTTTGTAGTCTTGTCCTTAAAGATACCCACTGTTGACAGTTACTCCTGTTTTTCAGTCATTGTCTCCATATACAGTCGCCATATACAGTCATTGATTCTTATTCATTCTTTTTTTAAATTTTTAAAAAATGTTTTAAGAGAGAGAGAGAGAGACAGTACGAGCCGGGGAGGGGCAGAGAGAGCGGGAAACACAGACTCCGAAGCAGGCTCCAGGCTCTGAGCTGTCTGCACAGAGCCCCACAAGGTGCTTGAACTCGTGAACTGTGGGATCATGACCTGAGCCAGAATACAGAGTCGGACACTTAACTGACCCAACCACCTGGGCGCCCCTCTAAGCTTCTTTTTATGTCAGTTGGTATCTTTCCATTCTTCATCCTAAGAGTTATAATTCTTGCCAGAAGGCACACTGTTACATGGCTGTAGCAGAATTCACTTAATGGATTCCCTGCTGGCAGACACTGGATCATTCCCAACTATTTGCTACTACAGATAAAGCTGCGGGGGCGGTGGGGGGTGGTCCTTGATCATTGTTTGCACCTTTGTTCAGGTGTTTCTACAGGCTCAATTTCTTGAACTAAAACTGCTGGGTCAAAGGACACGAATATTTTACATCTAAATTGTGATAGGTTTCGCTAAGTTGTTTTCCAAAACGGTGGGAGTAATTCGCCTTCCTACCAAGACACGGGGGACTGCGAGGACCGTTGCTTGCTGTCCATACCCACCAGACATGAGCTGGAGGAGGAGGAGGAGGAGGAGCAGAACTGGGTGGCTGGAGGCCAAGGAGGTCACCAACAGGGCACCGCTGGGCTGGGCCTCAAACAGAGCTTGGTACCGGCTTGCTTCTTCTCTGTACTGAATGCGTCAGTTGGGAGGTGGGGCCTGTGCTGATAAAATTTTCCAGAGCCTGAGATGCAGCATTTGAATCAAGTATCGGTTAAGTATTAAGAAGAGGTGGACATTTGCGCCTTGTGTGAGTGGTCTTGGGCCCCGGGATGCTAGGCCTCCTAGACCGTTAGTCCCCTGCGGTGCTTTCTGGCTGGAATGTAGACTTCCAGGGCTGGCAGTGCCTTGAAGATCTTCTAATCCAACACTGTTGGCTTTACGGAGAAGCAAAAAGGGAGACCCTGAGAGTCGAAGGGACTTGCCCGAGATCATTCGGCCCGTTTCGTGGCATCGGTGGGCTCCAGTCCTGGGGGCTCTTGTCTCCTGGCCAGTGATTTCTTCGGCATATCCTTTTAGAGGCAGAGGGCCCCGTGAGTCTGCCCCTGAGGCAGGGCTGTGGTATTATGTCCGTATTTGGGAGCATAGGGGAAGGAAGTGGCAGGTTTGGGGTATCCTAGGCTTGGCCGATGTGGCCGCCTCAGGCCCTAAGGAGCAATTATGAGCCCTTGAGTAGAGACCGAAACAGTCACTGCACGTTAGAGATGAATGGGCCTGCCAGAGGTTACGCAGCCAGCGGAACGGCAAAGAAGTGGCTTTGGACCTGAGATCCCCTGCCTGCGGCTCTGCGTGTTTTCCCCACCACATTCGCTGTTGTGCAGTAATAATGGTCACAGGTTTTGCCTCGGCTGCCCTGTGGTGTTGCTCAGAGACTGGGCGTTAATGTTCGATGACAACCATACAGAAGATAGGACTCGGTCCGAGGAGGGGCCTTCTGCACGTGGCTACCTCATTAATCCAGTTGGAGATGCGAACCAGGCGTGTTCCGGCTTCACTTACAAGGGCGAGGCCTCCTGGCTGAAGAGTCAGTGAGAGGGTGTGGCCGGTGGTCAAAACATTCGAACTTTGTCCACGCGGGTCCACACCTGCCTGTCTTTCTACCGCGCCCCACGTGTCATCCATCTAAGTCCTTGGAACATGTCTAGCGTCTGACCACACTATTAACACCATTACGATCCCAATCCGAATCCCTGCCATCTGTTGCCTGGCTTATTGTAATCGCTTCCTAACTGGTTTCTTTTCATCTTGTTCCCCTTATGTCTGCCTTCCTCTCAGTGGCCAGGATGGTCTTTTCCCTGCTCACCTTTGCTCACGTGTCTCTAGTGGCTGTCCATCACATGGAAAATGAAAGCCACACGCCCGACCGTGGTTATAGCTTTCTAGCAATTCGGTGCCTGACGGCTTCTCCAGCCGCTTCTCTGCTCTTCCCTCCTCCCTGTCTTCCTGCTACTTCCTTAACAGGCTCAGGTCCACCTCGCACTTGTTGTGGATTCTTTCTGGAATGCTTGTCCCCTAGATCTTCTCATGACACGCTCTTTCATATCGTTTTGAAATGTCCACTCAGAGAGGCCTTTCTTTTTCTTTTTTTCCCCCGTTAAATTTTTTTTTTATTTGACTACAGTTGACATACGTATTACATTAGTTTCCTGTGTACAACATAGTGATTCAACATCTCTACACCTTATGCTACGTTCACAAGTGTAGCTACCATCTGTCACCATGCAACGCCATTGTAATACCATCGACAATCTTCCCTATTCCTATGACTTGTTCGTTCGTAGCTGGAAGCTTCTGTCCCCCACTCCCCTTCACCCGTTTTGCCCATCGACTTATCCCCTCTTCCCTCTGGGAAACTTCAGTTTGTTCTCCGTATTTATAGGTCTGATTCTGCTTTTTGTTTGTTCATTAATTTGTTTTCTTGATTCCACATATAAGGAATCGTATGGTTTCTGTCTTTCTCAGTATGACTTATTTCACTTAGCATAATACCCTCTAGGTCCATCCATGTTGTCCCAAATGGCAACATCTCATCCTTTTTTATGACTGTGCAATAGTCTAGTGTGTGTGTGTGTGTACACGTGTATGTGTACGTGTGTGCGCGTGTGTGTACGTGTGTGTACGTGTGTGTGTGAATTACATCTTCTTTATCCACTTACCTATTGATGGCCACTTAGGTTGCTTCCAAAGTTGGGTATTGTAGATAATGCTTCAGTAAAACACAGGGGTGCACACATCTTTTTGAATTAGTGTTTTTGTTTTCTTTGGATAAATACCCAGTAGTGGAATTATTGGATCATATGGCGTTTCTATTTTTAACTTTTTGAGGAACCTGCATACTGTTTTCCACAATGGCTGCACCAGTTTACATTCCTACCAGCAGTGCAAAAGAGATCTTCTTTCTCCGCATCCTCGCCAACACCTGTTATTTCTTGTCTTTTTGATTGTAGCCATTCTGAAAGGTGTGAGGTGATATCTTACTGTAGTTTTGATTTGCGTTTCCTTGACGATGAATGATGTTGAGCATCTTTTCATGTGTCTGTTGGCCGTCCGTAGGTCTCTTTGGAAAAATGTCTATTCAGGTCCAGAGAAGCCTTTCTTGAGCACCTTCTCTAGAAGGGACGTCGTTGCCTCATTGATGTTATTCTTTTTTTCTGCCTCTTTTTTTCCTTAAAGCATTTGCCACTGGTTGAAATTGTACATTTTTGTTGTGTGTTTTTGTTTTCATTTTTGCACTAAAATTTGAGCTCCCCGAGTCGGGGGCTTGTTTCATTCAACAGTATGTCTCCAATGCCCAGGAGAGTGCTGGGCACAGGTAGGTGCTTCATCGAGCAGTCATAGTTGTTGAGTAAACGAATGAATGAATGCCAACACCACTGCTGTATATTAGTAGAAAAGTATAAAGGTAAAGTGGCCATGTTCCCATTATCTATAGATGGATTAACCATAGCAGAATTTTCATTCCGGGATGGATTTTTTTTTTTTTTTTCCAATCATGCAAAGTATTTCTCAAAATCGTGTCATATCTGCTATGGAAATACAAATGCATTTTGTATTATCTTTTTAGGGGTGCTAAAACCGTGTGGCTTAAAGCAATGGAACTTTATTCCTCCTGGAGGCTAGAAAGCCGAAGTCAGGGTATCAGCGGGGCCATGCTTTCTCTGGGACTCTGGATGGAATCCTTCTCTGCTGCTTCCTGTCTCCTGGTGGTGACAGGCATTCCTTCCCTTCCAGTTGGATCACTCCGATCTCTGCCTCTGTCATCACATGGCATTTTCTCTGTATGTCTGTCTTTACATGGTGTTTCCCCCTTGCAAGGACATCAGTCATACTGGGTTAGGGCCTCCCCTAAGGATCTTATCTTGATTATATCTGCAAAGACCTTATTTCCAAATAAGGTCACAGTTGTGGGGGTCAGGACATCAGCATATTTTTCTGGGGGCATAGAATTCAACCCATAACACATTTTCATATTGGCAGAGGCAAATTATACGCAAATGTCTTCTGATGGGATATGCCATATTTAACTGTGATGCACTTAAAAATTTTTAATTTTAAATCTCTGAAATTATGGTGCATCCTACATCCATAGTCTTAGATATGATGAAACATGGTAGTTTGGATTTCCTGCCATTTTGGGTGATGCTTCCTGGAGCTTTATGCTCAGAGGTGTGTTACCTTGAACTTCACTTTTCCGATCCCCTTCCCCTTCCTTAGATTACTGAGCTGCTGCCCCATGTTATGAAGGAACAAGAATAAAATAAACTTTCTTAGCAGCTTGCTCTAGAGAAACCGCTTGTGAATCCATATGGCAGCTAGCATGAGATGTTTTGTTCTTGGATGACTCACTCAGCCAGGTGACTGCAATGGAAGATCAGTCCCCACCAAGCCAGCCGGTGTCCCCATGGACCTAACTGGGAAATGACCAGTCAAAGGTCAGTGGCAGGACTGGAGAGGCAGGCCAGACCTCCTCTCTGGCAGCTAGTAAGACAGTCCATAGTGCGTGCAGCATGGATTACCCTCCCTTCCCACTCAACGCCTCTCCTTTTGACTTAGCCCTTTCCTGAAGCCCCCTGGCTTCACTAGGGTGGCCCGTTCCTGCATTCTGACATCCTGGCTCATTGGACAGTGTGTCCTCAAAATAGCTCTCATTGACGCATTATGACTTCCCCTTGTTCCAACTCCCTTCCTAGTTCCTCCTTTTTTCTCCATTTTTCCCATCCTTTGTCTCTCCTCTGGTTTTGTGAATTGGGCTGACTTGCCAAACCACAGCCTTTCCTTCTCCCGCTTTCCAGGCAAACTTCTTGGCGGTCTTGTCTATCTTTTCTTTCTTTCTTTTTAAAGATTTATTTATTTACTTTGAGAGAGAGAAAGAGGGACAGCGAAAATCCCAAGCAGGCTCCAAGCTACCAGCACGGAGCGTGACAACGGGGCTCGACCTCACGAACGGTGAGATCATGACCTGAGCTGAAGTCAAGAGGCAGACGCTTTACCGGCTGAGCCACCCAGCCGCCCGTCTCTCTACTTTCTAACTGGTTTTCTCCTCTTGGCCATCCCTCCTGGACTGGATTTTCGAACACTAATATTCCTGACTCCATCTAGAAGTTACATCTGACAGTTGATCATTTTCCTGTAGTCTGATGCTTTCTGGCTCCGTGCTCCCACCACCCCCCTGTTCAGGGCACGCTCAGCGGTGTGTCTAGTGTCCTGTAGAGTGGTGGCTTCAGGGAAAAAAATAAAAAGAAAGTAAAACATTCACCTGCCTCCAACAGCTTGGGACTCAGGATGGAAACAGCAAGGACAAAAACAACAGCCACTGTGGCAGAGCAGCAGCGAGCGCTTCCTGTGTGCCAGCCCTTTATGCTCAGAGTTTGACGGGGATTTGTTGCATTTAATCCTTACAGCCACCTTGTTTCCTTGCTCTGGCTAAACCCTCGGAGGGCAGAGGTGGTGGGGTTGCTGATTCTTTTCAGTAACAAGGTTCTGACGAAGATCGCCGCTTCTCTGGCTGGGCTGAGTCTGGGCCCTTGAGGCCGAGCAGGAACACAGGCCTTATGAATGACTGGAAACAGAGGCCCAAACTCCTTCCACATGTTCGGGAGGGAGGGGTGGCCTCAGAGCTGAAGCTCATTGAATCAGCATGGCCCAGGCGCAGAGACTTCTGATGAGTCAGTCACTTTTAGCCACTGCCATCCGGGGAACCTGCCTTTGGTGGTAGGTCTTGGTGGGGGGTATTGTGGGGGGATCACTGGTTCTCACGAAATCAACCTGTGATTCACTAAAGAGAGGGAAGGGAAACTGGCTCCTGTGACCCCCCAGGCGGAACTTCTGAAAGAACAGATCCTGGCAGCTCGTCTCATTCTCTGGGGTCAGGGGCTGCCCATTCGCGGGGAGGGGTCCCGCTGTTATTTATTTCCCATCTGGCAAGGCTTTCTATTGTGGCTACAAGTCGAGCACTCCTAGGCAAATACATGCTAATTTGAGAATGAAGGGATGGAAAAATGGATAGTCTGGGAAAAGTTTTCAAAAATAATTGGAGGTGCCCCCACCTCCCATGGTCCTCTTCTCTATTCTCACTCTTCCTGAGGTCTCCTCTTGCCTCCCCCACCACCACAGTGAACATCTATGACATTTATGTCCAGAATTACCGCCCTGGATGCTGATTCCCATGGAAACTTCGAGAAGGGAGACAGAGAACTAAAATAGTTCAGGCTATGCTTCCAGTAAGGCAGTAAAGTGTGTGTGTGTGTGTGCGCGCGCGTGGGCAAACACGCTCACATCTGTCCAGGGAAAGAGCCACCGTAAGCTGAGACATGGCCAGGGCAGACCTCCTGGTTGCCTCGTGGATTCTGAACCGTGAGGTCTTCTGAGCCGGAAGCTCCTGGAAGACTGGCTACCTTCCTTCCATGATAGACGGTGCATGGCTGAGGGCTGCCCCAATGCAGGGGTGGCCTTGGTAGGCAGGCCGGGAACCACTGCCGTGATTCTCAAGACACGGTCCTCGCACTTCCTTGGTGAGGGTGTCCATCAAATCAGGGCCCAAAGGTCACTCAGGGGCTGGTAGCGGGCACCCTACTTGCGGAACCATGGATTTGGGAAAGGCCTTTGAGAGTTAGACAGACTCGAGCTCTGAGGCAGTCTGGGGCTTCCAGGATTCCACGTGTAATTCTGGGTTTTTAGAACAGTGAAAGTTTAAATTGTCGGAGGAACCGTTTCAACACATTAGCATGTTTTATATTGGAATTCCATGCATAATTTGGAGACATGAGCTCGGTTGCTCAAAACCGCAAAATATAACTGATCCAGTCCAGTACCTCTCAGTTTGCTCCTCTATGTATCCAAGGACTGGGGCTGGGCAGGGCTGGGCGGGGCTGGACTGGACAAGCCTCAAGAAGCTTAAAATCTATTGGGTGGCAGTGTCGTTAAGACAGATAGATGGACAATTGTAATATTAGGAGAGTCGAGTGAAGAAACAGGCTGAGAGGAGATGCATGACTCTCCCAAGGCCACGTTAGCATGGTGACTCTGTGAGGACCACAGTTGACTGATTGCACGCCTGCCTCTTCTGTTAGATCCCTCCGCCCCCTGGTGAGGCCCTGAGATGCATATCGGTAAAGTGTAACTTTTAAAGAGTTAAAAGTACATTACCATACAAATGTAATTTGAACATGTGTCAAAGTTTTTATTCAACTTAATTAATGAGGGAGTCAGTAAGATTAATTCAAAATAAAATTCAGGAAAGGGAAAGGCACCTGGCTGGCTCAGGCCACTGAGCATGCGACTCTTGATCTCGGGGTTGTAAGTTCAAGCCCCACGTTGGGTGGAGAGATTACTTAAAAATAGTAAAAAAAAAAAAAAAAATCTTTAGAAAATTTAGGGAAGGGATATTTTTAGTTAGTAAGTCAAATGAATGATGAAATCAGCTAGATAATAGCTTCAAAATTGGTTAATGTTCTACAAGGCAATAAAACCAGACAGAAATCATTTGCATTGTTGTTGGATAAGAATCATATACCCTGTTATTATCAGAAATCATTGCTTTTTTTTTAAAGTTTATTTTTATTTATTTTGAGAAAGATACAGAGAGCAAGCAGGGGAGGGGCAGAGAGAGAAGGAGACAGAATCCCAAGCAGGCGCCACACTGTCAGCGCAGTGCCCTAAGTGGGGCTTGAACTCACAAACCATAAGATCATGACCTGAGCTGAAATCAAGAGTCGCTGAACCAACTGAGCCACCCAGGCTCCCCAAGAATCATTTCTTTTGTTACTGGTTTTCTGCAAGTTAACCTCTACTTTTATAGAGTTATAAAATGTTCTAATCAATAGAAGTCAAACAAAAGTATCCACTCCTAGAATATCAGAAAATCCCTAAGTATGGTGGGCCCGCTTGTCAACGCTGGATACAAGAGATAACAATGGGTGATTTTTCTTGACAATATTCTGTGTGTGTGTGTGTGTGTGTGTGTGTGTGTGCGCGTGTGTGTATACATTTTCTGGGTATGTTTTGTCTAGATGTTGGAAGGGAGTTCAAACACATTATAATAAAATAGACTGAGACATTCAGCTTGATGAGAAGTTTTGGGGGCACTGGGAAAACACCCCCATTGATCAGGCTGATTTCTCTGAAAATAGATTTGCTGGTCTTACCAGCTGGGGGCAGAGGGACCGCTTTAGAAAATTGGGTGAAGGACCTGGGTCATGGGGAGGAAGGTATCTTCCTCGGTATGTTCCTTACATCGGAAAAGGCCTTCCTGGGGGCTGGTGCAGAAGTGGGAGGTTTACCTGGCTGAGCCCAGAAAGGCCGGACTAGGGGGAACAGAATGAGAGCTTCCGCCCAAGCGAATGCCTGGAGTTTGCTTGCTGGCTCGGCTTCTCTGGGTTATTTCGGTCCCTGTGGTTGTGCCTCTGCTTTTCCCTCCTCCCACCCTACCCCCCAGCCTTTTCTCTGTCCCGTGACAGTGTGAAAACTGGTCACATTCGAATGGCATTTTTATATACCGAGTGCTTCTCCTTCACCTCCCTGAATTCTTTGCACGGGTCCTGTGAGGTGGATGTCACCATATCATAAAGGTTAACTGAGCTGCTCCAGGTCCTGGCACAGCTAGGAAAAAGAGCATTCAGAATTGAAATACAGGAGCGCCTGGGTGGCTCAGTTGGTTAAGCGTCCAACTCTTGATTTTGGCGTAGGTCATGATCTCGTGGTTCGTGGGTTCAAGCCTCACAACAGGCTTTGCTCTGACAGCATAGACCTTGCTGGGGATTTTCTCTCTCCCTTTCTCTCTGCCCCTCCTCTGCTGTGTCTTTCTCTCTCTTTCAAAATAAATACATAAAAACTTTTTTTAAATGTTTGTTTGTTTATTTATTTGAAAGAGAGAGAGAGAGACAGAGACAGAGCATGAGCAGAGGAGGGGTAGAGAGAGAAGGAGACAGAATCCAAAGCAGGCTCCAGGCTCTGAACTGTCAGCCCAGAGCGCGACGCAGGGCTCAGACCCATGAACTGGGAGATCATGACCTGAGCTGAAGTTGGACGCTCGGCCAACTGAGCCACACAGGCGCCCCTAAATACAGAAACACTTAAAAATTAAACAAGAATTCAAATACAGGCCTTCCTACTCCAATCCCCGCTCTCCCAGCTTACCTCACTCACCCTTCTCTGACATTTCCGGCGTACTTCCTGGACCAGTCTACACCCCAACATCTTGATATATGTGCTGGGACTCTTGAGATGGTTTCAGAAGCTTTGCTTTGTCCCGGAAGGCCCGTGGAACGCTGTCTGGCAGTCACCACCCCCACCCCTGCCCCCCACCATATTTAGGCTGTGTGTTAACGTTAGCGCATCAGGGCCTTGGATCCCTGCATGGTGGCTGTGAGTCCGTCATGAGAGTAATTGGAGAGAGGGCACATTGCCTGGCCCTGGGCCTCAGATTTTCCAATGCACAATGTGGGTGTCAAACCAGTTGTTAATTAAAGCTTTTCCATCTGTTATGATCTGACACTTTGGGTCCGTCTTGCTCCAAGGCCTGTCATCACTGGGGCCTCGTCAGTGAGGGTGGTGATGAGTTCCTCCCGACCTTTCTCCTTCTCTTTCCTCCTTACCAAACAGCCTGTGTTTGGCGAATGTCTATGGTACGGTCAGACCTGCTGTGTGCATCTGAGAGCTATCCATCTGGGCCTTTGGGGGAGTTGGGGAGGATGGGACAGGCCAGTTACCCTGTCAGGCCAAGTGAGTTGCTAACGCCTTTGTCTCTGTTGCAGTGTCCAACATCTGTACCACACGAGGCATCCACTCCTGCCAGGAGTGTCTGGCTGTGAGTCCTGTGTGTGCCTGGTGCTCAGACGAGGTAAGGAGCGGACCTCTGACTTTCCTTCTTACCCCAGGCTTAGCTGCCTTTGTGCAGGAGTGGACCCATAGGATTATCACCTCCCTTCTAAATACGCAAGCCCCTTGTCCCTTCTGAGCAGAACTAGGGTGAAGCCTTCCAATCGGTAGGTGTTGACGGGAGCTGTCCTGGGGCTGTTGCCGGGAGTGCCGTCCAGACTCTGCTGCGTGGTCCCCAGCACGAGGCGAGGCGATGTGGTTAGGTTCCTGGCCTCACTCTAGCCATCGTCCCCCGTTGCCACACTTTGCTTGCTTTTTCGTTGTGGTGGAGCGCCTTGGGGAAGCGGGGTACCCAAAAGAGAGGCAGCGGAGGGTTGTTGGTAGAGAGGGGACGCTGGCTTGCAAACATCCTGGAGTTTTTCAAAGGCAAATAAAAGCAGAATCTTGCACTTCCATGGCGGGGGTGGGCGGCGTTCAGTCAGAGGGTCTTTCCTCTTCCCTTCTCTTCCGTGATGTCTGGACCCCCACGGCTTTACCTTTCCCTCTCTCTCATATTTTCCTCCTTCCCTCCCTTAGGTGTCAATGAGGGAAGGTGCTGGGCCAGTTTGGTGAGGATAGAAGGGTGACAGGAAAGGGTTAGCTGTGTCTAGGCAGAGGGCTTGTTGTGTCTGGGGCCCCAGGGAATGAGTGTGTCTGAGGGAACGGCTATGTTTGTGGCTGGGACGGGAATTTGGAGCCGGTGAGAGCCGGGGGGGGGGGGGGTGAGTGTGGCTGGAGGGATTCCCGTGATTACAGTCTGAGGCTGAGTCATTGGCTTGGCCCCCGGCAGGTGTTTACCTGAACTCCTGGCCTGGCTGCTTCCTGGCTACCTGAGGCGCCCTCGCCGTCCCCACAGCCCATCTCTGCCCTCTGCAGTTTTATGATGGCTCTGACCCCGCCTCCTCGTTCTCTTGGCTTCTTTTTCTGATCTGCTTGGTTTCCTAAAAAGGCAACCTCCCTGGCAGGCTGGTGGGGGCGTGGGGGGGGAGGGGGAGAGTGGGAGCTGGGAGGCCATGTTTATCCTTAGGAGGCCTGCCAGAGCTGCGGGGGCCAGCCCAACACGCTACTTTGCCTCTGTACAGTTCCGCACGGGAACTGCTTCTAGAGGCAGCTGCCCAGCATCTGGGCCACATTGAGTTCATTTAGCAAATGAAACATTCCCTGGGGCCGGCCGGGAGGGAGGGATGGGGAGGGGGTGGGTGAATCCATCCCCCCCCAATAGGTTCTCCACCCCTCAGGGCCGAGCTGGCTGCTCCAGTGTGATGGGGCCTCCTCCCTTCTCCTTTCCATATCCTCCTTCCTGTGGTTGCCATCGTGATATCACTCAGCCGCCTTTGTAACGAAGGTGGAATTCCACAACTGCATCCCGGAAGGGAGAGCTGGATGGGGAGGGTGCCTCTTTCTTGGATTGGATGGCCCGAAGCTGGCTGGAGCTGGGTAGCCAGGGGAGAAGCCCTGGTGTCACTCAAAGGTTGCTCCGCGTCCCTTTTCTCTCCTTTTCAACCCAAAGTGAGAGAAAATGCTGGCAACTGTGGCCAAGAGGCATCTGGGGAAAAAGAAGACATATTCTTGGAGTGTCCATCACCCCTTTTGCTCTGCATGGGGACAAGCACTGTAGGCGAGGTATGTTGAGGCCTGACCAGACAAAGCCCGTAGGTCATGTGACCGGAGTTTGGAAATGCAAGTGTAGAATATTTATGGATGACCATGGTGAATTTTGTGCCCTGGGGCAGACCAGGGGAGGACTGTTGGGGAGGGGGACCGGAAGGTGAGGGTAGGATCAAAGCGTAAGGTAGGACCTGCCTAGGAATGGTGGTGGTTCAGGGGATGGGGTGAGTCAGAGAGGAAATGAGTGCACTAAGGACCAAAGAAAACTAATGAGTGGAAGTAGAAGGTCCAATAAAATATTCTCCGGGGGAATGGAATATAAACAGGAAAGTCGAGAAGGCCAAGGGGTTAGAGAATGACTACAACTATCTCTGAGAAAGGGGGAGGAGGGGAAGAGAGATAGCAGAGGAGCCCAGTGTGGGGCAAAGTGTATCAGCCGGGGCGGAGTGAGGGGTGGGAATCCCAGCCTGTAACCTGAACATGACTGCTGGTTTGTTTGTGGGTTTCTATTTGCCCGAGGGCTTCCCCTACAGAGGCCAAGTTTAACTGCTCAAAGTGTCTTGGTTGTTGACTTAAAAAACCAGAAGTGAACCATGTGGGCCATTTTGTATATGACTCGTTGAATAATTGACCCTACAGGGCCCTCTGCCTCTGCCTCCCCTACCTTGGCCATCGCAGTCAAGGTTGGCAGTGCCTGGAAAAACAACTGGTTGGGCTCAGCTTTCCCTTGGTCCTAGAGGACAGCAGCTCTGGGTGTGTATTGCAAGTGTTTGGCCGGGTAATAGGAAAACATAGCCAAAGTGGATGAGTGCAGTTTTGGGTCCATCTGTAGAGGGTGTGTTCCTGGATTGGATACTGATACGGGTGGGGGTGGTGTGCTGTGTCTGGGATGTGAATAGAGCAAAGAGGCAAAGATCACCCAGAGATTCAACTCACGGTCTCGGCCTCAGTGGTGCCATGTTGGAATCTAGAACCTTCCTTGCCTGGTTGTAAGAATCATCTGGGGTGCTCGTTAAATATAAAGGTTCCCAGGATGGATCCTGGACCTTTTGCACCAGCATGGGTTGTTACAATAGCAAGTTTGGCAAATACTCCTGATCAAAGGGACTGGAGTCATGGTCGGTGGAGGTGGAGTTAAGGCAGCCAGATAAAACTCAAGATACCCAGTTAAATTAGTATTAAACAACAAATAATTTTTAATGTACATATGTCCCAAATATTTTCTAAATTTGGCAACTCTAAGTAGAGGGAAATACTAGGAATTCTTCTATAGTCCTGAGTACGCATCAGAAGGTGGACCAGCTCACACTCAGCTCGACAGTCAAGGATGAAAGAAGAGGAATAGGTTTGGATTTAGCTAAGTAGAAAACTCCAGTAGAAGTGACCTATTGTCTTCAATGTATCTGTGGGAGAATGTTTTGAGGCTACTGTTTAATTCTTTTTCAGTCATATTATAATTTTGTTCTCACTTCTCTGCTGCTTTTTCTATTTTTGTTTTTAATCCGGAGGATAAATGTTCATCTTGAGAGTTTTGCTCAATGTGTTATTGTAAAAATAAAAGTATAATATTGAAAGTGTTCCCCTCGCCCTAAACAGTGGGGGTATGGATACCAATAACCATAAATTAAAGTGCTTTTCTTTTCCTGTCCTTTTTCTGTCCCTTCCACACTTCTGTCACTGTATGTTCAAGTGATTTCTTGTCCTCACTGATATTAATCAAGAAAACAGTGTTAATTTGTTTGGGTTGGAGGCATTTGGTAGCTCTCTGGGGGAAAAATTAAGTAGCAGCGTGTATTGTCCCTTGGCCTCCAAGAAGAGAGTATGAAATAATAGTAGTAATTTCAATGTACTAGTAGAAAAGAGTCACCCTCCTTTTTTTTAAACTTTATTTATTTGAGAGAAAGAGAGAGAGTGTGCATAGGGGAGGGACGGGGAGACAGAGAATCCCAAGCAAGCTCCGTGCTGCCAACACAGAGCTGACATGGGGCTCAGACTCATGAAACTGTGAGGTCATGATCTGAGCCAAAGCCAAGAGTTGGACGCTTAACCAACTGAGCCACCCAAGCACCCCGGAAAGAGTCCCCTTCTATTTGCATTTATTGGTTTCTATAATGTCAAAAGGATTTGAGTGTATTTGACTTCCATTGAGATTTTTCATATTTTGGAAGCATTTCGTGTTCACAGTCTTATTTTACCCACTGACCGAGCCCGTGAGAGAGGTAGGATAATGAGAGTTATTCATGTTGTACTTTCCCAGTTTCCAAATCAGGATGAATGGAGAATGGGACTAACAGCATGCATCACCCTCCCAGGAGAGGGAGGGGATTCAGCTCGCACAGCACGTGGGCTGGAACCTCCGCCCCTGTGCTCAGGATCATCCCCTGGGTCTTGGTTATTTCTGCCCGTTTTGTGTCACACCCGGTTTCACCGGGAACTGGGACTTTAACATTCGTCCTCCCTCCTTTCAGTTTTTTTCTGTGAGTAACCTAGAGGCATTCCTTCTACCTTCCCAATCTGGGTTAT
The DNA here is from genome assembly GCA_030068075.1 of Paguma larvata. Classification (NCBI taxonomy): domain Eukaryota; kingdom Metazoa; phylum Chordata; class Mammalia; order Carnivora; family Viverridae; genus Paguma; species Paguma larvata. The sequence goes on along the minus strand of CM057843.1, from coordinate 38,937,512 downwards.
TAAGAAAGGGAATGTTGCCCAAGTGCGTTGAGGTCACCGCCTTGGTATCTTCCTGGGATGGGAGGCTCTCGGGGAGAGCGTGGCTGAAGGGCCCGCCTGTTATGTTCCTGACCTCTGATGTCAGTGACCACAGAAGGAGGGAGGGAGACAATTTTTTGTTTCTCAGTGTTTATATTTCTAAGGAAATTCATAACAAACCATAAGGACTGTCAGCAGGGCTTAGCACTTCAAACCTTCTTGTAATAAGCACTGTCATGTTGGAAAACAGGGAGTCAGGAAACTCCCTTCCAGAACATTCTCTCCCTTCGAGGATGCAGCTTAAAGATCCACGATGGCCTTGCTGCTCTCATTGAGTTCCCTGGCCTCCCCTTTGCTCTCTCCTTCAGCAAATGTCTTAGTACTAGAAAAATCAGCTCCTTTGTGCATCTCGGTCTATCCAGTCATTGCCTTTTTTGGAAGGTTTTCTCCCCGGGGCTTTGTGGGCAGCTGGGCTGGGAGAGATATGCAGGGGCAGCCAGAGGAGATTGGGCACGAAAACTCCCAAGTGCCCACAAGTTCTCCACTTCACCGTTCTGTCCTTGGCCAGGGCTGGGCGCGGGGAGGACATTTTCGTCTCTCCCAGAGACTTGGAGGATCTGCGATGTCCCTGTTGGAATCTTTTGAGCCGAGAAGGTTAAGTCTTATGCACTGTTTCCCATTGCTGGTGCCATTTTTCCACCTCATATTCGTGAAGCTGGGCGGGAAACAAGGAAGCTGCCGACTTCCAGAAGCTTCTTCCACTTTTAGCCTGGGCCAGGGTGGTCCTCGTTCCATTTGTCTTAGTCCATTCAGGCAGCTATAACAAAAATACCATAGGGGGGGCCTGGGCAGCTCCGTCGGTTAAGCGTCCCTTGGTTTTGGCTCAGGTTGTGATCTCACAGTTTGTGAGATCGAGTCCTATGTTAGCGCTCTCTCTCTCTCTCTTTCTCTCTCTTTCTCTCTCTCTCTCTGCCCCTCCTGAACTCTCTCTTTCTCTATGAAAAGAAAGAACTAAACTTAAAATACCACAGGCTGGGTGGCTCGAGAACAAACCTTTATTTCCCACAATTCTGGAGGCCGAGAAGACCAAGATCAAGGTACCAGCAAATTTTGCATCTTAGTGGCTGTCTTTTTGCTATGACGTGGCAGGAGGGGCTAGGGAGCTCTCTGGGACCTTTTTTCTAAGGGCACTCCTCCCGGCATGAGGGCTCCACCTCAAGACCTAATCGCCTCCCAAGGCCCCACCTCCTAATACCTTGGGGGTTAGGGTTAACATAGGAATTCCGGGGGGGGGGGCGGGTACAGACATGCAATCTATAGCACTGTGGTTTCATGTTCCCCTCCACCTGGGGAAGACTTTCAGCCTATCGGACAAGGGCCGAGCATGAGAGACTGCAGGGGTCAGGAGGAGTTTTAGGCTACAGAGGCCTGATGTTTTGAGAATGGATGGCTCCTTGTGGCCACCTCCCTTCCCTGGAAATATGGCTACTAGTCACCTGCAAGGGCTAAGGAGGCAGAACATTACCTGTCCTTCCCACACCCGCCACACCCCCATCCTGCGGTCTGTTCCCTACCTGGGCATTCTCATGTGTGACCCTTCCCGGGACCGTCGCTTCCACCCTCCTGTTTCTCTGCCTCGATCCTCACTCTCTACAGACTTTAATACAAACTATCATTTGATGAGGATAATTACAGTCAGACAATCCAGTTGGCATCTCACTTCCGCCATTCTTAGCTCTGTGACTTTGGGCAAGTGGCTTCACTTCTCCCAGCCTTAGATTTCTTTCCTGGAAGATTGGGTTCCTCGCTTGCGAAGCCTCCGAGCCTCAGGTTTTTCACTTACAAAATAATAGTAACAGTTCCAGCACGAGGGAGCTGTAATCAGGAGAGTTGCAGGAATCCACCTAAAGCACGTCTCACAGTGCGTGACAGGCAGTGAGTTCTCAGTCAATGTTAACACCAGCTTTTCTGGGAGATCGGTGTGGGTTGTTCAGCTGACTTCGGGAAATGGTTGTGAGAGGGAGTGGGTCGGGATCGGGGGGAGGATTGAGGGCCTGAAGGCCTAAATATTGTGAAATAGGTCCAGGGAAGGGTTTTCCGGCTTTCTGGCCAATTCTTCCAGTCTGGCAAAGAGCCCTCGTGGATTCGTGCCCGAACAGTGCTGGCTAAATGCGCTGGACGTCAGAGCAGGAAGGAACCAAAAATCACCATGTCACCTCATCCCCTCATCCAACAGGTGATGAAACTGAGGCTCAAAGGGGTGAAATGACTCCTCTGAGGTCACGTGCTCGTTAGTGGCAGGCCTAGGGTGGAGCCTGTTTCCTGACTTCTTTCCAGTGCCGCATACCCCCCTCTCAGTCCACAAGTGTAGACACACACAGAGCTTCTGAGGGCCGTGGGTTCTATGCCAGAGTTTTTGGAAGGGTGTTCAATGCCCTGTGTCCAGGGCGAGAGAGGAAGCTTAAGGTGATAGGGTAGGCTCTGGTCAGTGCCTGGCATCATGGGATTGGCCCAAGCTTGTGGGGTTTATTTATAACTCACCTATCCAGGAACTATTTATAGAGCATCTCAGAACAATAGCTACCTTTAACTGAGCACTTATCCTCAGGCAGGCACTATACTATGTGTTTCATATGATTGTCTTATTTAGTCCTGCATAACATCCCTGTGTGGGGGGGGTGCTATTATTACCTTCATGTTATAGCCGAGGAGACTAGACGTAGAGAGCTTCCGTGACTTGTGCTAGGAGCCAGCTAGTAAGAGGCAGTGCTGAGACATAGTCCCTGCCAGGCTACTCCTGTGCTCTGAGCCCCAACTCCGCTGCCTCCCCGCCCTTCTCCCCCTCACCACCTTTGTGATGACTTCTGGGTCGGGTGCTGGGAAGAGAGAGGGAACAGTCCCTGCCCTCAGGAATCATACACCCTAGTCAGTGTCTTGACACAGTGGCTTCCAAACTTTGATCCTGACCTACAGAAAGATACAGATTGTATGTCATCATTTATTATATCTAACTCCCAATATATAGAAGTATCGCAAACCAATATTTGCTTTTTCTGTTTATAGACGTTGATAGTTTCTATTCTATTCAGCTGTACTTTATTTAATAAATTAATGGTTGAGATCTCTACATTGATTTTTGGGACCCACGCGTGGGTTGCATTTCTGTGTGAAAACTGCTGGTCTGACAGGCATCCTACTGCACTGGCCCTCTTCCTAGCTACCAATGCCTGAACAGGCACTGGCCCAACATTTCTGGTGCCTCAGTTTCCCTCTTCCGTACAATGGGCTATCTTAGGAGGGACCACCCAAGTTCATTTCTGCTCGTTTAGCTCCAGAGTCCTGGGGTAAACTCTAGGCTGTTGGGAGCTGGCAAAGCCTGCAAGAGGCAGAGAGCCACAGCTCTGACCACGGGCTTCACCTGGGGCTCCTATCTTACAGACCCTCCCTCTGGGCTCGCCCCGCTGTAACCTGAAAGAGAATTTGCTGAAGGATAACTGTGCCTTGGAGTCCATCGAGTTCCCCATCAGTGAGGCCCGCATCTTGGAGGCCAGGCCCCTCAGCGACAAGGGCTCTGGAGACAGCTCCCAGGTTACTCAAGTCAGCCCCCAGAGGATTGCACTCCGGCTCCGGCCAGGTAGGGATGGGGCTCTCTGCGGGGAGAGATCCCAGACAGATGGGCACAGGGCACAAGGTGGAGGCCTGAACCTTGGGGACGTAGCTCACAATGGAAATGGGGTGGGAAGAGAAAGATGTCAGGGGTGGTATGGGCAGGAGAACAGAAGAGAATGAAAGGTATTGGGACTTGAAATCTGGAGATCTGAGTCTGAGTCTTGATTGCCCCATGTATTAGCTATTAGTCACCTTGGGCAAGTGACTTAACTCTTCTAACATAGTAGGAACTCTAAAAAAAAAATGTTTCTTCTTTTCTCCAATGCTTGTTTTTCCTAACTTATAGCTTTGTGTTGAATCTCCAATGAGACACAAAATGAGAAAGTAATCTGTAATTGTAAGCCCCCGTTCAGGTAAGATTGGGGCTAGGGCACGGGGGCAGCAGACCTTCGGGGGACAAGGATTAGGCTGAGACAGGCTTTTCGAAGCATTTTCCAATTACATCGAGAAGAATTTTACCAAGTAACTTCTTCATGCAAGGCATACGTTAGGTGCTATGGGGTTCAGAGGAGGGTGGGACATAGTTCCTGCCTTTTACAGAGTTGAAAGTGTCGGGACTGCCAAAACCTCTGTGACCCTTGGGACCTAGAGGGTTAGACAGATGGGCATTTAGTAAGGGTGGAGAATTTTAGGATGGAAAAAAAAAAGAGGTAAAAAAATAAGAGGAACAGGGTGCCTGTGTGGCTCAGCTGGTTAAGGATCCCACTCTTGGTTTTGGCACAGGTCATGATCTCGCAGTTGTGGGATCAAGGCCCGTGTCTGGCTCACTGTGAAGCATGGAGCCTGCTTTGATTCTCTCTCTCTCTCTCTCTCTCTCTCTCTCTCCCCCCTACCTCTCCACTGCTCATTCTCTAAATAAACAAATAAACAAACAAACAAATAAATAAAATAAGTGGATCAAGAATTGTAAGAGGAATAGAATCAGGGGGAGAAGAGAAGGGATCAGGGCTTTCAAGTCTAGTTTGATCGAGAAGTTCCTCAATCCCAACTGTGTCCAGATCCACTTATTAAGTCTTAGAGGGGAGAAAAGGAGAAAAACGAACATCCTCTTGCCTTCCAGATGATTCGAAGAAATTCTCCGTCCAAGTCCGGCAGGTGGAGGATTACCCTGTGGACATCTACTACTTGATGGACCTGTCTTACTCCATGAATGATGACTTGTGGAGCATCCAGAACCTGGGCACCAAGCTGGCCTCCCAGATGCGCAAGCTCACCAGTAACTTGCGGATTGGCTTCGGGGCTTTTGTGGACAAGCCCGTGTCACCATACATGTACATCTCCCCACCAGAGGCCGTCAAAAACCCCTGCTATGAGTAAGTCCCTCCTCTAGAAGCCAGGGCAGCATCACTCCCCTTTGTCTCAGGCAAGTCCAAGTCCTGCTGTGTGTTTCCAGCTCTGGGGCAGATTTGTTGGCCGCCGTCTAGCCAGTCCTATCTCTTTTCTACCTTGGTCTTCTTGTCTGGCAAGTGAGCTGGCCTGTTGATCTGGAGCGTTGTGTCAATAGAGTTCAAGGCTGTTTGGAGTGTAGTAACTGCCAAAACCTTTGTGACCCTTGGGAAGAGGATTAGACAGGTGGGCATTTAGAAAGGGTGGAGAATTTCCAGAAAGAAAACTCATCAGCTTCTTGGTCTTGGTCACAAAGAAGTAGGACACAAGAGAAAATGAGAGGGAAATGAGATAAAAAGGAGAGAGAAACTTATAGATAAGTAAATAGAGGAATTATAATTTCAGAAGGATTGATTCCATTGTCCTCTTCCTCATCAAGGTTTTGAGTCCTACAGAGTTAAAAGGGATTAAGTCCTGGGGGAATATAAAGAGTGGAAATGTTATTTATTGAATTCTCTAATAGTCTGAAAGTTGATAAGTGTGCCTCTGTTGACACTTCGGCTTGTAACTGAATGGCTTGCTTATTTAATTGGTAAAGACTATGAAAATCCATGGAGTAATGATTTAAACTGATGGTTACTGCGCCAGACAATGTATGAATTTACCTTTTAGTTTTGAAAGTTATACGATGTACCCTTTTAACTTTCTGTCTGGGTTGTAAGTTTCCCCAGTAAAGATGTCACTATCTTATCTTGTAGGCTAGCTGGAGGCAAAGCCAGGGCGATTTGAGGGGTTTTGGAGTCTGAATTATCTGGGTAATTGTAGCTGTACAGAGTTGACCTGGGTCTTGTGCTGTACGTGTTTGTCTGCCCCTCTTTCCTTCTTACTCTTCGTGCGGCCATTTCCATCAGGGTTTCTGCTTAAATTATCTCCCTCCCTCCCCTAGACTGAAGAACATCTGTTTGCCTATGTTTGGCTACAAACATGTGCTGACGCTAACTGACCAGGTGACCCGCTTCAATGAGGAAGTGAAGAAGCAGAGTGTGTCGCGGAACCGAGATGCCCCAGAGGGCGGCTTTGATGCCATCATGCAGGCTACAGTCTGTGATGTGAGTTGGGAGGGCGTGGAGTGCGGGTGTGGTTGGCCTAGAGTAAAATGGGGAAGAAAGAGGTTCGACTGTGGGGGATTCTGTGCGAAATAAGAGAGAGGAACAAAGAGTTTTGTATCGTATGAGCAATACGTTTCTCCTGTTATGCAAACCTCGTTTGTATCGTTCCCTAGCCAGAGCCGACATCTTTCTGAACCTCGGGGACCCCAGAGGTTTTCTGGAAAGAGCATCTTCTCACCTTTTCTGGAAGGGTGTCAGAGTCCAGGCTGGATTAACTTCACCTTAGCAAAGTGGGCAGGTGTTCAGCCAGGATTTCTCTAGCCCAGCCCAGCTCTGTACCTGCCCGTGGCTTTCTAGATGAGTCACGTGATCATCATTGGCAAAGTTATATTCGGAGTTGAAGTAGGTGTCTTTCAGCTGCTGGGACTAAGAGAACAGAAACCCTCAAACTGGAAAGCTCTGGCTTGTGTTCCAAGGACTGGGACTGAGGCCCCCCTTCAAGATGACTCATTGAGCCCTTCACCCAAGGAAGTCCTTGAATCTTTGTTTTCTACCAATGATATGGCTTAAGTTGCTTTCTCTCTTTTGTTTTTTTTTTTTTAAACAGGAGAAGATTGGCTGGAGGACCGATGCCTCCCACCTGCTGGTGTTTACCACTGATGCCAAGACCCATATTGCGCTGGATGGAAGGCTGGCAGGCATTGTCCAGCCCAATGATGGGCAGTGCCATGTTGGCAGTGACAACCATTACTCTGCCTCCGCTACCATGGTGAGATTCTTGGTACCACCCATGGTCCCAATTCACTCTGGTCAAGGCTGCCCTAACCTAGGCAAGAGTCTTTGTGTGAATATGGAAATGGCGGCACTTCCCCTGGGCAGGGTGCAAGGCTTGTTTCAGCCTGTCCTCCTGCTGCCTCCCATACCAACTGGACACCCTCATCGCCGGTATGGCCTGCGTAGCCACTATAAGTGGTCCTGGCTGTGGTCACTGTCGCCACACCCTCCCCTGCCTCCAGCACCGCCAGCAGCAGCATGGCATCCGGAATGAACCCAAAGGACTTCTGCGGGTCCAGCCGGAAAGCGGGCCTTCCTGTCTCCCGTGTACAGATTAACCTCTTGTTGGAATACCCTGTTCACTTGTGGTTATTGGAAGAAGACAGAGGAAAAAGAGACAAAGATTATCTGAAGAATGGAGATCTGTTCCTGTGAGGAAAGGTTAAAGGGCCAAAAGAAAGAAGGCGACAGGACCATTTAGCAGATGCATAAGAAGACTTCTAAGTTATTTTCTATGGCCTTAGTAAGTCAAATAACAGGAGAGCAGTTAAATGGCTATAAGTCAGGAAGAAACGTAAGACCCTCAGAATACGGATACCCCGGGCATCTGGGGGGAGGTGTGAACTCTACGTCTCTTAAAGACAGTATAACCGCTCCTCATGTAGGTGGCTTCATGGTACACCTGTATAAAGGCAGGAGTCCCTGAGCTGGGCGATCTCGTGAGCTCCCTGGAAGGTCTAGGATCCCAGGGACATATTCACAGTTCACCAGCGTCCCCATTGTGGCTTGAGTTCCTTGGTGTCAGCCATGTCCAAGTTGGGCAGTACCAGGCACTGGGCGAGTCAGTGATCATTGACCCTAATCTATGCAAGGCACCTTACCAGGGGCTGAGGGAGATAAAGGGACAACGTAAGGTCCTGCCCTTTTTGGTTTAGTTGAGGAGATGTGCTACCGATAACACAAGATGCATGATTGATTAGTGTGAAGCGGGGTGGCACAGTCAATAAGGGCTTTTGGTATTCAAAGGAGGAACGCTCATCGTGAACTGGAATGGTCCAGGAAGAACTCCCAGAGAAGGTGGGGCCCGCGCTGGGTCCTAAGGAAGGAGGAGGATTACCAGAAAGAAGGCCAGTCCATGGGGGAGAAAGGGGGGGCGAACTCAGTGGTTGGTGGAAGAGGGAGAGAGGTGAATGCTGTGTGGACAGGAAGCTGAGACCATGTCGGGGAGGATCGCGCACGCCCGGCCGAGGCGTTTGTCAGTAGTTGCCAAACAAGAGGAAGCTTCAGAATGAGGCCTGACACATGTGGGATGGAGGGCAGACGGTAGGAAGACCCGGAGTTCTGCCTTGCAGCGCCCTCCTTCCTTCCTGCTCGGCACCCACCCCTCTGTCTTCGGAGCCCCAACGTCCCCTTGCAGTACCCCTATTTGCACTTCCCTTTGTGTCGTATGTACCTGTCCTCAGCGCTAGGCTCTGAGCTCCTTGGCAGAAGAGACCATAATATATGGATCATTCACTAAATGTTTGCTAAATGAGTTAGTGGGAAAAAAATGAGGCCTGACAGCTCGTTGGTGTGAATGCATCAAAGGCCGGTAGTAAGAAAGAGATGCTTGGTGTCCTTTCTTTTTCTTTCTTTCTTTCTTTCTCTTTCTTTTTTCTTTCTTTCTTTCTTTCTTTCTTTCTTTCTTTCTTTCTTTCTTTCTTTCTTTCTTTCTTTCTTTCCTTATTTATTTATTTTAAATAATTTATGTATTTTTGAGAGAGAGAGTATGAGCGGGGAGAGAGAGGGAGACAGAGGATCAGAAGCTGGGCTCTGTGCTGACAGCAGCAAGCCTAATGCAGGGCTCGAACTCACAAACCATGAGATCATGCTCTGCTCAACCAACTGAGCCACCCAGGCGCTCCTTAATGTTTATTTATGTATTTTGAGAAAGACAGAGAGAGCACGGAGCATGGGGGGAGGGGCAGAGAGAGAGGGAGAGAGAGAGAACCTCAAGCAGGCTCCATGCTGTCAGTGCAGAGCCTGACATGGTGATCTCCTGAACCGTGAGATCATGACCTAAGCCAAAAATCAAGAGTCAGTCGCTCAACCAGCTGAGCCACCCAGGTGCCCCGAGGTGCTTGGTTTTGACACCACCAGCCTTTGCCTCTTCATCTGTCCCTGGAGTTCGCCACTGGGTTTGTATTGCAACTTCGTCTGTTGCCTCACGTTGACCATGGTGTGAAAAAGGTTTAAGCACCACCCACTGTCTGGGCCGTGGCCCAAATCAGCCAAGCTCCGAGGTGTAGAAACCTGGTGAATTCTTAACCGACCTTCACATCCTCCCTTTTCACAGGATTATCCCTCTCTGGGGCTGATGACTGAGAAGCTATCCCAGAAAAACATCAATTTGATCTTCGCAGTGACGGAAAATGTAGTCAGTCTCTACCAGGTGACGATGCCTTCTGAGATTTCTGGAGTGGGGTCCGTGTTGGGTGGACCTGTTTCTGGGAACCCACGCACACTAGCACGGCCATGCTCCCCGACTAGGAAAGCCCCTCCTCCAGCCTGCTTCCAGGGGCGAATGGTGCCTTTTCTACGGTCTCTTGCCTCCACCCTTGAACCTCACAGGATGGGGATGTTGGTGTTTGTGGTGCTGGAGGGGAGTAATTCTGTGGGGGTGAGGGGATGCGAGCAGTTCTTCACGACTTTGCTCAGGACTGAAAAACCGCTGGATTCGTTCCTGGCAGTGACAAGTAAAATGTCCTGTCCTTCCCTCAATCTTCGTTTCAAGACCCTCAATCTGATTTGGGGAGGGCTTTTGGAGCTCACCCTCTTCATTCAGTCAGCCTCGCACATCTTTGTCTTACCTTCTAGAACTACAGCGAGCTCATCCCAGGGACGACAGTGGGGGTTCTGTCTGCCGATTCCAGCAATGTCCTTCAGCTCATCGTTGACGCTTATGGGGTGAGTGTCTTGCACTGGGGATGGACCTGCTAAGAGTCTTAGCCGCCTGCTAAGAGTCGCTTGGCGTTCCCCAGGCGGGAACTCAGATTTGGGAGTCCCGGACGTTAGTCCTTCGTGCAGCCTTCACTGCCTTCCTCTTATTCTTCTAGAGGCTGGCTGACGGCATGCAGCCTCCTGAGCGAGAAACGGCTCAGAAAGAAATGCCAGGGACCATTAGGAGCAACGGATGGAAGAGCTCAGAGAAGGTGGAAGGGAAAGAGAGGATGGGGATGGTGATGAGGAAGGACAGGGCGAGGGGCGGGGCTCCAACCATAGAAGAGGGAGCTGAGCCAAGGGGAAGGTAAAGCTGGATAAAAATTAGGGAGAGAAGGCTACTGTCCAAGGTGACCAGTACTAGCCCTCCCTTTTTGCACGTCTGTGAGGCTTGTAGGAGGGTGCAGCTGGTTTAGATTTTACCCAGGCTCATCTAGACACCAGTGGGGCCAGAGAGAGAGGAGCAGGACTTGGGCAGGAAATATTGGGAGGAATAGGCTCCTTAAGGATGCTCTCCTCTGGCGGCTTCCGGGCAAACCTCAGCATCCAGCACTGCCAGGGCGAGTCAGGGCCTCCTGAGAGATTTTAACTTGGGCTGGAATTGGTTCCTATCTGCTTCCTCTCAGCTCATCTCCTGACCTTCTCTTGCCCCCTTTCTGCTCAGAAAATCCGCTCTAAGGTAGAGCTGGAAGTGCGTGACCTCCCTGAGGAGCTGTCTCTCTCCTTCAACGCCACCTGTCTCAACAACGAGGTCATCCCAGGCCTCAAGTCTTGTGTCGGACTCAAGATTGGAGACACGGTGAGATGGGCTGGGCTGGGCAGGGGCTGAAGCCGCAGCTCGGACCCCCGGCCTGTGCCCCTGGGCGTCTGTGGGCACCCCTCCCCTTCATGACGGTCATTACAAGTTAGATATGATGGAGCGGCCAACCTTTTCCTCTGAGGCTCCTGGTGTCTAAACTTCTCCACTAAGCGGAGATTTTTGTAAAAGCTTGCATTTAGCTTACCTCTGTTTGTTTATTGCAAATGAAAATATTGCTTACCTTCGTTCCCTAACCGGTCTCCAGCCTCCCCTAGGGTAATACCTGTCTTTACTCTACAATGTAAGATGGCAGGGTCAACTACAGGTAGTTGCCAGGTGCTGACTTTGTGCCTGTTGGAAGTTCAATGGCAAACGGAAGAGGCAAAAATACCAAACACCCACTCTCCTCGACTTCCAGAAGGCAAATGTCCATTTCGCCTCTCCAGTCTCTCTGTGGCCTCTATGGCTTTCTTTCCTTAGTGGTTCTCCTCTGCTTCTGCTGAAGGGGGAGGGGTTGGCGAAGAGGGCGGGAAGCAGAAAGGGGGATAGTTCTGTCTCTGTCATCTGTATCGTCTGTATCTCTGTCATCTGTGTCTCTATCATCTCTATATGTATCTCTACCCATCTGTCTGTACATCTATCTATATTCTAGACCATGCGCACATAGCCTAAGAAATATTGGCCGGAAAGGTGTTTGACTGCACAAGTGATGACGTATTATATGGAAATTAAACAGTAGATCCCGAGACTCTGGTCGCTGTGTGGCATCGCGTGGGGCCAGGTAGTGCTTCGTGTGTCTTGCTGGCCTGGTGTATAATCAGTCCAGCTAGCTTAGGTGGCCAGAGCCGAAGTTTTATAAGGTCACAGGTTCTGTTCTGCTTGAGCTGGCTTATTTCATAGGTGCAGTTAAAACACACACACACACACACACACACACACACACACACACACACACCCAGGGGCACCTGGGTCGCTCAGTTGGTGGAGCGTCCCACTTCAACTCAGGTCATGATCTTGTGGTTTGTGAGTTCGAGCCCCACATCAGGCTCGCTGCTGTCAGCCTGCCAGGACAGAGCCTGCTTCACATCCTCTGTCCTCCTCTCTCTTCCCCTCCCCCACATGGACTCTCCCCCCCAATAAATATATATTAAAACAAAACAAAAACCCAACCTCTCTCATGACTGTAAATTGTCCGCAGGCTTTTCTTTTTATTATTTTTTTTAATGTTTATTTATTCCTGAGAGACAGAGCGGCAGAGCACAGGCAGGGGAAGGGCAGAACAAGAGGGAGACACAGAATGTGAAGCAGGCTCCAGGCTCTGTGTCTGTGCTGTCAGCACAGAGCCTGACGTGGGGCTCGAACCCAGTAACTGTGAGATCGTGACAAGAGCCAAAGTCCGATGCTCAACCGATGGAGCCACCCAAGTGCCTCCCTTCCAGACTTTTCTTTTTGTTTTGCAGACCTTGATCATTTGGAGGCTGAGGAACTCCAGGTTGCTGGGGATAAGACACCTAGTTTGGATATTCCTGGGCAGGGCAGGGCAGGGCAGGGCAGGGCAGGGCTTGGCTTCTTTCCCTCCAGGGCTGGAGTGATAACAGGGTACACCTGTGTCTGAATGCCATCTTACTTTCCACCCAGGTGAGTTTTAGCATTGAGGCCAAGGTGCGAGGCTGCCCACAGGAGCGGGAGAAGTCCTTCACCATCAAGCCTGTAGGCTTCAAAGACAGCCTCACCGTCCAGGTTACCTTCGACTGTGACTGTGCCTGCCAGGCCCATGCCGAGCCTTACAGCCACCGTTGCAACAATGGCAACGGGACCTTCGAGTGTGGGGTGTGCCGCTGCGGGCCCGGCTGGCTGGGGTCCCAGTGCGAGTGCTCCGAAGAGGACTACCATCCCTCTCAGCAGGACGAGTGCAGCCCCCGGGAGGGCCAGCCCCCCTGCAGCCAGCGGGGCGAGTGCCTGTGCGGCCAGTGCGTCTGCCACAGCAGTGACTTTGGCAAGATCACGGGCAAGTACTGCGAGTGTGATGACTTCTCCTGCGTCCGCTACAAGGGCGAGATGTGCTCAGGTGAGTGCAAGTGCACGCCTTCCCGCCCCTGTGCCCACTCAGGCTCACACATCCGCAGCCTCTGGGATCTCAGGCCGGGGCTCAGGCGGGCACAGGAAGGCCCGGCAGGCAGAGCCCAGTGGATGGTTGGTCCACTCCGATGGCAGAAAATAGGAAGGAGGTTCTCTGCTCCCCGCGTCCTTGGTCCTGGGGACACGGAGCGGAAGTGAGCCTCTGCTCTCCTAGAAGAGTGTGGGAAGGAGTGGGGGCGCCCGAAGGTGAAGACCATTGTTTTCTTCCACCCGTCATTCTGCTAATATTTTAAGTCACTGGTTCTTGATCGGTTCAAAGATATGGACCAACTTCCTTTTTAGGTAGAAACAGAAAACAAAATACAAAAAAAAAATTAAAACCTCTGGCTGATGGTAATTAGGTTTTTAGTAGTTACAGATTCGGAAAACACGTGATATCAGAATATAGAGTAAAGTTTGTAGAAATTATTTTACATGAATTTGTCTTTTCATCACAAGGCTTGGAAAATAGTAAAAAAGCAAGGCAAGGGAGCACATTTAACGAGCCAAGACCCTTGGAACAATGACTGGAAAATCGTAAGCTCTTATTAAATGTTGGCGCTGTTTGGTTATCACTATTGGCACGCAATCACCTCTCGGATTCTCGATTCGTGCTGTCAAATAGAGTAGCCACATGTGGCTATTTTCATGTGAATTAACCAAATTGAATTGTAACACATAAAATTTAAATAAATTTAAGTTAAATGAAAAATGAGGGGCACCTGGGTGGCTCAGTCGGTTAAGCCTCTGACTCTGGGCTGACAGCGCTGACTGCGGAGAGCCCGCTGGGGAGTCTCTCTCTGCCCCTCCCCCACTAGAGTTTTCTTTTCCCCTCTCTCTCTCAAAATAAATAAAAAAATTTAAAAAATAACTGAAAAATGAAAAAGTCCGTTCCTCTGTTGCTCCGGAGCCCCATGTGGCTCGTGGCCGGCCTGCTGGAAGCATAGAAGTTGGAAAGGATTGCCGCTGAGAGGCCCAGCCTGCAAACGGGGGCTGAGGATTTTGAGTCCTTCCACCTGCAGGACACCGAGTTTCTGCCCTTCTCGTTACAAAATAAAATTAAGTTCAGTAAAGTCTTGAGGCCCACCGAAACTCTCAAGCTGGTCTCTCCTTGCCCTAAAGACCGCTCCTCGGGTAGGTCCCCAGCCAGACCAAGTGGAACTAATGCGGGCGTGGTCTGTACCTGATGACAGTACTCGCAGAGGCCACTAGGCAGCCCGAGTAGTTCCCGGGGCACAGGGGATAGGTTTTTGCTGAATTAAGATCCCTGAGGCTTAATCTCTCTTGTGACAGAGAGATCGAAGACATTTGCAAATTGTTTAGAAGGGGTTTATGGGTGTATGGTGGGGTTAATTAACAGAGATTGTGATTGGCTTCTATGGTGATCAAACCTATGACCCAGACTGGCTTCCTCTGCAACGGGGCCTAACGGAGCTGAACTAATGTTCACTTCAGCGTCCGGCTTTAAGAAAGCTTGATCAGAAAGGAGTGCCCGGGCGGCTCAGATGGTGAAGCGTCTGATTCATGATTTCGGCTTCGGTCACATTCTCAGGGTTTGTGAGTTCAAGCCCCGTGTTGGGCTCCGTGCTGACACTGGAGCCTGCTTGGGATTCTCTCTCTCTCTCTGTCCCTGCCCCTCTCTTGGTTGAGCTCTCTCTTTCTCTCTCAGATAAATAAACTTTTAAAAATCTTTTAAAAAAAAAAACTTGATTAGAGAAGTAAATGTATGTTATTCTTTTAAAAAAATTTTTTTAATGTTTATTTATTCTTGAGAGAGAGAGAGAGAAAGCATGAATGAGGGAGGGGCAGAGAGAGAGGGAGATACAGAATCTGAAGCAGGCTCCAGGTTCTGAGCTGTCAGCACAGAGCCCAACTTGGGGCTCGAACTCATAAACCATGAGATCATGACCTGAAGTCAGAGGCTTAAATGACTGTGCCACCCAGGCGCTCCTAAAAAAAAATTTTTTTTTTTTAATGTTTATTTATTTTTGAGAGAGAGAGAGAAACAGAACATGAGAGGCAGAGGGGCAGAGAGAGAGGGAGACATAGAATCCGAAGCAGGCTCCAGGCTCTGAGCTGTCAGCACAGAGCCCGACACAGGGCTTGAACCCACTAACCGTGATATCATGACCTGAGCTGAAGTCAGAGGCTTGACTGACTGAGCCACCCAGGCGCCCCATAAATCTATGTCATTCTAAAGCATGCCCAAGTCACATAAAAATGGCTTCTTTTTTATTATCTACAATATTGTTTCCTTTGCTCATGCCAACAAAATTTGAGAGAGATTGGAGAATAATGTTAGGGGAGAAAGAGCGAGATCAGGCATAGACATACATCCACCAACGGCAGTTGGAAGTAGGAGGTAAGACAGGAATTTCAGCTCGTTTACTACTGAATAGTACTTACATCATATTCAGAGTACCAAAGGGAATGGGTAGTTTGATGTGGGAGACCATGGGGAGAAGGTTGGGGCTAAGGGGGAGAGGGCGAGGCCTACAGATAGCCCCTTGGGAGCACCAGGGACAGAGGAGGGTCACTACTCCTCCAAGCCTCATGGTTCCTGGTCTGGCGTGAGGCATTGTGGGAGGGATCGCAGGCAGAGTGTGTTTCCTTCTGCTGCTGGCCCTGCCGGTGTCACAAAACAAAGCTGCCTGGTTCAGCAGCCTGCTTCCTGCCTCTCACTGGAGCAAGAACAGCTCGTCAGCAGTCTGCTGCACCCAGTTCATGAGCGAACCCCAGGCAGCCTCTCAGAGGCCTCCCTCCCTAACCGCCAGCCTGGGTGTCGTGTGCCTCCTGGCTTCAGGTCTGCATCCTGTGGTGCCGCCGTCACACTCCCCAGTGACAGATGCTCAGGGACCCACACTCACTGAGCACCTGTTCTGTGCCAGGCACTCAGTCCATGTGATTCCTGACCCCTCAGTTCATAGAGCAGTTCTCCGTTGTCTGTTCCCTGGGCTGCTGGCCTGTGGTCTGTTCTTTGGTGCAAGCAGCGGCTCGCAGTGGGGACTTGCTGTGAGTTGGCCGTTTCTCCAGCCTCTGGCCTTCCCTCTCCCTGCCGGAGGCATGGTGTTTCATGGTTATCTGTTATCAGCACCTCTGTCCGAAACCTCAGGGAGTGCCTCCTTGTCCCCAAGGGACTCTTCCCCCCACCACATTCGTGAGCATAGACTGATCAGGCACCCCTGAGCCAGGTTCTGGGCTGTCGTCTCGTAGGACAGGGAGGCACGGATAAGACAGGTTTGCCCTTAATTAACTTACCTAAGGATAATCCACAACATGAGGCAGAACCTGCCAGACCTCAGAAGTGAGCTGTCATTGGGGCGCCCAGGGGGCTCAGGCGGTTAAGCGTCTGACTTCGGCTCAGGTCACTGAGTTCGGGCCCCGCGTCCGGCTCTGTGCTGACAGCTCAGAGCCTGGAGCCTGCTTCGGATTCTGTGTCTCCCTCTCTCTCTCTCTGCCCCTCCCCCACTCACACTGTCTCTCAAAAATAAATAAAACATTTTTTGAAAATTAACAAAAGTGAGTTGTCCCTGAGGAATGTTATAGGAGTCTACTGGAGAGAGACTCGGTGTGGACAGAGGAGACCCAGGTGGCTTCATGGAGGCAGTAGGATGTCAGACAAAGGGCTCCCTCATGAAGCAGAGGAGTGGAGCTGAGCACCGGCCCAGGGGGTCACGCGGTATCGGGAGAGGTCATTCCCTCTGATGACCTGATGAGCAATACCTGCTCCTCCCCTCCCCCTCCACTTCCCTCATCTGCACCCCTCTCCCCTGCTGCCTTCTTTTCTATTTCCTTTCTCTTTCTTACCCTTTCTCTTCGTTTCTCACCCTCCTCCTTTTGCTGGGGGCGGGGGGTGCACCCAGACTCGGCCACCCTTTTCCTGGAGGGGTGCCAGTCCTGTGGTAGGTATTACCACACTGTGGCTTCCTTTTAAGGGCTGACCCTCCCGACACTTGGGCTCAGCCCGCTGGCTCCAGCCTCCCTCCGTGGCTGGCCTGGCTGACCATCTTCTCGAAGGTTACTGTGTTCGGCCTCACAGAGGAAACACCATGGGACAAGGGTTGCTGAGGGGGCTGAGGCCTCCGAGGGCTGCCAGACCTCTGTGGCATCTGCCTTTCCCTGTTTGGGAGCCATCACTGAAAGCTGGTTGTAGTGGACACTGCGGGCCCGCTCTGTTGGCTGGCACACTCACCCTCCCGCTGCCGTTAGGGCTGCTGATTGTGGCTCACAGCTGCCCCTTCTCTGGAATTATCTTCAGCTGACAGGGGCCCGTCTTGCCCTCAGATCGTGGCCGACGACTGGTGGACTGAGGTTACACAAGACCAGTCCCTTTGCCTCTAGGTGGAGCGAGGTCTACTCTCCAGATAGAGTTGGAGCTGGGGCACTTGACCTTAGGTTTACCATCCAGCAAGAAGCAGACCTTTCTAAGCAGCGAAGGTGTGTCTGAGTCTTGAATACCAGCGTGGTTACTGGTGGATGGTGCGAGGGTCCCTGGCAGAGAGACTCACAGTGACCAAGAGCCACTAGTCAGGCCCACTGGGGTCCCTGGGGAGCAGAAGGTGCCAGCTAGTGTCTCTTTGAGCCTATGCACCCCCCTCTCTTCCACCATCTTGGGGCCCATCTGTTCATACAGTGGCACCCTTTTCAGGCCCATTGAGGTTACTTCCCCCTTGCTCCCTGCCTTTCCTCGGATTAACAGTCAGATTTTTATTATTCATCCACTTCTTCCTGATTGGGAATCCTTGAGAGTGAGTCACCTTTTCTTCTGAGTTTGGGGAAGTCAAGTTCTTAAGTGATTAAGGGGACGTAGCACTGAGAGTTAACACCTGCATTTAACCAATCCAACCCCTACCCCCGTCTCTCTTTCCCATTCCTACACTCATGCAGTGAAGTGGATAGGACTTTCCCACTAGGGCTGATGGTTCTTTGCAATACTATGATAACACAATACAGGGCACATGCCAGTGAATGTGTGTGTGTTTTCCAGGAACTTTTTTCTTTTTTTAATGTTTATTTATTTATCTTGAGAGAGAGAAAGAATCCCAAGCCAGGCTCTGCGCTGTCAACACAGAACCCAACACTGGGCTCGACCTCACTCACCGAACCGTGAGATCATGACTTGAGCTGAAATCAAGAGTCAGATGCTTAACCGACTGAGCCACCAGGTGCCCTATCTAGGAATTTAGCTCGGACCTAAGCTCCATGGTAATAGGGACCTTGCCTGTCTCGTTCCCTGTCAAATCTCCAGTGCCCAGCATAAGCTCCATATTGAGCAAATTGTTGAGTAAGTGGAGGAATAAACAAACATTAATTGCGCGCCTACTCTGTTTCAGCTGTTAGGCTAATCCCTACTGACGGACAAATTGATATGTCTTCTCCCATCGTGGAGCTCACAATCTAGAAAGAGAAACAGATAGGCAAGCAAATGGGCTGACTGTAAGGGTTAAAACAGAGTATATGTAAGCGCCAGGAGAACACACAGCAGACAGTAAATTAGGGCTGGGGAAGTCAGAAAAAGTTACGGAGAGGAAGGAACATTTGAGTTGAGCTTTGAAGGGTAAGTGGGAGTTTGGTAGTGATCACAGGACAGAAGGACGTCAAGGCAGCGCTAGCAGCAGGAGGACAGAAGGCTAGAAGGTGGCGAAGATTCCGTGGGGTGCTAATGAGAGTGGCAGTGGGAGGAGGGCGGAGGAGGGTGGAGCTGGAGAGCAGGCTGAGCCACTGGCTGGGGACCCTCCCCTGCTGCCTGCCCCCTCGGGCTGTGTGCTTTCAGGTCATGGCCAGTGCAGCTGCGGGGACTGTCTGTGTGACTCCGACTGGACCGGCTACTACTGCAACTGCACCACGCGCACCGACACCTGCATGTCCAGCAACGGGCTGCTGTGCAGCGGCCGGGGCAAGTGTGAGTGCGGCAGCTGCGTGTGCATCCAGCCCGGCTCCTACGGGGACACCTGCGAGAAGTGCCCCACCTGCCCTGATGCCTGCACCTTTAAGAAGTGAGTGGGCAGGGGAGTGAGTTGGAGCGAGTTGGGTGCTAGAAGGAGGGAGAGGGGCCCCCAGGCTAGAGTCCCCAGCTCTCCGGCTTCTGTCTCTTACTCACCCAAGCTTTAGGAGGAGGCGGCCGCTGCAGCTAAGAGGCTAGATTTCCTCTTCCCGCCGCCGAAAAGTTTGCGCAGAGTTGGAGGTAGAGCCAACCGCGCAGGGGACCAAAGTAGTACCTGCTGGACTGCACTTGGAGAAACCCCTCTCCTGGGATGGCACCCCTGAGGTGGGAGGAAGGCCAAACCAGGGAGCTTCCAGGGAACCTTCCAGTGCTGATGTTCTGACTTCCGTGGGAGAGTCGGGCTGGAGTCAGGAAGGACTCTCTGTGAAACAGGAGATGTTCACTAGTTCAGACTCCACTCCTCGGGGAGGGGGGGGGTGGTGGGGGGAGGGGAAGCTCCTGCCATTTCTCTTGCCACTTTAAGCAGGGCTGGGCTCCTGGGCACGCAGCCTGTGCATTTGTACAGCACCCCGTGCTTAGAAGGGCCCCACACTTGGTTTACCGCGCTGCTGGCACTATCTCGTAATTCTCGTTAACCTTTTGAAGGAGGGGCCTGACATTTTCGTGTGCCCCATGTCCCCAAATTACATGACCAGTTCTGCGTTTAAGGCTCCCCGAAGTGGCGCAGGCCTCACCTGCCATCCCACTCTCAGATGGGACGTGAAGACGTTTAATGAGGGCACTGGGGCCCTCTGCCTGCCAGGCCCTGCCTCTGGATGAGGAGGACCTCGCACCTCTGAACTCCAGACTTGACCCTCTGGGCGCCCCAGAATTGTCTTACAGGTGTTATTGTGTCGGTGTTTGTTTTCTGAGGTGGAACAGCTTTCTGGCGTGTGGAGGTCAGAGCTGGACTGACACATGTGGGTTTGCTCCTCTCTCGTCTTCTGATTCTTTTTAAATTTTTTTAAATGTTTATTTTTGAGAGAGGGAGAGAGAGAGTACAAACAGAGGAGGAACATAGAGAGAAGGAGACACAGAATCTGAAGCAGGCTCCAGGCTCTGAGCTGTCAGCACAGACGGGGGCTTGAACCCACAAACTGTGAGATCATGACCTGAGCCGAAGTCGGATGCTTAACTGACTGAGCCACCCGGGTGCCCCCATCATTTTTTTTTTTAATGTTTATTTATTTTTGAGAGAGAGAGAGAGACAGAGCGCAAGTGGGGGAGGAGCGGAGAGAGAGAGGGAGACACAGAATCCGAAGCAGGCTCCAGGCTCCCAGCTGTCAGCACAGAGCCTGACGCGGGGCTCAAACTCGGGAACGGTGAGATCATGGCCTGAGCCGACGTTGGATGTTTCTCCGCCACCCAGGCACCCCGCTCCTCCCTCACCTTAATCTCTGTGTCCTCTCTCTTTTAGGGAGTGTGTGGAGTGTAAGAAGTTTGACCGAGGAGACCTACGTGAGGAAAATACCTGCAGCCGTTACTGCCGTGATGAGATCGAGTCTGTGAAGGAGCTTAGTAAGTTCGGCGTGTCTTAGAGTCGGACACACACGTGGCTGCTGAAGGTTTTCAGTTCCTCCCAGAACCTGTCCGTCTCCCGTCAGTAAAATGGAAGAGTGAGCGCTACCTCAGAGGCAGGTTGTGCAGACCCCATGCACGCTAGGCACTTAATAAAGGCCGGCTTCCCTGCGTCCTCTTGCGCCTCTGCTGGTATGTTCCCCAGTCCCAGCCGATTCTGCTGCTTCCCAGCACCCACAGACTCAGCAGGATCCTACAAATAACTTTTAAAGTCTGTAGAAATCAACCCTAACTTGACCTCCCCAAGGAAAGGAAGACATTTTACAGACGAAGAAACCGAGGCACAGGGTGACCTCGGTTTAGGAAGCTAGTCAGCCCTTCTAAGTTTACTTAACGAAGGGTGTTAAACAATGCCCAGGCGTACTGCCCTGCTGGCTCCGAGGGAAGCCTTCACACTTAGGGATTTGTAGCTACAGTCGTAAAGCTCAAGACTTTTTGGCTCTCTGGAGCCCTTCCTAGAAAAAGACAGATAAAAATACAGTGGGGAGAAAGACTCTTAGCTGCAGTCATTCTGGTTTGAACGTCACCTTGACCTAAAAGGGGAGAATTTTTGTTGCAGTCAGCACATCCGATGTGGTTATCTGGGTCAGCTAGGCATTGGTTGGTGCTAGGGCAATGACAATCTCTCCCGAGATAGCCATCTGTCACAAAGGCAGGAAGCGTGTTTTCAGTGAGAGCCACAGTGAGACACAGCCAGTCAGTCAGCTTCTGGCTGGGGGTGTTACAGAAAAGGGTCAGATCTCTGGACCCTTTGGCTAATATCAGAAGTGGGGCTGGGGGGAGAGGGGCATGATTTGGGGATTGAGTCTGAAGAGACGGCTTTTCTTCCTGAGGAGATTGGGTATGCTGTGATTAGCTCAGAGGGGAGAGGCTGCTGAGAGAGATGTGAGTTGTTTTTATTACCTAGACCAGAGGGGTATCCCAAGGTTAGATGAAAGTATTTCTCTTTCCCCCTACCCCCAGGCCATGATAATCATAAAAATAAATGCTTGTTTGTATGGAGTCGTGTAACTTATAAAAGTTATGCAAGTGTCTTTTCCTACACGATCTTGTCCTTTTCTCAACCACCAAGTAGAGCAGAACTGTGGTACTGTTATCTTCATTTTGCAGATGAGGGAACTGAACCTTAGGAAAGTTACATAACTTGCAACAAGTCAGGTTTAGAACTGAATCCGGAAATCCTTACTCTTTCCACTGTGCTCTTATACCACTGGTTTTTCTGGAAGCTCTTTGAGTTCAAGTCTGGTGTGCTCTGACACTCCCGATTTAGTTCTATTCCATCACGTACTTGAGTTGCGACCTTGGCGCATTTGCTTAACGTCATCGTGTGTCAGTTTTACCCGTCTGGTTTCATCACAATAGGACATGGTGCTGATGATAGAGGGGCACCTATGGTTTCCTGGTCAGAATGACAGGCGTTGGAATTAGAAAGGGTGAAGCCTACAAAAAAAGTGATGGGAGTCAGAGAAGAGAGGCTGGCTCTGCAGAGGAAGAGTGGATCAGAAGCGGAAATGGAAGAAATAAAAGGGCTTGTCAACAGACTATTGAGAATAGTTGAGCCAGCAGGGAAAGGAAAGAGAGGGAAGGGAACATCCTTCTATATTAGGTACTGTTCACTTTACACCATTTAGTTCTCTACCAACCTTGTGAGGCGTGAGGTATCATTTTCCTTTTATAGATGAAGAAAGAGAACCAATGAGGGCAAGTAACTTCCCCAATATTACACAGCTGGCAGGTGGTAGAGCCAGGCTGTGAATCAGACTATGTAATGTGTTCTGTCACGTCCCTTCCAAAGGAAGGAATAAGAACAAAAAGGGGCTTAGGAGGGACAAAATACAGCAGCGAGGCTCATCTAGAGGCAATTGCCAGGCACAACAGCCATCTCAAATCTAGGCATCTTGCCTCATGTCAGGCATAGGGTTTCCTGTTGCATACTTTCTCAGAAGTTCCGTGACTGGAGTTTGGGGATGGCCCTATCTTCCCGGAATTGATTTGTTTGTCATTCTCCCATCTTTTCCCCTTCCTCAGAGGATACTGGCAAGGATGCAGTGAACTGTACGTACAAGAATGAAGATGACTGTGTTGTCAGGTTCCAGTACTATGAAGACTCCAGTGGAAAATCCATTCTCTATGTGGTAGAAGAGCCAGGTGCGTAAACCCCCCAGGGCTCCTGGCCCTGCCCCCAGGGAGAGGGAGAGCCATGTTAGGCAGTCATTTCCACCCATCACTCTTACACAGAACAGCCAAGTTAAGACTACCTTACAAGTGATAACTTAGGGACTGTCGTCTGGCTGTAGGAGATATTTAAATACCAATATTAGTGAAAAGTGACTTGCTAATTGAAGAGACAGAAAAAGAAAGTGGCGGCTAAGGAAAGGGAGAAGGTAGATATGGATCCTACAAAGGGACAAAATACATCCTGGCATTTTTTGAGGGGACAGTATTAAGAAGTAAGGAATTTAAAGTCTGGGACTCTTCAGCATCCACTCCACTTCAGGTCAGGTGGTTGCCGAGAGCAACCTGCTTGCTGCTTCAGAGGAAGGCCTGATGCTTTGAGGTGTTGACCTTACCAGGTTCACCATGAAACACAGTGCTGGGTTTGAGGCACCAACCCAAGGTGCCCTGAGGACTGAAAAGATAGTGCTTGCTCTCAAGGCCTTCTGGAAGCAGGAGGAGCTCATCTGTCATACACAGACCAACCACAGGTTTGTCACCGTCCAACGCAGTGGATTTGCTCGCTTACTCCGCCTCCTTCCTTTCTCTTATGCAACAGATGAATCACCAGAAAATATTTTCGAGTACTTACTCTACATCAGGCAGTGGACTAGGTGCTGGGAATATAACAATAAATAAAGCAGATGCGGCACTCACAGGCCAGGGGGACAGGGACATGTAAATCGGTAGTGCTACAGCTGAGGGACAAGGGCTGTGCTGTGACAGGGGGTAGACGGGAGCTTACATGAGTGAAGGAAAAGTGTCTGAAGGCAGAGGCTAAATCAGCTGGTTGCTTGGCATTCTTTTTTTTTTTTTTAATGTTTATTTTTGAGAGAGAGAAGACAGAGCGCGAGTGGGAAGAGCAGAGAGAGAGAGGAGAGACAGAATAGGAAGCAGGCTCCAGGCTCTGAGCTGTCAGCACTGAGCCCGATGTGGGGCTCGAACTCACAAGCCGTGAGATCATGACCTGTGCCGAAGTCGGACGCTTAACCTACTGAGCCACCCTGGTGCCCCTGCTTGTCGTTCTTAACAGCTGTAGGAATTTCTTCAAATCCTCCTTCAGATGAGGGTCCAGCAAACACTTTCTGTACAAGGCCAGATGTTAAATATTTTAGGCTTTGAGGACACATGGGTGGCTCAGTCGGTAAGGTGTCTGACTCTTGATTTCAGCTCAGGGCATGATCTCCTGGTTCGTGGGTTCGAGTCCCACATTGTGCTCTGCACTGGCAATGCAGAGCCTGCTTGGGATTCTCTCTCCCTCTCTCTCCCTCTCTCTCTCTCTCTCTTTCTCTCTCTCCCTCACCCAGTTCTGCTTTCTGTCTCTCAAAATAAATAAAATATTTTAGGCTTTGTGGGCCTTTTGGTCTCTGCCATGACTACTCTGCCTTTGTAACAGGAAAGCAGCCATAGTCTATATTTAATGCACGAGCCTAAGTATATTTAGAAAAGCAGGTGGCAAGCCACATTTGGCTCCCAGACAATAGCTTGCTGGGCCCTGCTTTAGGAAAGTGGGTCTCAAACTTTTCTATGTCCCTTGTTAAAAAAATCCAGAGTTCTGAGCCCCGTGCTCCTTCTGTGAGCCTCAATGGTTTTTTTTTTTTTTACTTTTATTTTTTATTAAAATTTTTCGAATGTTTATTCATTTTTTGAGAGAGAGAGAGAGATGGAGTACCAGTGGTGGAGGGGCAGAGAGAGAGGGAGACACAAAATCTGAAGCAGGCTCCAGGCTCTGAGCCCAGTGCAGGGCTTGAACCCATGAACTGTGAGATCAAGATCTGAGCCAAAATCGGATGCTTAACCAACTGAGCCACCCAGGTGGCCTGAGCCTCTGTGTTCTTGATTCGTGCTCCTGGCAGTGGTGAGACGCCCCAGTATTTGAGCACCTCTGCTTTGGACACATCGCTTCCCCTAATGAGCCTTCTCAGACCTCCTCCAGCATCCATTCTCCTGATTCGGTTGGGTGTTCCTATTGGATTCTCAGAGCAGCTGTGTTTCCCTTAGATGGGCCTTCATCCCACCATTAAGTTGCTTCTTTAATCACCCATCTCGCTTAGTAGATCATGTGCTCCATGAACACAGGAACCACCTGTCTTATCTGTTGTTATATCTCCATGCTTGGCTCAGTCATCTACAAAGAAGATACTTGGTAAACAGTTTTTGAGTGAATTACTAGGACTGATTATTCCTAGGAGACTTGTATGCAACTTGATACCTGCTTGGAGAACTTGGCTGCTTGGAGAAGGAAGGGGGTGACTGTGGAAAGAAGCTCTGTTACATCTGTGTCAGCCAGGATGTTGCTGGCTGCATGGGTACGGGAGAGCACAGTGCCCCCATCTGTCATATTGCTCACCTGTCTTTCCCAGGGCTCTCACCCTTCAGAAGGGAGAAGGAAGGTAAAGAAAAGGATATGGACTTAGTTTTATTTAGTGACTCAAGGGAAAGCTGACATGGGAAGGGGAGAGGGAAGAGTCTGGGTGTGTATCTGTGGGGAAGCAGATGTGGATTATTTGGCCATGACCCCTCACACTTTCCCATCCACCTGTGTTAACATGTTTCATGGATTTTTCCACACCCATCTTGTTTGCACCTTTGTGCTTTCTCATTTCTGAAGGGCAGTTTGTTCTTGCTTTGGGGTTTAACATTACTTCATCTCTGCTATGATAATCCTTGCTGGTGCTTCTGCTGTACTACTTATCAGAATCTTTTGGCTTGATATTCTTTGACTGGAATCCACTACCTGGAATTGTGGGGAAGAAAGATGGTGATAAACTGAGCTAGTACAAATAACCCCCCAGGGTGAAGGGTGGAATAATTTTTCTGATGTAGATCCTATCCTCCATACTAGGAGATGGGACCCCAGACCCATATTTCCTATCTTGTTGCCCTGGAATTCCAAATTTTACCTCTCTTCTCACCTATGGCCCCCAACCATTTTCAGGGGCTCTGGCTTTGACCGGAATGTAGCATCTGAGGTCCCAGAGTATAGGAGGGGATTATTCTCATTCTCTTCCCCAACTCACGCTTTTGCAGATGCTCTCCCCAAAGGGCTGGGCCACTGAAAGGTAGTAGACACAGCAGTGCCAAAGGGCTTGGCTCTGACTAGGTGGTGTTTAGCCTACATGGAGTGGGCTCCCCTGAGCTGGGTCCTTATCACTCCCAGATAGAGTTGTCTGGTCAAATACAATGTGTCCCATTCAATTATTTAATACCTACTTAGGCCAAAAAAATTTAATAATAATTATAAATTATTAAAATTATTAATTAGCTGAAATTCAAGTTTAACTGGATTTCCTGTGTTTTTGTCAAACCTGCTAGCCCTAGGCAGTCTTTCCTGACCCTGGGACACCACAATAGGTCCTCATCACCGTGGCTGGGAGAGCTCTCTAGAGGCCACCTGATCTTGTCATCCACTTCCAGGAAGCCTGCCATCTACCTCTTTCAGGGCAAATGCCTAACAGATGTTTTTCCCTGAAGACCTCTTGACATTCTACCTGTCCTGCCCATACTGACATGCAGAATTGAAGAGATATCACTTTGAGGTTTGAGGGTCAGCCCTATCTTCCCAAGAATTCTAACTGTTGTTCCCAGAAGAACTGGGTTCCTTCACTCCTGGAAACTCAGACACTGGAACCTCACTGCCTCTCTCCAGATGCTCCCTTAATTATAGACAGGTTATAATTTGGTAGCTTGGGAAATAGCCAGCTTGGGCGTGTGTCGGTGGTTGTTTTTGGGTCATGTGTGGTGAGCATAGGGTGTATGTTTAGAGAAGAAGGTGGGAGACAGTGTGGAAAGTGGGCACGACCGCCTCTCCAGACCGATCAATACCCATGTATCCAAACACCTAATTACATAACACCTGAGAAGTTACTGGAGCGAAGTCAGCCATCAGACACCTGTGGTTTATGAGAAACAGAGGTCTGCAGAGCATACTCAGCTTGGTCCTCAGAGGGGTGACGCACCTCTGTCTGTGGTGGTTGTTGACTAGGGTTGAACAGGAAGTCGGCTCTCGACAGGGTTAGGATTTAAGATGACGAAATATTTTGGGAAGGAACCCAAAATACTGTCTTGGTTGGCAGGCTGCCTGGTCTCTAAATGTGCTAACAAGGTCATTAGGTTCCCAGTCCTCAGGGATGTACGTATCTGAACCAGGGTAACAAATACAAATGCCTAAGGAGCTAGGTAAATAGTGAAAACAGTCAGGTATGACAAAAACACCGGTAATAATGGTAGCTGATAGTTATTGAGCACCGAGTCTGTACTAGGCAGTGTTCTGAGCTCTTTAAATATATTTAAGTTATTTTTTTTTATTTTTAAAGTTTTTTTTTAATGTTTATTTATTTATTTTGTGGGAGAGAAAGAGAGCATGCATGATTTGGGGAGAGGGACAGAGAGAGAGAGAGAGAGAATCCCAAGCAGGCTCCATGATCAGCATGGAGCCCGATGTGGGGCCCATCCTACGACCATGAGAGCATGACCTGAGCTGAAATCAAGAGTTGAATGCTCAACCGACTGAGCCACCCAGGTGCCTCTAGAGAAATGCATTTTTTAAAATGTTTATTTATTTTTGAGAGGGAGGGAGGGAGAGAGAGAGAAAAAGAGAGAGAGAATGTGACCAGGGGAGGGCCAGAGAGAGAGGGAAATAGAGGATCCAAAGCAGGCTCTATTTAACTAGGGGCGCCTGGGTGGCTCAGTGGGTTGGGCGTCTGACTTTGGCTTAGGTCGTGATCTCACAGTTCATGAGATGGAGCCTGGAGTTGGGATCTGTACTGACAGCTCAGAGCCTGGAGCCTGCTTCAGATTCTGTGTCTCCCTCTCTCTGCTCCTCCCCTGCTCACACACACACACACACACACACACACACACACTCTCTCTCTCTCTCTCTCTCTCTCAAAAATAAACATTAAAAATTTTTTAAAAATATATGTTTAACTTAACTATTCTTTATAACTTTTGGAATTCAGTGCTCTTACGTTCTCCATTTTAAACATGAAGAAATAGGAAGCAGACACCCAGAAAGGTTAAATAGTTTATCAAAGGTCACATAGCAAAGTAATGGTCAGCCAGGATTTGAACCCTGGCAGTCTGGCTCCAGAGCCCACAGTAGCACAGCCTCAATGACAAATCACATTGTTTAATGTGACAGCTGCTATTCACATCTAACTAGGGCTGCCCTGTGGGTGCAGGATTTCCAGAACTTTTGATTTTATTTTTTTAAAAGAAAGAAGTATCTGAAATTTTAGGGGGAGAATCTCCTGATTATTCAATGCTGCCAACAAAATCAAAAAATTTTAATTAAGTTTTTATTTTAATTCCAGTATAGTTAACATAAAATCAGATTTTTAATAAATACTTGCATAGGTTAGATTCTACCATGGGTGACCTGCTTATGACCTCTGATTTAAACCACTCAAGACAGATTATTGCCGTCTTAAAGATATGCAACCCCCCCTTTAAAAATTAATGGATTTATTTTGTAAGTCCTGTTTTCTTCAGAGAACTTTCTAGTAATTCCTTACTTGGTCAAGAAGATCTATTTATAGCCAGTTCAAGTGATTCCTGTCTCCTATTACAACTCCCTGCTCCGTGCTCTCTCCTGACAGAGTGTCCCAAGGGTCCTGACATCCTGGTGGTCCTGCTGTCAGTGATGGGGGCCATTTTGCTCATCGGTCTCGCTACTCTGCTCATCTGGAAGCTCCTCATCACCATCCATGACCGGAAGGAGTTTGCTAAATTTGAAGAGGAGCGAGCCAGAGCGAAATGGGACACAGGTAAGAGGCGGGGCTGGGCATTTTCTTAAGTCATTGGTTTGAGAGCCTCAAGTGGAAGCAGCAGGTGCATAGGGTAGCCAGGTGCAGCCAGCACGTAACTTCCCAGTTGGCCTCTGTTGTGGAAATTGGGAGACGGTTTCGTTGTCTTCATTATTCCTGAAAACCACCTGAGTTGAGTCTCTCTCTAGCCACACAGTGACCGTAGGCCCCATCGGTGAGAACTGACAGAGTACAGGTAGGGCCCAGCTCTGCTCTGGACACTGACATAATCAAAAGGAAACTTATTCTCTAATCGAAGAAGACAGGACAACTGATGGGAGGCAATGTTATTATTCCCAGTTTATAGATAGGGAAACTCAGCACAGAGAGGTTCAACGGCTTGCCCAATTGTGGGAGGGAATCAAGTTATGCTAGAAATTACTGTTTGGGCCAGCCTCTTAAAAAATATCCTCTCTGCAGTTTATTCTGCTTGCATTAAATCAAACAAGCATGTATTGAGAACATTCTATATTCTTAATTTTACTCTGTTCTCCTTTGGCTCATCTTTCACATTTTAACTTTTTTTACTGGACCTTCCAAAATGGCTGTTTGACTCCATGGACGTGTAGCGGGAGGCTGAAAGTTGGTTCTCATTTGATGGTCACCTCAGGCCTTTGTACCCAAGGGTCCCAAGAAACTTGAGGTGTTTCTGTTAGTACGGTGTAGAAATCTGGACTCTCAGAGGCACGTGAGAATGCATTCTATTTCTTGAAATGACTCCTAAAGACGACCAGATCTTATGGGATTTATTACTTTTTGTCAGAAAATAATTTGGGCAACCTAATGAGGGTCTTATTTTTTCCAGCTAATGTGACAGTTTGTGGGTAGTGCTTGGAAGGATGAGAAGAGAACGAATTAAAATTATTTTGAGTGACAGCTATCCTCTGTGTTCAGCTACCACCTGCTCCATTTCTCTTCTCTGCCCTCATCCCCCAGCATAGTCACAACGAAAACAAGAATTGGAGAAGGGCAAAAGAGAGAGTTCAGGAGAGAAGCAGGAAATAGATACTGGCTAACGGCGGGGCTGAAATGTTTGGGGATCGCCCAAAAGCAATGGGTTGAATTCAACCCTTTCGAAATAGCACAATGGCATTCTACTTTCTCTCTCCTCTTATTTCCTATCCTCTCCCATCTCAGGAGCGATTATGGGGTTACGATTATGGTTCATCGATGGTGTATCCCAGAGAAGGTGTCTTGGGTAAACTCTGCAGATGAAATGTAATCCGCGAGGGCAGGGAAGGATTGAGGAATTCACTGTAAGACTCATTTCTGTTCTCTCCGCAGGCCAACAATCCACTGTATAAAGAGGCCACGTCCACCTTCACCAACATCACCTACCGGGGCACTTAATGACAAGCAGCCGTCCTCAGTTCACTGTCAGGCTGTCCCAGAATTGCGGACACCCCTGCTGTCATGTTTACAGGGAACGATATCTGTGGGGCAGGACTGGGGGCTTGGAGTGGGGTGGGCTAGAAGAACGTCAGTACGTGGAGGCGTGGGTCTCTGTGCATGTGTACGTGTGAGTGTGCTGCGTGTGGGGGAGCGTGTAATTTAAAATTCGTGGTGTGTCCCAGAGAAGTGGAGCCCCTCAGCCTTTGTCTGCAGAATGCCTCCTTCAGGGATTCTTCCTGCTTAACCTGAGGGTGACCCACGAAGCTGAGCAGGTATCCTTCATTACCTCAGTGAGAAGCCAGCTTTCCTCTTCCGGCCATTTTTCCTGAAGAGAAGAGGAGGGCCGGGCCTCTCATTCCAGAGGAAGGGGCCTTGACTCTCCCGTGAGTTTATGGTTCTTGGGTCCGACTCTCAGCAGCTCTGATAGCAAATGCTGGGCTTTGCAGCCTTCTTGTGTCATCTGGACTTTTAGCTCCTTTGCCTTCCCTCAGGCCGGAGGAGTAATCGGAAGCAAGCTGAACCACCAGAGTTCCCTGTGCCTTTTGCTACCACCTCAATCCAGTATGGTTCTCTCATAAGGGGAGTCCTTGCCAGCAATTCCGTTGGGGGTGAGGATGGTAGGGCCACTCAGGGGTCACGCATGGCCTGGATGAATGTGCCAGGGTCCCCCAGTTCATAATCATAACCCTTCAGATTTGTCTCCTTGGCAGCTTCACCCTTTAGAAGTTCGATTGGAGGAAGTGTGTTACCCTTAGACCAGCATCACCTCTGTTACCGTCCACGTCCACACTCTCACCGCTGTCGACATTTGCTACATCCTGGGAATTTCTTTCATGACCAAACGCTTTTCCTCCCAGGGAGAGTGCTGTGATTAGAGCCAGAGATCTGGCCCCACCCTTCAGGCCCTCTGCCTCTTGTCCAAGGCACCCCCCCAACACCCAATCTGGTGCTTCTGTGTGCTACATCCATCCATGGGGCTGATTGTACTTACCTACCTCTTGGCTGTCTTGTGAAGGAATCATTCCCATGGGTCTCTGCGTCTGCTGGGCATATGTGCCACATTTGGAATGATGGGCCAGTGGTATCAGCATGTGTGGCTCATTCTATGGGCTGGGAAACCTCATTTTAACTCAGTCTTTAATCTGAGAGGCCACAAGTGCAATTTTATTTTGTTTTTCTCATTGGGTCTCCTGAAACCATGATGAGGCTTGCTTAATCTAAAGGAACATGTATAGAAACACGCTTGCATTTTATTTTGTAGTTTTATTTGATGGGGAGGAAGGAGCATATTAAAAAAAAACAAACCCACACCGACTTGGGATGAATACAGACCCTCCCACTTGGCATCGTTCATAGGGAGTTGCCG
The DNA here is from genome assembly GCA_030068075.1 of Paguma larvata. Classification (NCBI taxonomy): domain Eukaryota; kingdom Metazoa; phylum Chordata; class Mammalia; order Carnivora; family Viverridae; genus Paguma; species Paguma larvata. The sequence goes on along the minus strand of CM057843.1, from coordinate 38,906,380 downwards.
CCCAGTTGCTGGATCTGTAGGGGCTCTCTCATCCCGGGAGCCTGTGGGGATGGCCTCAGGGGCATGCCGGGCCATTTCTGAGCAGGAGGGATACAAGTGGTTCTTTTTTCCTAGCCGCAGCAGTTGCTCCCTTGGTGTTTACGTGAGTCTATCATTAACAACCACCCTCACCCCCATTCGTCAAGAAAAAGGGAAAGGCCTGTGGACAGTGGCCTGATGATCAGAAAATCTACGTCCTGGCCTCAGTATTGCCCCTAAGGAAGCTTTACCCTTAATTAAGGCAAGTCTCTCTTCCTTCCCCTTGGGACTCAGCTTTCTAGTTTGAGAAATGATAGGTTTGGACCAGCCAGTCTGGGAGGTCTCTTTCCATATCGATATTCTGAGATGCTGGGACTTACTGCGGCATCAAACATACAGTCAAGATTGGGTGAGATGTTGATACTGCTTGTTTTGGTTTTTGTTTTTTTTTAAGTTGGGAGGTCTGAGAGACCAGCTTTGGCAAGAGCAGATGTCCTTTCCACATCACCTTTCTCCACGAAAAAGCCTCATTCTGTCCTCTCTGAGAGCCCCTTCTCCAACGTTCGTTACCAGTCACCTCTCCTGATGTAGCACTCAAACTCCACTTGGTTTATTATTCGTTAGTTCACTTTGCACTCATTTGCATCCGCATATAAAGAAGAGGAATCCGTCAGGAAGTAGCTGAAATGTGTATCCTGTATCCGCGTGTTAACCCTGAGCTAAGCCTTGGAATTAGGAGTGGGGCAAATGACAACCCTGTCTCACGCACGGATTACCCTTTACTGAAAGGGACGGTCATGCAGCAGAGGGATAAATGGGACAGGGGAGGGACGATAATGAATCCAAGAAGTTTAGAATCTACCTATACCCTTTGGTTACTGAGACAAGAGTCCATAAGAGCAGTGGTTGGACATTTTCTTTAGATAAGATGGTTTATATGAAGAAACTATACCCAAGGAGGAAGAACATGTATTTAAAGGATGAAAAAATCAGTAGGAATTTTCTCTGAAGGAGACTCCTAGACTTTAAAAAGGCACCTGGGTGGCTCAGTTGGTTAAGCATCTGACTTTGGCTCAGGTCATGAACTCGTATTTTGTGAGCTCGAGCCCCGTGTCGGGCTCTGTGCTGACAGCTCAGAGCCTGGAGCCTGCTTCGGATTCTGTGTCTCCCTCTCTCTCTGTCCCTCCCCCCCACACACACACTCTTTCTCTCTCAAAAATAAAGATTAAAAAAAAAAAAAGACCCGTACTCTGACTGTACGCAGGAAGAACCTGTAGCTGTGTTCACGAGATAGCAAATGGCCATCACGTAGGGTAAACATCCTAATAGTACTCTGGTGTCAACACAACCCACAGAGGTTATTTGCGCTCTGCTCATCTGGAGAGAATTTATGTTCAGTCTCAGGGTCTGTGGATAGAAATGGGAAGCTTGGAACACTCCTGACAGGTTGTCACGTAAGGAGTCAGTTCTTTCTCACATATTCCTAGACCATCCATGATTTCAAGATCCTTCTCTTTGTTAGGTATTCCTGGTTGGAATGACTTAAGTGCCTTCCTGACCTCCTCACCACCCCCTCGGTTTGAATTGTGCAACAGTGAATTAAATGTGCTTTCCAAAAAGAATTGACCTATAAGGCTGCCCGGTTCTTCCCGTGTTGTTATTTCTGTTTTCTTTGGGTGAAAAGAGTAAGTGTCATCACCTCAAAAATGATTATTTTAGAACAAGCCTGTTTCCAAATGTAACCAAAGGATGACCACCACAGGGACTGAAGTTTATTTACTCCAGAACCCAGAGCTTTTCTTTAGACTTTCCTAACGTTTTCAAAATGAGTAGGTTATGGCTGTTCTAAGAGTTAGAGGTTTTTGTTTCTTAATTGGGGATTTTTTTTAGGAACTTGTGCAATCTCAATAGAACAGACTGTCAGTCTAGCCTAGGTTTTGTTTGCTGGAGGCATAAATCCGTACAATAAAGACTTGATGGCAGATTATCGACAGGATCGGTTAAAGGCCCAGCCTTAGGGGCGCCTGGGTGGCTCAGTCAGTTGAGCGTTTGACTTCAGCTCAGGTCATGATCTCGCGGTCTGTGAGTTCGAGCCCCCCGTCGGGCTCTGTGCTGACAGCTCAGAGCCTGGAGCCTGCTTCGGATTCTGTGTCTCCCTCTCTCTCTGCCCCTCCCCCACTCATGCTCTGTCTCCCTCTGTCTCAAAAATAAATAAACATTAAAAAAATAATAAATGCCCGGCTTTAGGGGAAAAAATGCCCCACTTTTATTTAAGGAATTGGGTCTCAAAATGTGGTTCGAGGACCAGCAGCCTCCATATTCCGTGGGAAGTTGTTAGGAATAAAAATGCACAGACCACGCCCCCGGGCTACGAACTCAGAAAATCTGAGAGTGGGGCCCAGTGTTCTGTTTGAGTAAGCCCTCCTGGTGATTGTGCTGCTTACTAAAGTTCGAGAACCACTGACTTAAGGAGTCACATACCTATCCTTCTGGCTTTTTTTTTTTTTTTTTAATCCTTCGGGCTTATTAAGTTTGCGGTTAAGTCATCTCAGTTACTAAAAGATTACAAATGTAGCTTGGCCGGTATATTAAGAAAACCAAATATCTCTCCACACAAAATGAAAATCTACTTTTGATCCATTTTCCAAGTTAAGCGATCAAAGGCTTCTGGGGTTCCCTCACAGCCACGAATTCCCATGAAAACTAAAAGAAGTACTAGATCCAAATCTCAGGGAAAGAAACCCAACTAACAGGATACTTGGCAGGCATCTAAGAAAACCTTTTATTCATAGGAGATGGATGAATATCCAAATTACTAGCATTATTCTATAAGGATAAGACTCTAGAATTTGCAACTTCGCTGTTTGCTGTTTTCAATGTATTGAGCATTGACAGTGGGGGGGGGGGTGACGTACTTTACAGAACACTCATAATCTTTGGCTTTGAGTCTTACATTCCTTAAATAACGTGAATTTTTAAGAAACACATTACAACGCATGACATCATAAAAGGATTATGTGAACACACGCCGAGTCCTTTTATGGTGAAATTTTGTAGGTACACTGTGTTTTGTTTACTTCATGGTAACTGATGACTAAGTATCTGGATAAAAATGGAGGACTTTATGTGAAAGTAAAATGAAAAGCTATATATCAAATCATGTTTGTAATCCCCCAACTCTTGGCCTCTGTAGCCTGAACTCTATAGTAACAGCCATGTAATGACCACTGGGATCAATTACAAGCAAGTGTCTTGGAATTATGGTGCCTTCATTTTTCACACTGATGTAAGGAAACAGTAACATATGCTGTGCAAGGAAAACCATTTAATGCCTGTTGAAAAAATAATTTCTATTTGGTTCTGTAAACATATTTCTTGAAACATCTATTTCTAATTTTTTATAGTTTGACTAAAGCACACAGGCAGTTTTAATGCTTGTGATTGGGGTTATCTGTATTGTTAAATAAAATTTTAAGGGACGCCTGGGTGGTCCAGTTGGTTAAGCGTCCGACTCTTGATTTTGGCTTAGGTCATGATCTCAACGGTTTGTGAGTTCGGGCCCTGCATTGGGCTGCGTGCTGACAGTGCAGAACCTGCTGGGGATTCTTTCTCCCTCTCTCTCCGCCTCTCTCTCAAAAATAAATAAATTGGGGCGCCTGGGTGGCTCAGTCCGTTAAGTGTCCGACTTTGGCTCAGGTCATGATCTCACAGTCTGTGAGTTCAAGCCCCGTGTCGGACTCTGTGCTGACAGCTCAGAGCCTGGATCCTGCTTCGGATTCTGTGTCTCCCTCTCTCTCTACCCCTCCCCTGCTCATGCTTTGTCTCTCCTGCTCTCAAAAATAAATAAAACATAAAACAAATTTAAAAATAAATAAACTTAAAAGAATTTTTAAAATCCACTTAATGAGACTACTCAAGAATGGTTAGCGTGTGAAAAGAAAATTCTAGGTCAGGAACATGACTGTGTCCTTGCAATTGCTGCCATAGTGATGTCTCTCCAAACTTTTGCTGGAAGACATTTTCCATCCACTGTGTACTTTCTGAGAATACACCAGAGAATGCTCACAGAATAGAAGTATTTAGAAAGCATCATTTAGGAAATTTAGCAGCCTTCAGGCAAAATCTCCACAGTCAATTGTTCTTTATCAGTGTCCCTGAAAAGAACTTTGTAAGAAAAAAAAATTTCGCAATTCATTGTGTTTTTTCATTAGTTGGGTTTTCCTGTGACTCATACCATTGGCATGATTCTTTGGAGAGATCAGAATGCTGGGTGTGTAAATATCATTTGGTAGCCAATGAAGACACTTGGTTAAGAAAAAGGAAAAATGTTAATGGTTAGATGCTAAACTTTGCTTTTCCTGACCCTTATAATCCCCCACTGTGACAGAGGTTGTTAATTGTGCCCCCATATCTGTTTTCCCCTTCTCACATAATGTTAGAACTCCTCATTTCCAGCTGGACACATGGATGCCTGGAATATGTCTTCTAGCCTCCTAGAGAGGCTATGTTTCCTAGTCTCTCTTGCAACTAGGCGTGCCAGGTCCATCTCAGAGACAGATGTAAATGGAAGAGTGCATACCGCTTCAGTGCATGCCACTTAAGGGAGGGAGCATGCCTTTCCTCTCCCCTTCCTTCTTCAGGTAGGCCGAATATAGAGATAATAGCTAGAATTTAGGCAGACATCACAGATCAAGATGCGACCTGAGGGACTGTAGTAGTTATCTATTGCTGCGTAACAAATTACCCCACAATTTAGCAGCTTAAAACAACAAATGCTATCTTGCAGTTTTCGTGGCATGTCAGCTGGCTTCTCCCAAAGTGAGTAAGACAAGACAGAGCCAGGAGCAAGCTGCAATATCTCTTATGACTTAATTTTGTACATGTCACATCAGCACTTCCGCCATACTCTTGATTGTAAGTAGCCTGCTACAACCAGTCCACATTCAAGAAGCGTGCACTAGATGCCACTTCTTGAAGGGATGAGCATCGTGGTAGATAAAATCGTTGCCCCTGCCCATTCCCCCTCCCAAAGTCACCCATGTTCTAAACCCCAGAACCAGCGAATGTGTTACCTTGCATGGAATAAAGAATTTTGCTGATGTAATTAAGAGCTGAAACAGGAAAATTTCAGGGATTATCTGGATAGCCTTAATATAATCATAAGTGTTTTTATGAGAGGGTCAGAGTGAGAATAGGAAATGTAATGATGGAAACAGGTCAGTGTGAGGTGGCCATGAGTCAAGGGATGCAGAAGCCTCTAGAAGCCGGAAAAGCTAAGGAATAGATTTTCCTCTAGAGCCTCCGGAAATGCAGCCTTTGATTTTAGCCCATTCGGTCCATGTGGACTTCTGACCTCCAGAAATGTAATGACTTGTTGTTTAAGCCACTACGTTTGTGGTGATTTGTTACAGTAACAAGAAACTAATACGCCAAAGAATTTGTGGAGATATTTTAAAAACTGCCACAGTCCACCTTCGGGTCACTAATTATTTATAGCCCCCTCACTTGCAACATGCGCTCACCCTTCCCAAGTCCCCACGTCTTATCTCATTATAGCATTCACTCAAAGTCCAGAGTCTTGTCCTCTCAATAGGCCCTGGGGCAGATGAGTCTTCTTGGATATAATTCCTTACATTCAGCCACTTGAGCCTAGTACCTCTTAATCTGAAGTCCTGTGAACTAAAGGAAAAAGCTCTCTTCCTGCAACAACCAATGTAAAATGGTGGGATGGATGGGGTAACTGCCACCGCCATTCCCGTTCCAACAGACAGAAAACAGGAGGTTCGCAGAAGCCCCTGGTCCACAGCAATTCGGAAAGTCCCTTGGGTACAGGCTGGCAGTTCCATATGAAAGGCCTGGGAATAATTCTCCATGGATTTTCGTTCTATCTTCTAGGCTTTTGGTTTTACCCTCTAGGCCGTCTTTATTCCATTAAAGGTAGCATATATTTACATCGAAATCGTTTTCTTGGCCTGCTTCCTGTGTATAAAATTGGAGGGTCCAAAGGCCTCTTTGCTTTTCATGCTCTGACTTCTTCAGCCCAAGCTAGCAGTGTTTTCGACAATTGCAATACTCTTTTTAAAAAAAATTATGAATCTCCTACAAATCTTATTGGGTTTCAGTCCATAAGATAAAAGCCCTACCCATAAATATCTTTGAGCTAAATCTTTCTCTGCCTCCGGCTTCTGCAGAACCACAAAAGCCTTTAGCTTCTTAGAAGCCATATTAATTGAATGAGAGGATCCAGGAAGCATAACCTTAAAATCTTTAGAGTCTTTGGCCTGTGATATCTCCCTTAAGCCACCACTGGAATAGATGCCAGTGCAGCAGTAAAATAGAAAACCGTCCTTGCAACTGTGGTTAGCAATGATCACCCTTGAGTGACTATCTCTGAACCTCTTCAATGTGAGAAATAAAATTCTATCTTAATTAGGCCACTGTTACTTAGGGATTTTCTTTTAGGTAAAAGAATCTAATCCTAACTACTATACGCGTGGTGCCATTTGGGGAGGGTCTGTGAAACTCACTAATACAGTAACTGACCCATCAGTACATTCAGTACTAACAAACTACAAGTGCTCAAGATTTGTGAAGCCTCCACAATCTGGTGATCAGCCCACGGACTGAAACCATTATACTCCTGACAGTTAGAAGTTGATGCTTTATGAATAGATGGAAAATGGGCTGAGCCCATTAACAAAGGTGACTGTAAACAGTGTGTGTGGGTAGGCGGGGAAGCAGGGAATGGAGAGTGGGGTGTTTACAGAAATAAAAGAGGGGTCTCAGCACTCATTACTTATAGACTATTTAGGGGAGATAAACCACACACATAAAAGTACTAAAGAATGCCTACACAGCAGGATTTGAGATATAAATGGGCACAAGTATCTCTGAAGGATTGAACTATTTTAACATTTATCGAGGACTGCATATACATTTTTGAATTATCGTAATCCTGAACAAATGAGAAAATTGAGGCTTAGAGAGCTTAGTTTGCCCCCCTGCATACAGTAAATAATTAGGATAATTGACTCAATAATTGAATTTGAGTGGATCCGTCTCTAAAGCCCACGCTGCTCACCACAATGTTAACAACGGAGAGCTCAGGTTGGCTCAATTAATGTGAATAAATTTATTTCTATGAAAAGTTACCTTTACGCCTCGAATCATGGGCTTTTGGGGGAAAATATTTGCAAAACGCTCTCCGTTTGACATTTACAACTGTAGTGTAGCAAAAACCTTAAAAATGTTTAATTTCCCTGACCTGGATTCGTACAACGTTTAAGTGACATAATAATTGGGAAAAACCATGAAAAACCGCTTTCTTGTCTTTTATCAGTATCACTTCATCTGCAGGATGCACACACACAAGAAACTGATCTTCAAAGAAAAACAAAGCATCACTTCCCAACGTAAGCGTTAGTCTTCTGAAGGGCGGTCTGCAACGATTTCAGCAAAGCGTCGGGACAAAGAGCTTTGCGCTGCTGTCCGCTACAGAGCAGCAGAAACCAAGAAGGATGGAATGTTTTAGAAGGGAGGGCGGGAAGTATTCAAAGGATGGATACAAGATAAACGTGAAAAGTGGTCCGCCTAGGGCGGGGCATTGCACCAGGGAACGAAGAGAGCTGCAGGAAGGGAAGGGAGTGCAGGATGGAGGGCGAAATCCAGGTGCCCGCAGGACAGCGCGCGGGGAGGAGCCCCGCCACTCGCGTCCAGGCCGCGGAGCCGGGCCAGGTGAGGTCACAGGCCCTTGTGAGGTGGGGTGGAGCCGCGGGGCCGCGGCGCTGTCCAGTGGGCGCGGAGCCCCTGAGCGGTGGCGGCTGCGGTAGCTGCTGCCGGGGTCGCTCACTCCTCCAGCGCCGGCTGTCAGTGGGCGGAGCGGCGGCCTCGGTCAGGTGACCTGGGGGCGGGGCCTCGCCGCGTGGGAGCCCGGGGAAGGAGGCGCAGCGAGAGCGCGGGGTAACGCAGGGACGCTGAGGGGCCTGCAGTCTAGGACCTTCCGATCCCATAGGATTAGGGCCTTGGCCCGTGAGGCAGGAGGAGGGGGACACCTTTGGGAGCCCGAGGGGGCTCACGGCGGGGGGGGGGGGGGGGGGAGACTCCCAGGGGACACAGGTGGAGAAGCGAGAATTGCCCAGGAGAGAAAGAAGAGCCTCTGAGGCCGAGGGAGGAGAGTGCAACACAGCACAAGGGACCAAGTAGAACAATCATGGAGATGGACGATGGTTCCAGAAGGGACAGTGACGTGACTGTGCGGGCCAGACGCTAAAGGGGCAGACGGGTGACGGGGCTGGATCCGATGGTGCTTCGGAAATGGTGGTGGTACTAGAAGGGTAGAGGTCATTGCGGTTGGGAAGCTTCCCTGCTTCTTGAGCATACCCTTAACCTCTGGCAGAGCACTTGTTTTCACCTGGTGGGTAGTTTAACGTGTTTACAGGTCTATTTGCTTTCTTCACTAGAAGTCTAAATGAGCAGGACCTGCTGGAATGTTCCAGAGCACAGGTTCTTCCATGAAGTGGAAGTTAACTCAATATTGTTAAAGATGGTAGTTGGGGGTGGTGCCGGTCGTGTGTGAACTTGAAGGACAGCAGGTGCAGTGAGGAAGTGTACGCAGTTGCTGTTACTGCAGCGCAAGGCGGCGCCGGGGAGTGAATGAGTGAGCGGGGGGGGGGGGGGGGGGGGGGGGGCTTGTAGGGGAAGCCAAATGGAAGGGAAGAGTTGAAAGTACCTTGCAAAAGGATGTCACGCGTGGGTGATGAGAGGGAAGCAGCCAGTTATGTGGAGGTGGTGGTGACTCACCACGTGAGAACGTGCAGTTGTGCAAGCGCAATGTAAACATCAGAACACGAAAAACAAAATAAAGCTAGATTCTCCGTGTTTCTGTCTAGCTGTGCCTCCCTGGGTTTGGGAGTCAGAGACCTGAATTTTGCTACTATCGTGTGTACGTTGTGTGAGCAAATCACAATCTTTGTGTATCAGCTTCCTTATATATAATTAAGGTATTAGACCAGAAAGATTTTTTTTGTAAAAATGTTTCTTTATTTTTGAGAGAGAGAGAGAGAGAGTACAAACGGGGGAGGGGCAGAGAGAGAGGGAGACACAGAATCTGAAGCAGCCTTCAGGCTCTGAGCTGTCAGCACAGAGCCGGATGCAGGGCGTGAACACGGATTGGAGGTAAGATCATGACCTGAGCCAGAGGCAGAACTTAAGCACCTGAGCCTCTCAGGGTCCCCCCTCCCCCGAAGATTTTTAAAATCATTCTAGCTCTGTCGTCGATTCTATGATTTCATGTAATGATAAGCAATCCTACCCAATTTCATTTACTTCTTTTAAAGTGTATTTATTTAAATTTCAGTGTAGTTAACATAAAGTGTTAGTTTTGGGTGTACAATATTCAACAATTGTATACATTACTCACTGCTGGTCATGATAAGTGTACTCTTAACCCCTTCAGCTATTTGACCCATTCTCCCACCTGCCTCCCCACTTGTAACCATTAGTTTATTTTCTATAGTCGAGAGTCTGTTTCTTGGTTCATCTCTTTTTTCTCCTTTGTTTCTTAAATTCCACACATAAGTGAAATCATGTGGTATTTGTCTTTCTCTGACTCATTTCGCTTAGCATTATACTGTCTAGCTCCATCCATGGTGTTGCAAATGGCAAGATTTTTCGTTCTTTTTTATGGCTGAGTAATACTCTAAAGAAGATAGATTCCATAGATTCCACGGACAAAGAAGAAGTGATATATATCTATATCTATATATCTCTCTATATATATCTCCAATCATCTATCAGTGGATAGATGGGCTCCTAACACTTGGGCTGCTTCCAAAATTTGGCTATTGTAAATAATGCTGCAGTAAACATAGGGGTGCATGTATCTTTAAAATTTTTTTTAAATGTTTATTTGTGAGGGAGAGCGTGAGCAGGGAAGGGGCAGAGAGAGAGAGGGAGATACAGAATCTGAAGCAGGCTCCAGGATCTGAGCTGTCTGCACAGAGCCCAATGCGGGGCTCAAACCCATGAACCACTGAGCCACCCAGGTGCCCCCATATGTATTTTCAAATTAGTGTTTTTGTATTCTTTGGGTAAGTATCCAATAGTGCGATACCGAATCATATGGTAATTCTATTTTTGACTTTTTGAGGAACCTCCATGCTGTTTTCCACAGTGGCCGCACCATCTTGCATTCCCATCTTGCATTCTTGGACAAGGATTTGTTTTTCTCTATATCTTCACCAACACTTGTTTCTTGTATTTTTGGATTTAGCCATTCTGACAGGTGAGAGTGATGTTGAGCATCTTTTCATGTGTCTGTTGGCCATCTGTGTGTCTTCCTCCCATAATTTTAACGAAGCTATTATAAAATTTTGAAAATTTTATTCTCTGCCAAAGAATGGAAAACGCTTTAGTAATAATATGATAGCTTGATCTACATATGAACTGAATCAGTCGTGATACTTTAAAAAAGTATCATGCATCACAAGTGCGATGTATCAGACAGTTTTGAATTTCCTCACTTCTTTTTGGTAGTTTTTGATGGATCAGATAGTGACCACCAGGTGTAAGGGAAAACGAGAAAAGACAGTGTGTATCTGAGAGTGTGCTGGGCGGAACACAGGTATGGCTGGTGGTGGCCGTTTTCTGTCTCACTCTCCTAGTACCACTGGGACCAGAGGGTGAGTAGATGACCCCTTCTTGATCCTCACGGGTGCTTCCAGACATTTCTTCGTTCCATTTTCAGAATGCTCAGTTTTGCATCTTGCATTATCAGATTATACCACCCGCCTCCACTCTTCGTTGCTTTAGTTAAATTTCAGCTCCTGGCTTTCTGCTGCTCTAACTCTACTCCTGGCATGATTCTTGTGATTTTTGCATTTATGTAGAGGATCCTTCCAGTCCTCTGATCCCTCACTTCCTGTCTTCCTGCAATTATTTAACCTTTCCTCAGTCACTTGTTCTCCTTTTCATATTCTCAATCTTGTACTGCCAATAATTGCAACTCAGTTATCTTAGTAGCCCCTCCTTTATTCTCATTAGTACCCCCTTATTTTGATTTCCATGGTTTCAGTTATCCGTGATCAACTATGGTTCAGCGGATGATCTTCCTGACCTATCGGTAGAAGGTCAATAGGAGCCTAATGCTATGTCACGATGCCTGCAGCATTCATCTTACTTCATATCACATAGGCCTTTAGCACCTTGCATCATCACAAGAAGTATGAGTACAGTACAATAAGGTATTTTGAGAGAGTCCACATTCACATAACTTTTATTATAGTATATTGTTACAGTTTATTCTCAATTGTTCATTTCTTACTATGCCTCATTTAGAAATTAAAGTTTATCATAGGTATGTGTGTTTCGGTAAAAACAATATACACTGGGTTTGGTAGTCTGTAGTTTCAGTTTCCACTGGGGGTCTTAGAGCAGATCCTCATGCATTAGGTGGAAGAATACTGTATGTCCCCCTCTGCAACCATCACTTTCCTGGCTTTCAGGCTCCCTCTGACTCTAATAATCCTTGGACCCCACCAGGATCTTCAATCTACCTTTTTTTTTTTTTTTATGTTATTCACCCTGTCTCTCATACTACTTTCCACTCGCCTACTCAGTTCGTTACATGGTCATAATTAAAACCACTCCCTTGCGTTTTCCCCCACTTCCCTTATCACATTTTCAGTTCGTTTTCCTTTCTTGGTTAAATTATAATCCTAGATTAAATCTAGATCTCCGCCTCAGTGCCCGCATTTCTGCACTGAACATAGCTAGAGAAAAAAAAAACACAACCATGCTTCCTGGTTTCACTTTAAATTCACGATCCTTTCCTCAAGGGGCCCTCGATGCTGCCCAGCACCCTTATCAGGTACCCTTGGGTATTAATTCTACCATTCTCCTAGATGATTGTTTTATAACAATACCTTTGTCCTCAAACGTCTGGCATCTCCTCTCACATCCTTAAAGTCAGTTGATTATGTTGCTTCCTGTTGCACTAAGAAAACTAAAGCAATCAGAGGCAGCTGTCTGGCTCAGTTGGTAAAGCATGTGACTCTTGATGTCAGGGTTGTGAGTTCAAGCCCCACATTGGGTGTGGAGCCTACTGAAAATAACAGATTTTTGTGCCTCTCTATCTTTTTAGATCTTCCTCCTTTTATTTTCCTACTTTCATTTTGAGTCATTTTTCTCAACGTCTCTAGGAAACTTTTCATCATTCCTAATAAATATCTCATTAGGGCAGCAAATCAGATTGCCTTTTTGGAGCAAGTTGTTAAAGGCATGTCTCTGTTGGAAGATGAATGTAGGCAGACTCTAAAAGTCACTGAACTAGTTCCCTTAATTTCCATTTTTGTGTAGAAATAGAGATTCTCTAAACTCCCTTAGTGATCTGCTTTATAAGTTGCCTTTGTAACTTGTTCAGGGATTAAAAATAAATATATCTTTAATCACCTAGATGCAGCCCAGTTGTTTTAAGCAGGCAGCCACATTTATTTTTTTTTTTTAAGTTCAGTTATTTTTGAGAGAGAGAGAGAGAGAAAGTATGAACAGGGGAGGGGCAGAGAGGGAGAGACCAAGCAGGCTCCGCACTGTCAGCACGGAGTCCAATGCGGGGCTCAAACTCATGAACTGTGAGATCATGTCCTAAGTTGAAACCAAGAGTTGGATGCTTAACCCACTGAGCCACCCAGATGACCTGCAAACAGCCACGTTTCAAAAGAGTATATTTCTAACTTCATTCCTCTTTTTCTAAACGTCTTCATTGCTCCTAGGCTCTACTTCCTTTTTTGGAGGGGAAGGTGTCTATTTAGAAGCAATATAGCCGCTTTTTTTTTTTAATCCATAGAGTTTATTTTTTAGAGCAGTTTTGGATTCACAGCAAAATTGAGTGCAAGAGTTCCTATATACCCCATGCCTCTATACATGTGCAGCCTCCTCCACTAACAACATCCTACACCGCAGCGCAGCGGTACATTTGTTACAATCAATGAACCTACACTGACGTATCTGTATCACCCAAAGTCCATACTTTACATTGGTATTGACCCAGTATTTTACATTCTATGAGTTTGGACAAATGTCTGAGATGTAGCCATTATTATAGTATATAGAATAGTTTCACTGCCCTTCATATCTTCTGTGGCCTGCTTACTATTCATCTTCCTCCTCCCCCACTGGTCTTTTTGGTCTCCATAGTTTCACCTCTTCAGAATGTCCTATAGGTGGAATCGTATAGTATGTAGCCTTTGCAGATGGATTTCTTTTACTTAGCGATATGTACTTAAGTTTCCTCCGTGTCTTTTGATGGCTTGAATAGTTCCTTTCTTTTTAGTGCCAGATTGTATTCCATTTTCTAGATGTACCACAGCTCATTTATCCATTCATCTACTGAGGGATACTACATTTTTTTTTTTTTAATTTTAGGGGAGGAGAGAGAGTGTGCATGTGAGAGAAAGCAGGAGAGGAGGTAGAAAGAGAAAGAGAGACTCCCAAGCAGACTCTGCTGTCAGCACTGAGCCCAACTTGGGACTCAGCCTCGTGAACCGTGAGATCATGACCTGAGACGAAATCAAGAGTCAGACACTTAACCAACTGAGCCACCCAGGTGCCCTTAACACACCACGTCTTTATCCACTCATCAGTCAGTGGATATTTGGGCTCTTCCTATAATTGGATATGGTAGATAATGCTGTTATAAATACCTGACTGTCTTTTGAAATTCCAAGTATCAGTCCATTTCCCCAAATAATTAAATCACATAGTTGGGAATGGGACACAGGTGTTAGTATTTTTCAAAGCTCCCAGGTGATTCCAATGTGCAGATAAGTTTGAGTCTAGTCTAGCTCAGAATTCTTCCTAGTCTACAGGGTCTCAAATTTTAGGGCTGTCCTTGAGCTGTGGTCTACCTTTGATTACTTGAAGCAAAGTATGCGATTTCTAAGAGATTTTCTCTTTCAAATTTAACTCAGGCTTATTGTACTCATTTCATTGTTGTAAGTTTAATGGGGTGTGTACATTACAAAAGTTCTCAACAGTCCAAGAAGAGGAGGGAAAAGAAGCAGAAGGAAGAGAAAACCAAGTAATAAGGAAGCAGGATAATTATTAAAATGCAGTCCAGCCTCGAGTACCCAGACCTTAGTCCAAAGTACCATTTCTTATGAAAGGGAACCACTCCTTTGGAGAAATGGCCGATTGGAGGTTTGGGAAAGGAAATGTACAGGTAATCTGCAGCATCCTGTTCTACAGCAATAAGTAAACTAACAAAGACTGCTACCAGGGATGTAGCAAAAGGATTCAAGAGCCTACCTAAAGAGGCTCCCACCTCTTCCCCCGCTTATTGATTAGAGTATCAATAAGGATAATAATTACAAGGAATTAAAATGAATTTAATGTATTTAAATCCATGTGTTCAAAGTGATATAAAAGTTATTTTGTCACTATTGGAGGTTACAAGTGAACTAGGTCATGGGGCGCCTGGGTGGCTCAGTGAGTTGAGCGTCTGACTTCAGCTCAGGTCATGATCTCACGGTTCATGAGTTTGAGCCCCCCATTGGTCTCTGTGCTGACAGCTCAAGCCTGGAGCCTACTTCTGATTCTGTGTCTCCCTCTCTCTCTGCCCCTCTCCTGCTCACACTCTGTCTCTCTCTCTCTCTCAAAACTAAATAAATGTTAAAAACAAACAAACAAGTGAGCCAATCATTGTTATGAAAGGTGGTAAAAAAAGGAAAAGAATAAAGCAATTATCCTGCCTTTCTCTATGAACCATACCACTAAGTAACCAAGTAGTACCCAAGAAAAAGTTTTATCTTTATATAAATATTCTAGCTAATAAGTGAAGAAGCAATGATAGATTTAGATAGAAATATTTTATAGTCCCTGGTGATTTGCTGAGTCTTGCTATTGTGTATAAATATAGCAGCTAATACCACAATTAGAAAAACACTTGTACATGATATTCCTCCAAGGGAAATCACCACCATCTATATGGTGGTTCTGGAAAAAAGAAAAAAAGTTAATCTGTTCAAGTCTTTAAAATCCTACAACCATGGTGATATAATTAGCAAAATCCAGACAGTGGAAAATCTATAGGACAAACTCCTGGCAGTGATGATGATGATGATGATGATGATGAAGAAAGACATAGAAAAAGAGCCTATAGATAAAAAAAAGAGATCTGAAAGACACATCAATCAACGAACTGTAATGGAGACGTTATTGAAATTTTTGACATTTAGGAAACAATTGGAAATTTGAACACACACTATGTTTGATGATACTGAGAAATTATTGTCAGTTTTTTAGATGTCATAATTGTATTTTAAATGTCTTTTTTAAAAGAAGAAACACCTTGGGGCGCCTGGGTGGCTCAGTTGGTTAAGCGTCTGACTTCGCCTCAGGTCATGATCTCGTGGTTTATGAGTTCCAGCACCACATTGGCTTTGCACTGACAATTCAGAGCCCAGGGGCTGCTGCAGATTCTGTGTCTCCCTCTCTCTCTGCCCTTGCCCCCACTCATGCTCTCTCAAAAATAAACATTAAAAAAAATTTTTTTAAATAAAAGAAAAACCACTCTGTAGAAATTAACATTAAAATTTTCACTCATGAAATAATATGATGTTGGAATTTGCTTCAAAATAATAAGAAATGGGAGTAGGGATATAGCCGAAATAGGATTGCCTATTATTGAAGTTGAGTAATGGGTATATGGGAAGGTCATCACATTATTCTTTTAAATGTTTATTTATTTTTGAGAGACAGAGACAGAACACAAGTGGGGGAGGGGCAGAGAGAGAGGGAGACAGAATCTGAAGCAAGCTCTAGGCTCTGAGCTGTCAGCACAGAGCCCAATGCAGGGCTCGAACCCACGAACCATCAGATCATGACATGAGCCAAAGTTGGACATTTAACCGACTGAACCAGCCAGGTGCCCCGATCATCACATTAGTCTGTCTACTTTCGTATATGCTTGAAATGTCCTATAGATAAAAGATGAAAAAAAGAAAAAATAAGAAAAATGTAACTCAGGAATTATTCCAATTTTCTGTGCAATTTAGGTATGAAACATCAGTATTCCTATGTAGAGAAGAAAAATCCTCTAATTTTTCAGGAGAGAAGAAGGTCAGAAGAAAGAAAAGTTTACAAGTACAATTGCATACGAAAAGAACTGAGGTACATAATGATCTGAAAATATTTTACTTTTGAGCATTGTTTTTAGTGTTCATCCATTCCATAATATTTTAGTTCAAGTATTGAAATGTCGCAATCATTTTTTTTAAGAGAGAGATAGAGTGCAAGGAGGGGAAAGGGACAGAGGGGCAGAGGGAGAGGGAGAGAGAATCCTAAGCAGGCTCCACACCCAGCATGGAACCTGACATGGGACTTGATCTCATGACCATGAAATCATGACCTGAGTTGAAATCCAGAGTGGACGCTTAACTGACTGAGCCACACAGGTGCCCCTGAAATGTCACAATCTTAAATATTTTTCTTCTTTTTCCTCTTCTTTCCCCTGCACCTCCTCTTTTTCTTCCTTTTTTTCCTCTTCCTTTAAAAAAAATGTAACAAGGAACCTTTTCAAAAGAATATGACATTTTCCCCTTCCTTCTCCATTAGACCTTATTTTTTTTACTTCGTTCTCTGTTAACACTTCTGCTGTTGTAACAGTGACCCTGGACATTCCTTGGCTGTGGCAGCATAACTTCAGTCTTGGCCTCCATCTTGCTCCATATGTGGTCTTCTCCCCTGTGTTTGTATCTCAGGTCTCCTTCTACTTTTATAAGCACTTCATTGTATATCTCATCTTGAGATCCTTAACTTTGTTTCCTCTCCAAAGACCTTTTATCCAAATGAAGTCACATATACAGGTTCCAAGGATTAGGATATGGACATGTCTTTTTGGGGCCACCATTCAACCTACTACATTCACTGTATGATGTACTTAGCTATTAGTACTATTAGTACTTAGCTATCTGAGTAATTTCTCCCATCTGCTTTCTAGTTTACTTTTTCTTTCTCCAGCTGAATCTAATCTCCAGTTTAAGTCACCTATTGAGATTTTAATTTCAGTGCTTATATTTTTTACTTCTAGAAATTTTGTTTGGTTCTTCTTATAATCTGCCTTATGTCATGTTCTTTGCTCATGATCTTTAGTTGTTTCAAGACTGATATCTGATTAATATAAAGTCCTTGGGGGATCTAAGTCTTCTGTTTATTGCTTTGTCTGATTCTCACTCATTAATTTATGTCCTTGGGTGTTTGTGCTTTTTGTTCATTTTTTTTCATATATAGTTGATCTAAATCTGTGGAAATCTCATGCGAGTCTGGATTCAGAGTATCCTCCTCCAAGAGAATTTGAATTCGCTTCTGCACTGCACTTTGGAGAAGTTATGAAAATGGGACAACTTTAAATGAATTTTTTGGTTTCTATTCTCCTAGCCCACATATTTAGTGTAGATCTGCGTTCTATATGCATGTGTGGGTAGAGCTATAGATATAACTAATCAAGAGGAGTACTCTTGTTTTTCTCTCTTTTTTTTTCCAGGCTGGAGCTGAGACAAAGACAGATTTTACTCTGCATAGTTCTTCTGTTGGGGGATAAATTGTTTTGGTTTAATCTTTATTCCCCCTAGCCCACTCTTGCTGATAACATTGCCTTTTGAGGATTTTGGCTCTATGTGGGGTCTCTGTACCAATTCTTACCGATCTTGAGTGACTTCAGAGTCATCCTTCTACATCCTGCATGATCTCTAAAAGACAAGGCTCTAGACTCCATGTAAAATTGAAGACACCCATTATTACAGTCCTCATTTTCTAAAATGATGCTTTTCTGTCTACCTAGTTACTTGCCACTTTTGAATCATGTTTATGCCTGTATGTTAAGTGGATAATTTTCTCAATCATGAGGATAACTTAAAGCATAAGTACCTGTGTTATTTGAATAACTGTGTTGATTCTTCACATTATTTTGCTCATATAGTCAAAACCGATATATGTAGCCTAGAATATGGTGGTATGGTCTTCATTATACCATAGATTTACCCCGCTTTGTGAAATCCATTATTTTAAATTGACACAATATTAATTAGATGATTTAGTTGCATACTTAGAAAAACATAGCTTTGCAAAAAAAATTGTATAGTTTATTTAAAACTTTAGTGTATATAAACTCTAATTCCATTATAAAAAGCAATTTTGCATCAGTGAGGAGCCCAGATATGTTAGCTATCTTTTTAAGAGGTTTATTTTCCAATAATGCTGGTTCACCAGGGTGATCTCAGGCACCAATATTCTTGCATTTGGCTCTAGATTGCCTCTTCCTCAGTGAAGCTGTCGAAGGAGAAGTTGCTAAGAAAGCAACCGCCTTACTCAAGTTGCCGAATCAGTACAGTCTTCACAAAACTTTATCCCCACTCTGTACATCTTCCGCAATTATTCGGTATTTAAATCATTGTTTTTTTTCCCCTTAAATGTTGCATTCAGATTTGGATTTTTCTTTTCAGAATCATCTATCCTTTCCACATAAAGTATGCAAAATAGTTTGTGTAAACTAAGACTGTGCTCTAGGGAGGATGGTGTAGAACTAAGACCACTGCACGTGGAATTAAAGACTTAAAGTTGAGTCCTTATTGACCTCACATGCTAGCTTAGGCTCTTGTACAATTCCCTTTATATCTCTGGACCTCAGTCTCCACATCCATTATTTTAAAAATCCATTATTGTACTAGATGGACACTAATGTGAGATTTCTTCTAACATTCTATGATTTCAGTTATTTACATGTTAGGGGATTAGATAAATCATCTTTTGGAAACATTTTTACTGACAGGTTGTGGAATCTGGGATTCTTTGCTATTTAAAGATACTCTTGTTTTTCTTTACTGTAATAACTTCCTGTAAAATTTGCTGTGACTCGAATTAATTAAGAGTAGCAAAAATTGGACCATAGCCAAAGGATAGTGGATCATGGGCACTACTTACTGACGAGGGTAAATTCTGGTCCATAGAGAGAGATCTAAAAGAAGCAAGGTGGGAATCCTGGAATGAAGAATATATAATTCACTATCACTCGATAGTTTTTAAAGAAAGGTTTTTGTGGAGTAAGAGACTGGAGAATCTCACGCTAGTGATAGGCTATTTTAATAGAAATATTTTAATGGAAAATGGCATACATGTTTTGTATGTGTGGTGTTTTGTTTTGTTTTTGTGCTGCTTTCTAATGTGGCTGTTTCTTTGACAGGAAAAGAGAAGTGCTTTCTAGCCTCCACAAGACATTATATAACGAAGTACCTCAAGGACACCTACACTCAAAAGAATTAAGTGGTAATAATAGGTTCTAGAATTTCTCGAATAAATTTCCCGATTGTGTACTTTTTAGGAATTGTTTCAGTGATTAGTGTCTCTTTCTTTACTCCTAACGGCATATGATATCAACTAATATTACAAGATGTGACAAGTGCTGTCATCTGTGGGTAAGCATGAGCAAACTAGGTAAAAGAAGTACCCATAAATGTCTTTTTTTTAAGAAATATCTTCATTATATTGATAGATTAGGCAAAATACAACAAAGGTGCTTATTTTAGTTAAAATATTTTGGGGAGGGGCGACTGGGTGACTCAGTCAGTTAAGCGTCTGACTTTGCTCAGGTCATGATCTCGCGGTTTGTGAGTTCAAGCCCCGCGTCGGGTTCTGTGCTGACAGCTCAGAGCCTGGAGCCTGTTTTGGATTCTGTGTCTCCCTCTCTCTCTGCCCCTCCCCTGCTCATGCTGTCTCTCTCTCAAAAATAAATACTAAAAAATAAAAATTAAAAAAATAATAAATAAAATAAAATATTTTGGGGAAAAATTTTAATATTACATCCCATGAATATATTCGCTGGAGTCACTGATTTTACCAGGATTTAGTTCTTGGTACATAGTACCCTTCACTTCTTTTTTCCCCCCTTCACTTCTTGACACTGAACTCTCCCCTATCTTGGGCCTCTTGTTTCTATTTATGGAGTCATTTGGCATATTTTTCCGCTCTGATCATCATATTAGGCATCTTTTTTTTTTCTTAAGTAATCTCTATGCTCAAAGTGGGACTCAAACTCACAACCCTGAGATCGAAAGTTGCATATTCTACCAACTGAGCCAGCTAGGTGCCCCTGTGTTAGGCATTTAAAAAAAATTTTTTTAATGTTTATTTTTGAGAGAGAGACAGACAGACAGACAGAGAATGAGTAGGGGAGGGGCAGAGAGAGAGGGAGACACAGAATCCTAAGTAGGCTCCAGGCTCTGAGCTGTCAGCACAGAGCCCAACTCAGGGCTTGAACTCAGGAACTGCAAGATCATGACCTGAGCCGCAGTCGGATGCTTAACTGACTGAGCCACCCAGGTGCCCCAGGCATCTTTTATTCCCCCCATTTTATTGGGATATAATTAAGATGTAGCCCTGTGTAAGTTTAAGGTGTACAGCATAATGACTTGACCTATATATATTGTGAAATGATTACCACAATAAGTTTAATAATATCCATCATCACATATAGATACAGAAAAAAAGGAAAAAAGATTTCCTTATGAGAATAACTGTAAGGATTGTAAGCAACATCCATAGCCTTCCTTATTTCTCATTGGAGAAGATTCCCTTTCATGAGACTAATCCCTTCACTCTTAATTTTCTTTCATTGAATTTTCTACTTCCTCCAGGACTGTCAATTTTATACTCTATGTTTTTCAAAGAAGCTTCTTGAAAGAGTTGTTTTCCTTAATTATTTATTTACTTCCCCTTTCCCTGAAACCCTAATCTCTACTTTCACCCCTAATACTCTACTAAAACTCCTGTAATTAAAGCCGCTGTGGGGCGCCTAGGTAGCTCAGTTAAGCATCCGACTGCCGCTCAATCATGATCTCGCGGTTCGTGGGTGCTGCTAGTATTCAAAGTGGAAATAACTTCATTCTCTGAAAGCACAGGAGAATATAAAGGAGAACATAAAAATTATGTGTATTCCCACTACCCAGAGCTGAACTTTGGTATTTTTACATATATTTTTCTTGGATTTTTCTAAGCGTATACGTTGTGTGTACGTGCGCGCACATGTGTATGTGTGTAACTGTGGTATATACACATGCATGAACACATAATTTAAAAAAATGTATGTTGACTCACATGCATACTGTTCTGTTACCTTTTTCTGTTAACTTTATATATTAGTCAACTTTCCATGTAAATAAATATAGATCCACACTGCCTTTTCAAATGGCTGTGAATTATTCTGTGGGACAGATCAAAACTCAAAAATAAATTGTTTTGAAAAATAACCTATCTAACAAATAACCTAAACAAATATATTATTTCTAATATTTTTGCTGTTATAAGCAGTGTTTTTTCTCTTCCTCTTTATCTCATCAAAGATAGATAACTAAAACTGAAATTGCTAAGTCAAAGAATGTGAAAATTTTAAGTCTTTTAAGTAATATTGTTATTAGTCAAAGAATGTGAAAATTTTAAGTCTTTTAAGTAATATTGTTATTATTATTTTTTTAAATATTTATTTATTTTTGAGACAGAGAGAGAGACAGAACATGAGTGGGGGAAAGGCAGAGAGAGAGGGAGACACAGAATCTGAAGCAGGCTCCAGGCTCTGAGCTGTCAGCACAGAGCCCGACTCGGGGCTCGAACTCACAGACCGCGAGATCATGACCTGAGCCGAAGTCGGCCGCTTAACCAACTGAGCCACCCAGGCGCCCCTAATATTGTTATTAGAAATAACATAGACATATATTTGTCTTGCAATGTCTGGCTTTTACTCTTGATCTCCAGCTTTATCTCAGACCACATTCTGCTTTGCTTAGTGTGCCTTCTTAGAGTTTCAGTTGTATACCATGCCTCCTGCCGCAGCCTTTACATATGTTCTAGTGAGGAAGGCAAAAGAGCTAAAACTTGAAATTCTACCTATAGTAAATTCTCAAAAAACTGTTTATTAAGTGGATGGAATATTAACCTGATTACCTAGCTTTGGAGCTTAAAATGTGACTAATTTCTTTTGATGGGAAACTCTTTTATTAAGGAAAAAATAAAAGAATAGTCTTTGATGTTACAATATGTACTGAGCTATTGACAATTCCAGATGTTATTCGCAACCTCTCTTCCTACTTTCATACACCTCTGTGTTGTTTTTGTATTAGGATGGGATGGGAGCTAGATTTGTGTTCAAAAAAGAAATAACAGTACTTGAACTTATTCTTTCAATTATAGGTAACCACATGGTGGATGCTAGAGATAGTCTATTTATTTTGGATGAACTACAGTGCCAGGATGAAGATTTTTGTATGTGAGCTCTTGTTGCTATAGGAAGTATTATTTATAAATAAGTTGTCTTTAAATTAAATCCTAATTTGTGGGCTTTATCATATGGATTCTGAAAGTCTTCTCTGAACCTATTACTCTAACTCTGAAGTTAGACAGATAAAAATTTAATATCTTAAGTATACCTAATCAACATTGATTATATAACTATCTCATAATTTTCTACTTTTGCCTTTCCCTTAATATTTTGCAACATGAAGTCAACTTTAAGACAAAATAGTAACACTAAGAAAAAAATTTAATTTGCAATTTGTGGGTCATTCCGACATCCTGACATTGACAGAAAATTTTTAGTATGGGGGGCACCTGAGTGGCTCTGTTGGTTAAGTGTCCAACTTCGGCTCAGGTCATGATCTCAAGGTCCGTGAGTTCGAGCCCCATGTCAGGCTCTGTGCTGACCACTCAGAGCCTAGAGCCTGCTTCTGATTCTGTGTCTCCCTCTCTCTCTGACCCTCCCCTGCTTGCTCTCTCTCTCTCTCTCTCAAAAATAAATAAACATTTGGGGCACCTGAGTGGCTTAGTTGGTTAAGCATCTGACTTCAGCTCAGATCATGATCTCACAGTTCCTGAGTTCAAGCCCCGCATCAGGCTCTGTGCCCACAGCTCAGAGCCTGGAGCCTGCCTTGGATTCTGTGTCTCCCTCTCTCTCTGCCCTTCCCCCACTCACAGTCTGTCTCCTTCAAAAATAAATAAAACATTAAAAAATAAATAAATAAATAAACATAAAAAAACTAAAAAAACTTTTTTAGTGTATTCTTTAGTATCATTCATGATTAGTTTTTTAAAACTTTTTGTTTGTTTGTTTGTTTTTAAAAGTCTCTTCCTATTGCACATCATGTCACTCCTTTTTTTTCTGTCCGGACATCCTTTGGTCAAGACTATCTATGTACATAATTTTAAGAATTATATAGTTCTAATAAACTTGCTGCAAATAGAACAGCCTCTTGCCTGTTATCCTTTTCTCCATTTCTCCAGAGGCAAACATTTTAAACATTTTAGCTAATTACTTGATATTTGTCTTCGCGACTGTAAATAACATGTTTGTATTCCTACGTGTTGATTTTTTAAAATTTTGGGTGGACCTAGTAAACTCTCTAATATGCAAGATAAGGATTTAGCTCTGTTTCATCTTCCCTGTTCCCACTACATCTATTTACTCTGCATACCTATCCACCCTCCTAATATAGTCAGATGGTAATTGAGTGTTATTTCTGTACTTACATTAATATGTTCATGTACACACTGTTCACTGCTGAGCCACACATAAGTATCCTGAGGTTACTTTCTCTTTCTGTACAACTTTTCCCTCTTTGAGTTGTCTTCTTTTTACATGTATTTACTTTTGAGAGAGAGAGAGAGAGAGACACACACACACAGAATGCAAAGCAGGCTCCAGGCTCCAAGCTATCAGCTTAGAGCCCAACTCGGGGCTTGAACTCACAAACTGTGAGATCCTGACCCGAGCCGAAGTCAGACACTTAACTGACTGAGCCACCCAGGTGCCCCTGAGTTGTCTTATTTATTTATTTGGTTGTTTTTTTTTTTTTTAATGTTTATTTATTTTTGAGACAGAGAGAGACAGAGCATGAGTGGGGGAGGGGCAGTGAGAGAGGGAGACACAGAATCCGAAGCAGGCTCCAGGCTCTGAGCTGTCAGCACAGAGCCCGATGCGGGGCTCGAACTCACAGACTGCGAGATCATGACCTGAGCTGAAGTCGGACGCTCAACTGACTGAGCCACCCAGGCGCCCCTATTTGTTTGGTTTTTAAAAAAACATATATATTACTGATTGAACCTTAAACTCTGTCAGCCGTGTAAATATCCTCTTCATAAATTTGTCAGCACATGATATTCTAGTAGTTTTGTCTTCAAGAAATCTTCCTGGGAGTATTTTGATGTTCTTCAGTATGAATTTGGTGCCTTCCACATTTTGTGTGCCATTGTCATCTTGGGATCTTTCTTCATTAACATGCTGGAGACTTTTCACTTCTCTCCTCCTGTATCCGATTCTGTCTTCATATTTGATTGATTGTCTGAGTACAGAATTCTAGATTGTAAATAATTTTGTAGATTTCAATATTACCATTGAAGTGCAAATTTTTCTGACTCCTGACTCTGTCTGAAACTGATTTTTGTTTTTCAAGCTTATAGGATATTTTCTTTGTATCTAGTATTCTGAAATTTCATGGGGATGTACCTTGAAAGAAGTTTCTTTGTAACAGTTGTGCTGGATACAGTGTCTTTTGATTCTGGAAAATCAAAATAATTTGTCCATGATTTCCTTTCCTCTATTTTTTCTGTCTCTATGGAACTCTTATTATTTGGATACTTGACATTATGAGATGATTCCTTTTTTTTAACCTTTTTCTCTTATCTCTTTGTTGTGCTTTTTAATTAATTAATTAATATTATTTATTACAGGAGTGGGAGTGGGAGAGGGGCAAAGGGAGAGGGAGAGAGAATCTTAAGCAGGGTCCACACCCAGCACAGAAACCGACATGGGGCTCAATCCCATGACTGAGATCATGACCTGGGCCGAAATCAAGAGTTGGATGCTTAACTGGTTGAGCCACCCAGGTGCCACTCTTTGTTATGTTTTCTGAAAGATTTCCTTAAATTTACCTTCCAATACTTCTATTTAGTTTTTCATTGGTACTTTTAAATTTTCAATAATTTGTTTCCCCTCTGTTTTTTTATTATAATATCCTCCTCTTATTTCATGGACATCCTATTGCTCCACAAATATACAATCTTCTATTGCATTAAGAATATTGATAATGTGGGGCGCCTGGGTGGCTTAGTTGGTTGGGTGTCCGACTTCCACCCAGGTCATGATCTTACCGTTTGTGAGTTCAAGCCCCACATCGGGGTCTGTGCTGACAGCTCAGACATTGGAGCCTGCTTCGGAGTCTGTGTCTCCCTCTCTCTCTGCCCCTTCCCCACTCACACTCTGTCTCTCCCTGTCTCAAAAATAAATAAATGTTAAAAAAAATTTAAAAAAAAAGAAGAATCTGATTTAAAAAAAAAAAGAATATTGATAATGCTTTTAAAATTTCCTTTTTCATTCATACTCTATCTCCTCCAAGGTATTTTTCTCTGTTTTTCATTTTATAAGTGTTCCTCAAATATCTGGTTATCTTTGGTTGTCTACTCATATTTGAGAATGGTGAACTAAAAAGCTATTTGGAAGCTCTGAGACTGAGGGTGAAACTAGCTGATTATGAGCTGTAGGATAGTGGTTTTTAACCAGAGATAATTTGGGGATTTTTTCCCCAACTCCCCGCTCCCCCAGTAACATTTGGAAATATCTGGAGACATTTTTGGTCATCACAATCGGTGTTACCGGCATTGCGTGATTGGAGGCTAGGGATGCTTCTAGATAGCCTACAATACACAGGACAGTCCTCTCAATCAAGAAGTATTTGTCTCAAGATGCCAGTACTGCTGGCTATTGGGTGGTCTGGCTGGGCTATTTGCCTGGGAAACCCTTGATATCACTATCTTTAGGGAATTTTTCCTTTTCAGACCGTCAGAGTGTTCAAAGAAACTTTGAATATCCTTCCTGGAGGTATAGCCTTGCTTAATAGAAATCCAGGTGTTAAACAAGACAAAAGACTCGAGTTCTCATTATTCAGTGTAAGTCTCCCTCTGAGTTTTCCATGTCATACTCCTGCCCTCTGTTGTGTTTAGGATTCTATAACCAGAGACCTTGTGTTTAACCCTTTCTGATGAATTGTCAGTTTCCTGCTGGAGTAGGAGAAGGTCACTACCTGGCTGTGCCCACTGGATAAAAGTTAACGTCTGGCTGTGTGAAGGGAGCCTAGGGATCCAATTACTACTTGAAGGGAATTTAACCAATTCTTTCTTTTTAGCTTCCCTCTTACCCTTACTGCTACTAATTTATGAGCTTTGGAGTTTTTGAATTGGGTTGCTTCTTGGCTTTCCCCATTCTGCCTTATGATTCTGCCTTTTCAGGTCTACTGAGTTCATCAGCTTTCTAGCTTCCGAAACTTAACATTTATTCATTTTGGAGAGACAGAGCACAAGCAGGGGAGGGGCAGAGAGAGAGGGAGACACAGAATCTGAAGCAGGCTCCAGGCTCTGAGCTGTTAGCACAGAACCTGATGCGGGACTCGAACCCACGAACCAGGAGATCATCACCTGAGCCGAAGTCGGAAGCTTAACCAAATGAGTCGCCCAGGTGCCCCCCAGCTTCCAAAATTTAATTGTCACTGTTTCTTTTCCTCTTCTTTTTGTTATTATGGATTTATGATGTTTTAAACATTCCTTTAGTTTAAATGAAGTTTTTGAAGGCTGCTCTGTTCAATTTGCCATTATTACCTGAAAGTTTCAACGTTTATTTTGAATTCTAGTTTTGTCTTTGGTGTAGAAGTTGTTTCTTTAATTTTTCTTTTCTTTTTTTTTATTTTTTATATTAAAAAAATTTTTTTTAACGTTTTTTTTTAGAGACATAGAGACAGAGCATGAGCAGGGGAAGGGCAGAGAGAGGGAGAGACAGAATCCGAAGCAGGCTCCAGGCTCTCATGAGCCATCAGCACAGAGCCCGATGCGGGGCTCGAACTCACAGACTGTGAGATCATGACCTGAGCTGAAGTCGGCCGCTTAACCGACTGAGCCACCCAGGCGCCCCTAATTTTTATTTTCTGACATAGATATTACCAATAATCACATACTCACTCCCATGCATAATAATTTATATTATTCATTTCTTCTGTATCTTTGCCGATTTTTTTTTACTAGTTCTATTATGGAGGAAGGAAATTTGTCTCCAAATAAAATCGTGGATTTGTCTATTTCTCCTTTCAGTTTTGTCAGGTTTTGGTCCATGCATTTTGAAGCTCTGTTGCTAGGCGAATTCGCGTTTAGAATAGTTATATCTTCTTGATGAACTGACTCTTTTATCATTATGCAATGTGTATGTGATCACTTATAATTTTCTTTTCTCTTGTTTACTTTTTGTGATTCTAATACAACTCCAGTTTCCTTTCGATTGGTGCTCAGGTGGTAAATATTTTCCATCCTTTTACCCTTAACCTTCCGATATCACCACATTTGAAGTGTTTTGTAAACACTTGGGTGTTTACAAATCACTTGTAAAGAGTTGGGTGATGTTTTTTGTATTTATTTGTATAATCCCTGCATTTTAATTGGAGCGTTTAGATCGCATTTAATGTAATTACTTATACATTCAGACCAGGTATGCCATATTATTATTGGTTTTCTATTTTTTTCCTCTGCTTTTCAACCATTTTCTGCCTTCTTTTTTTTTTGGAACATTTTTTAGTATGTTAATTTACTCTGTATTTTCACTATATCTCTGCATTTTTCCCGTGGTTGTTTTAACGATTAAAGTATACATACTTAACCTTTTATAGTATACTACAATAAATATTTTACCACTTCAAATGGAATATAGAAGTTTTACCATTATATAGCTCTTTTCACCCTCCCTCCTATAAGCTGTGATTTTATTATGTATTACCACTACACACATTGAAAACATCAGACAATGTTTATAAGTTTTGCTTTCAATGATCAAACATATTTTAAACTTCTAAGAGGAGAATAATAGTCTATTATAAAATCAAGTATTATAACATAACTTTAAAATGTGTGATTCAAATGTAAGATACCATTCTGAGCCATCAGATGAATTTTAACAAGGAAGCCCAGTGGGACATTGTATTAATATTTTTCTGAAGAGGTTATTTTATATACAAACTATTTTCCCCACGAGTACTAAGAATCTTTAGGAGAGTAAATATTTGTATTCTGATTTTAAATTAAAAATTTTTTAAATGTTTATTTATTTTTGAGAGAGAGGGAGACAGAGTGCAAGTGGGGGAAGGGCAGAGAGAGAGGGGGACACAGAATCCGAAGCAGGCTCCAGGCTCTGAGCTGTCAGTACAGAGACTGATGCCGGGCTCAAACTCACAGACCACGAGATCATGATCTGAGCTGAGGTCGGATGCCCAACCAACTGAGCCACCCAGGCGCCCCAAGGAAAGACATTTTCTAAGTGTAGGGTGACTATTAAAATGTTGAGTAGTTTTCAATAGTACACTGGAATAAAGATAGCAATGTGAATGGTAGCCCGAGATAGAAGAAAGCAGAGGTCAAGAAAACTCACTTCTGACCTCTGATCTTCCATTTCCTTTTGTGACCTTGGAAAAATCATATTATCATGTCTAATTATTTTTTTAAATATATAAAATAATATACTAATTCTTTATGAATTATCTTAGTATATTCAACTCTATATGAGTTGTTATGAAGCCAAGACAAGAAGGTAAGTTAAAATAAAATATGTTGTACATTTGTAACTAGAAGGATTTTGATTAACTTTCCTGGCATTTTTCTGTGTGTACTTTCTCCTTGTGTATTGAATTGCTTTTTCCTCTTATCACCATATATTTTTAGTGGTATTAGCTGATGGCTATAATTATGTTATCTCCCTATAATTTATTTTATATAATTTGAAAGTTGTCATAATAAGCTAATATTTGAAGATATTGAAGAAAATATTCTTTCTCTTTAGAAACAAAAAAGGGGATTTTGAAGAATTCATTGATACGATGATGACTAATATAGAACACTTCTCTGAAAAATTATGTAAGAGCATCATATTTTGTGTTTTTATTTATTTTTTTCAAGTTTTATTTATTTATTTTGAGAGAGAGAGAGAGAGAGAGAGAGAGAGAGAGAAAGCAGGGGAGGAGCAGAGAGAGAGAGAATCCTAAGAAGGCTTCACACTGTCAGCTCAGAGCCCGACACGGAGCTCAATCTCACAAACCATGAGATCATGACCTGAGCTGAAATCAAGAGTTGGACACTTAACCAACTGAGCCACCCAGGTGCCCCAACATATTTTGTGCTTTTAGTGGACCAACTGGTGTGACAAATTTTAGAAGACTGTATTAGTCAACCTACTTCTTATAGTATCATCCTACTTGCATCATTGGGCAAACAGATGCCTGGCTTACTGTTGATATATTTGGCTTCAATCTTCTCTATTAATAATTTCTAAATCTAGAGCAACTTCCAGGTGCAAATGAATTGAAAGTTTTCATAAGCTTACTGTTTATCCTCACACTTATTATAAAGAGCTGTAACCATGTATATAAAGTTCATTTTGGGAAGATTTAAAGTATCTTCCCAATTTGGGGAAGCGATGCCATCTAGTGACTATAGCTGAGTACTAATATGCAGAATTGCCACTTTCATTCATTTATATATTTTTTCCATCTTCCAGTTTATTCAGTAATATTTATTGAGCCATTGTTATATAAACTTTATGTTAAGCTGTGAGTGTGTTGAGAAAGACAGTCTTTGTCACTCAGAAGTTCACTGTAAAGAAATATAAGGTCATATGTGTATATTTTAAATGGAGTGAAGTTGGTTTAAAAATTGAAGCTAAAAGTAACATTTTGTTATTTTTGTGCTTAGTTATTGGGTAATAGTGCATTTTAAGTAACAGTTATTTTATCTTATAAATCTATTTAATTTGCTTTCTATACAAGGGAACACAATAGATTAATTGGATGAAGAAATTTTTCGCATTGTTAGTCACTTCATTTATCCTAGGAATTTTAGTTTCATGGAGATAAAAAGTTCTTGCTTGTTTTTTTAAAACACTTTTTTAACATTTTTATTATTGAGAGAGAGAGAACGAGAGAGAGAGAGTGCCAATGGGGGAGAGGCAGAAAGAGAGGGAAACACAGAATTGGAAGCAGGTTCCAGGCTCTGAGCTGTCAGCACAGAGCCCGACGTGAGGGTTCAAACTCACAAACAGCGAGGTCATGACCTGAGCGGAAGTTGGACGCTTAACTGACTGATCCACCCAGGCGCCCTGAGATAAAAAGTTTTATTAGCACGGAGTTGTATATTATCTTATTTGTATCTATAGTTAAATTCCGTTTCTTGTTCTCATTGCACATTTATATTCACTGCTTTTCCTGTTTTCTTCATCTGGCTGCTCATTTCTTCACCAGACAGCTTATTGGTTCTGTATACCTCATTGGGACCGTCTCTCCATTTACCCCTCTTCTTTGTCCTTACCCACCAGTCTCCCTGTTTTCACTTTTCTTCCTTATCCATTTTAAAGTCTCTGGTCTGTGTACCTCAAATGCCCTAAAATCTTCAGTACCCTAAATTGCCTCTTGGTTGCACCTGTCTGACAAAACCCCCAACCCTGGCTTCTCCTTGTGGTCTGGAGCACTTGTAGAGAAAATTGTATGGCTCAGCAGACTGAACACTTTGAAATCTTGATCATCAATGTCTGCTGACCCTCAGCACTACCTAAGAATTACATGATTCCTCCCAGTTAGTTTATTCTTTTACTCTCTGAAACAACTAATTAACAGTTTCCATTCTCTCAAACTTCCATTTCTACTCCAGTCTCAGCCCTTCTCACATTTAGCTGATAACTTAGCCTTTATAAGGAAAATAGAAGCCTGTCTCTGTTTTGAGGACATTAAGATATTTCCCAATATTTTCTTCTAAAAGTTTTCAAGTCTTTAATTCACCTGATATTGATTTTTGTGTATAGAGTGAATTGGGATCCAGTTTAATTTTTTTTCATAAAGATATTAGCTTGACAGTTTTATGTTAATTTTTCCTTTAAGATTTATATATTACATAAATTGATTTGGAACCTGATACTCACACATGATGGCCTTGGGATTTAGGTTATCATTGGAGATTTTATTCCTTCTATCCATACATCCGGCAGCGAACAAGCTTTCTTCTTGAATTCCTAAAATGGTGACCCAAGTGTTTTTAGTCATAATTTTCAGATGAAAAGATTTTCTTGTTTTGTTTTGTTTTTGTATTTAAAAAAATTTTTTTAATGTTTATTTAGTTTTGAAAGAGAGTGAGAGAGAGAGAGCGTGAACAGGGGAGGAGCAGAGAGAGAGAGGGAGACACAGAATCTGAAGCAGCCTCCAGGCTCTGAGCTGTCAGCACAGAGCCTGATGTGGGGCTCGAACTCACAACCATGAGATCATGACCTGGCCAAAGTTGGGCACTCAACCAACTGAGCCACCCAGGTGCCCCCTGACTGGCTTTTAAATATTAGCACGATCACAGGATCCATTCTGAGTCCCATTCTCTAAGCCTCTTCCTAAATCATCTGACTGCTTTAAATAATATCACTATTCTTTTGATTCTCCATGTATTTCATACTTAATATATATAAAAAAGAATTCTTGCTCTCCAACAATCTTATTCTTCCCCTCGGCTCTCTTATCTCAGTCTTTGATACCACTGTATACCCAGCTGCTCAGTTCTCAAACTAGGAGTTCTTCACGGTCCCAGCCTCTCATTCAATTCATCACTGAATACTTTCAGTTTTGCCTGGCTGGTGCAGTTGATAGAGTGTGCAACTTTTAATCTCGGGGTTGTAAGTTTGAGCTCCACATCAGGTGTAGAGATTGCTTAAAAATAAAATCTTAAACAAATTTTTAAGAATTGAAAAAATACTTTCAGTTTTATTCTCTGAACACATTCTATGTTTGTCTACTTCTCATTATCTTCGTCACTCTTATCCTTGCTGAAGCCGCTGTCATCTTTTCTTCTGAACTAGCTTCCTAACTGCTTGATCTTCCAGCGAGTCCATTCTCTATATAGGAGTACAGTGATCCCTTTACACATTTGTAATGAGATAATTTTACTCCCTGCCCCATTAAACCTTCCAAAGGTTTTCTATTGGAATTAAAAAAAAAAAAAACCACAAAATTTCTTCCATGGTCTGCAGTAGCAGATTGAAGAGAAAGTAAGATCCAGGAAAGAATGTTGGGGGGAGTTTGTAGAGCAAAAGCTATTTAATTCATGGTTTTCTCAGTTGGAGTTGTTTATGAATTCAGACTTCTATAAATCTATAGTTCAATGAAAATGACTATATAGGGTTATTCAGCGGTGGGTCACTGTAAGTTCTTGAAATGTTTCAGAATCCTCAAAGAAACACTAATTTTGGTACTGAATATTTTATTGTGTTTTAATTTTTGAAAATTAGCAATCATTTATACTGTATTTATTCTTCTTAGCCATAAAAACCTTAATTCCTGACCATTCCAGATAATAGTTTAACTATACTAACTTCTCGGACAAAGGGGTTGTAAAACTCGTGTGTTGTCTACCCTTAGGTATTGCCTGATACTATTGAAAACCTCCATAATCTCAGCAAAGGGCAAATGAATGTTTCTCACCTCTGGAATACTCTGTCTAACTTGAATAGTAACTTGAAAAAAAAGGAATTCCTGGCTGCACTGAAATTAGCAACAGTGGATGGTAAGTATTCCAAATATTACAATTAAAAGATATATAAGAATATAGGTCTGTCTTCTATCAATCTTTATTTTTCTTGTATCTTGTATTTGGTTGATATGCCAATATATACACTTAGGAAATATAAAGAAACCTTAGATTGTTTGGTTGTCCAACAGAAAAAATGTTAATATCTAATTTATTATTACTCTAAATTGATCAAATATGCATTGATTACCTTCAAGTTGTGTAACATGTTACTGGAAAATGGCATATCCCAGTGAACACAGAGGGAATTATTAGGAAATGTTAAGAGATTTTTTCCAGTTTTTTATTAACACTATTCCGATACATACTGTAAAATACACCTAATGGTAGCTAGCACATCTACTAAGTTAGCAAGCAGAAAGAAAGATTCAAACAAAACAAAAAATAAGTTTACACAGTAAAACAATATACTACAATTTTCTTAAAAAATTTTTTAATGTTTATTTTTGAGAGAGAGAGAGAAAAAAAAAAACATGAGCGGGGGAGAGGCAGAGAGAGAGACACACAGAATTGAAGCAGCTCTAGGCTCTAAGCTGTCAGCACAAAACCCTACGTGGGGCTTGAACCCAACTAGCTGTGAGATCATGACCTGAGCTGAAGTCAGACGCCTAATCGACTGAACCACCCAGGGTACCCCTACAATTTTTCAAATAAGACTCTCACTTACGGCTGATGTTCTGCATGCAGGAGAGAGGTAGTACACAACCACAGGTGAATGTTTCCACCCCATTATATTTTTCATACCTTGAAGTTACAAATGTACTATTATGCTCTTTTATGTGAAATGTTTATGCAGAACTAGCCTAGTAACAAGAGCATGCTGTAGTTTAGGTACCTGAATCAGGGAGCTGGTCATAATGATTAGGAGGCTGGCAGTGGAATCTGTCGGCCAGCGCAAAAGAAGACCAATAATTACAGGGAAGAGTTAGGAAGGGCCACCTGAGAAGAAAAGTGTGAACATAGCAGGCCTGAAACTGCTCTCTTTAGAAAAGTCTGCTTGCAAGGTTGACTGTCATATGAAAACTTGGCTCTCAGAATGTCCCCTTCATACTAACTGGTAAGGCTGGTTCACGGTGCCTGGACTATTTGTTGATGAACTTGGAGAGGCTGAGAAAATAGGCATATTGTGGATAAAGTTCTATGCTTTCTTTCAACATACACAGAGTTTTAAGGGATTGTGGTCAGTGTCTGATCTTGTGGTGGAAGATTTTAAGGGTTGGGCAGGAAATTCTAGGTAATGATGAGATTTAAGGATAGCCATTGGTTTGGTTGACTTTGGAAAGGAAGTGAAGGCTTTTTGGAGTTGAGAGGTCGAGGTCATTCTTACTGTCATCAGATGATAATGGGAAATGGGGCTGAGGGAGGGTTATGAGCAAGGTGACCAAGATCCTCAAAGATGGCGAAAGAGTGATCACCAAGTCAATAGATGATGGTATCAGGAGGGTAGGTAGGTCAGTGACAGGCCAGAACCTCAGGGGAGGGATAGGTTTGATTGGAGGTGGAACTAGAATAGCCAGATAGCAGAAACTTAGCGTTTCTCTGCTTCTTGGTCCTATGCGGAGCATGGGAGGATGAGCAGACTCCACTTAAGGTGTCTGTGCAAGGAAACCATATTTTTAAGGGAACCAAGCTTTGGTTAAAATAAAGAAGCAGAGCTGATAAAGGTTTTTAGGTGTTGGCAAAGCTCAGATTGCCATTTGCAGTTGCCTCCCTGTGATGTTAGGGGGACAGAAAGTGAAGCAAGATCTAAGATACTAAGAAGCTGTGGTTACTATTTGCAGCTAGTTCCTGATGGTTTAATAATAATAATAATAATAATAATAATAATAATAATAATAATAATAATAGTAACTTTATTGCTATGCATATGACATTTATGTAGTGTTCGATATATACCTAATACTGTTTTTAAGTGTTTTTCAGACATCATATATTTAATCTCCACATTAACCATGTGAAATAGTATTATTGACTTATTTTAGATATAAGACTCCTGAATTTAATAGAGTGGTTAAATAGTAATAATTTGCTCAAGGTCACATAGTTTCAGGTCCCAAATCCTGGAGCCAGGATTTGAAAATCCTTCACACTGCCTCCTTTGAAAGGGCTGGAAATGAAACAAAATTCCAGATGACAGGGTACAACCGGATCTTGGTAGAATTGAAAAGAAAAGGTGAATGAGTCTTTGTGATACTTGTGTTGCCTATTTTACATTTCTCATGATTCCAAAATCTATTTCACTTCAAACAGGATGAGTTTTGTTTGCTACCATTAGAGCTCCATTTTAAAATAACAACTTTGTGTCACTGTAGTGAAAAATCCAGCCATAGGAATCCTTTTGATTATGCCAATTTTATACTAGCAACAAGGAAACATGGCGGACCAAGCATGTTGTGTTGCTGGACTTAGAATTTCCTGAGGGCTGGATTCTTCATTGAGATTTCTTATTCTTCAAGAGGTGATCACAAATCATGGACTACCACTGACAAAAGTCTTTAGTGACAGCTACTGTTGTTTTTTTAAATCGGAGGTTAGTTCAATTACCGAGTCACTTTTTTCTGTTTCTAGAGTTACAAGACATTGTCTTAGCTCTCGATGGGCTTGAAGGTGGCATGATATCTGGGAAGAACTTGGAGAACTTTCTAGGAAATATTGGGATTAAGTCACCTGAAGAAGAGATCGAGAAAATTATTCTATCAGATCTTGTTTCTGGTAAGTATTTAAATATTACTATCCATTTTTGTTTGTTTTGGGTAGGAGTACCTGAAGAAAGCATGCAAGGTTTTTGTTCAAGTGAATGAGCTCCTTTGTTGAGCTAATATCCATAGGTATTTGCTTGTATCACTATAAATGTACTCGAAGAGGAGACTTTCTTTTAGAACACTCTTTTACGGTTAATGAGAATACTCTCAGCAAGCAGGTAGAAATTTTGAGGGGAGTGGGCTCGTTGGTATCCACTCTCTTTAGATAAATCTCGATTTAATGAATAACGTATAGGTTGGAAATTCCAGTTCTGTGAATAGAAAACCTAGCTTTGCCACTTTATACCCAGTAAAGTTAATTGGACTTACAACTTTTCTTAGTAGGTTAGTTCCCTTACAGGTAGAATCAGAACTTGTATATCTACAATCTTGTAGGTTAATTGCAAGGCACAGTGGGTGAAAATGAATCCAAAGTATCTTGTATATAAAGTGTTTAAGAAATTGTGTGCTGATTTTGACTTTCATATGAGCTTTCTAATATTTCATTTTCCAGGATTCTTGTCTATTGCCTCTCTCTTTCTTTCTTCCAGATGACAACATGGTGAATGTTAAAGACTGTATGAAGGCTTCGATGACACCCAGAAATTTTCCAGTTTTGTTGGTAAGAGCGTTATGGTAAAACTGTCGAATGGCAAACAACACAGGACTCATTCAGAGGCCACGTAGCCAAATGTTTGTTTCATCTGTATTTGAACACTTCCAGTTATGGCAAACTTTACTATGTATATTTTTTTCATTTAAGAATTTGTATTTGAATGGAAAAGATTGGGAAACTCACAAGGTTGTGATGTTTTCCAATAGCTAAAATAAGAAAGTTTATTATATAATAATGGCAAGTTTGAAACTATTATAAAAAAATTTAGTGACCAGAAATGTAAGAGATACAAAGCACAACGCCCATGTAATGTCACCTTCTGGAAATAAACCTGTTCAAGTGTGGTAAATATCCTTTTAGCCTTTTTTGTTTCAATCTATGAATGTATATTCAGAAATTATTATTTAAAAATTAGGGTCACTTGGGTGGCCTCAGTTGGTTAAGTATCCAATTTTGGCTCAGGTTATGATCTCATGGTTCGTGAGTTTGAGCCCCACATTGGGCTCTTTGCTGTCAGCACAGATCCTGTTTCCCTCTCTCTCTGCCCCTGCTTATTCTTTCTCTTAAATAAATAAATAAATAAATAAGTAAGTAAGTAAGTAAGTAAATAAATAAATAAATAAATAAATAAAATTACCATGTCTGTAATATTCCACGTCTTGCTTTTATAAAAGAAATTAACAGCGTAGCTTAGATATTGTTTCATGTTCCATTATATCATAAACTACCTCATTCTTTTTAAAGACTGCACAATATTTCATTTGGGGGATGTACTATAATTTTATCCACAACACTTCTGATGGTATTTAGGTTATTGCCAATTTTCCATCATTCAAATATCTTAACAGGGATCGTTGTGTGTATATATGTGCACAAAGTTTTCCTGGGGGATAAATTCCTCAGAAGTAACACTGCTAGACCAAGATATATGCAGATATGAGATATTAACAGCCACTGCTTAATTATCCTCCGAAAGAGTTGTAAAAATTCATACTTTTATCAGTAATGGATATTATTTCTTGAACATTCTGCTGGTAAAAGAATTTATTATTGTTGTAATATGCATATCTTTAATGACTGGTGATGTAAAATGTATTTTCAAATGATTGTCAAATGTGCTTTGATTATATTTTAATTAGATTGTCTTTTTCATATGAATTTATAAATAGCTCTTTATACATAAAGGATATTAATGTTCTGTCTCATCTATTGCCATTTTTTTTCTAGTTTATTATTCATCTTTAACTTTGATTTTGGTGGATTGTTTTTGCCATCTTCTGTCTTATGTTGTCAGTTTTGGTAATTTTTATTCTCTTGGGAAATTTATTTTATTCAGGCGTTTTTTGGGAATATTAGTACAATCCTATGCAGTGATAATTCTTTTTGTATCTGGTTATTTTCTCATTCTTACATTTGTATATATACATATATATATATTTCCTAGCAGGTCTTTTAATTATCTCTCTTTTTAAATCTCTACCTTTTAGATTTACCATTAGTGTTTCTATTTATAGTTTAAAAATTCTGCTTTTATCTTTATGAAGTCCTTTCTATTTTTCCCTTGTGCCCATTTTATAGTTTTTCTAAGCTGTTTAAATTATTAACTTTTTTTTTTCTTACTGAGAAATAAATGTTTAAGACTATCAATTTTCATTTCAGTAAGGCTTTGGTTTATCTAACAGTCTTTGCTCATTATTGTTGTTGTTTCCTAAGTATTTTCAGTTGTATTTTGATTTTCTCCTTGATGTAAGAGTTGCTTAAGAGAAAACTTTAAAATTTAAAGTAATTATTTGTAAAATTTTAAAACAATTTGAATTTCATTATTGTCCTATCTTTGTTGTTTATTTTTAGTTTTACTTTACTGTGGTAAGAGAATGAGGTCTATAGTAGAAAATTTGATGGTTTCCAAGTTCATTGGATATGGAGTTTCTTCAA
This sequence comes from Paguma larvata, assembly GCA_030068075.1. Classification (NCBI taxonomy): domain Eukaryota; kingdom Metazoa; phylum Chordata; class Mammalia; order Carnivora; family Viverridae; genus Paguma; species Paguma larvata. Next base: position 38,868,397 of record CM057843.1, on the reverse strand, counting down.
TTTTTACGTGTTTATTTAAAAACCACATTAGTGGGTTTCAGGGACAGGCTAATGGTAATGTACACTCATCCTACTGTTTGTCTTGGAAATCCCTATGACTTTTTAAAGCAACCTATTCCATAATTTTTGGACAGCTGTGGAACTAGTCAATTATTCCACATATTTGATGGAAATTCTGCCTTATAATTCCATTCCAAAACTTAACATTTGGACTCTTCCCTGTCAGTAGTCCTCCAGAGATGGGAGGAGAGCTCTTATATTTTCTTTCTTTCACATTGAATCATCTTTTCTCAGGGCTCAGATTTCCCTTCAACCCTATGGCCTATTTTTGAAACTTCTTACCAATGACTAATGACTAAATCATCGAACAACGCAATGTACTAAATTATACTTTTATATAAACTAGCTAATTTTAAAGTAATTTAGTATACATTTCTCTTAACGAATCCTGAGAGATGATTTTTTAGATATGTACTTTAGAAATGTGAAGCTTTTTGTTTGTTTGTTTTAATTAAGGGGAGTCAGTCATGGATTTCCTAGTTCGGTTGTTTGATGTATTGTGCTAAAACATAATAGGCTTTGCTGATTCTCTAAATTGGGTAAAGTGAGCTGACAAGAGCAAGGGGTGTAGGGAAAGAAAGTGGAAAGGGAAGGATTGGAGTTTGGGAGTAGTTGTGAAGAATGGAGAGTATTTTTTATTGAAATGGTGAGCTCATTGATAGAATAACTAGAGTAACTTTGGCATACATTTTTGTTCATAAAGGAACAGCCCATGAAGAACCCAGAGTTTTAACAAAATAATTTTAAGAATAAAGATAAGAGGCTATAGAAAACTATAGTGGAAAATGGATTGCTCTACCTTTTTGTATGGCCACATGTGGGTAGTGGCTGCCATTTTGGACAGTGCAAAACTGCAAGAGTCCATCAGTTTTACTGTTAGATTCCAAAAATTTAGATTCATGGACTGAATTACATGTTGCATGTATATTCTCTGTGTTTGTAGCATTGAATGACATCATCAATACATTGGATCATATGGAAGAAAGTGATCAGTCTGACAAGGACAACTATACAGATGTACTTGGAAACACCAATAGAATTTATTTCACTGATGATAGTCTTCCAAGAAGGGCTGAATGATTCCTTGCTTGAGGGTGAGTTGATTCCTTGCTTGAGGGTGAGTTTTATTATAAGTTCCAAATAACCAGGAACGTATAATAAAAATTTCTTCTAAAATTTTATCCAAGGTTTTAAAATATTTTACCAAATGCTAATTAAATCTTCATACTTAGTTCCTAAATAGTACTGTAAATGTATTGAAATGCAATTAACCATAGATCAGATTTAGAAATATACCTTATATTCTATATCCACAGAGATTTAGTTATTACATTATCAAATTCCTGGATGATCTCTTAGACTGGATTGTAAAGTTGGTCTGAAAGTATTTACAAATGTTGTTGTATGGCTTTAAGATGTTTCTTTCTAGAGTAATTTCATTTCAAGGTTAATCTCTTTCCTTTTATGAATTTTAGAGAAGTCTTAATAGTTTTCTAGCTTTTTTTTTAAGTGAAAAGCCCTTTGAAAATTACAAGTTATTGTTAAACAATTAAAACGCTTGTCTACATAACACTCTATATAGTGTTGAGCAGCTATTTGCTCTATTTACAAAGAATTTACCTGACCTACCCATGTTCTTATCTGGGATACACCCAGGTGGATTTCATCCATACTTGGAAATCCATCTCCGGCCTTTAAATTTAGCTTCAGCTAAAAAATAAGATCAGATCTGCCTCTCAGAGACCAATGGACAATGGTCGAAACTGATGGGGGAGGAATGCTGGGAGCTAGTGAGTACAGGGAAGGGATGCTACTAACCACCCTATAATGTATAGGACAGCATCCCCTCCCCCAATAATTACCTGGCCCCAAATGTAATTTTGCTGAGGTTGAGAAATCCCTTTATTTATTTATTTATTTATTTATTTATTTATTTATTTATTTTTAACGTTCATTTATTTTTGACAGAGAGACAGCGAGTGAGCAGGGGAAGGGCAGAGAGAGAGGGAGACACAGAATCTGAAGCAGGCTCCAGGCTCTGAGCTGTCAGCACAGAGCCCAACGCAGGGCTCAATCCCACAGGCCGTGAGATCATGACCTGAGCTGAAGTCAGCCACTTAACCAACTGAGCCACCCAGGTGCCCCGAGGAATCCCATTTTAGAGTTATCTTATAAAATTGCCAAACCTACAATGTTAAAGTTCTTTTTAATAGGTTAGTTGTTGTTGTTGTTGTTTTTTCATCCTGCTTAGAATGAATTTTAAAAATTAATGTAAATATAATGTATCTTTATCCTAACCTCCTTTTGTTTCAAGGAAATACCTGCACTAGTTGTGAGTTATTCTCAACTGCTCTCTTACTGCAATATGGTCCATCTATGCAAATGGATATATTTTAGGTCTATCACTTGTCCCTCAGATAGAACTCTGTATCAATTTGCATTTTTGTAGACAGAGTATAGGATGAAGGGTATAACTGCACTTTGTACTTAGGAAAAGCTCCAGGATTAGATAGAAAGACAGGCAAGCAGAACTAGAGAAGGACAATTCAGACTAATAATTAAACATTTTATTGAATATATATGAGCCTGGGGATTAAGCTGCCCTCTTAGGGAGATAGAAAGCATTTGTAACATTAGAATCTCAGCCACATTTAAGGAGTTTGGTGGAGGCTGACAAATCCATGGAGTCTAAGAAGTAAGAGGAAGATGAGTAGAAGATGCTGGAAGCTAGTGGAAGATTTTGAGAAGAAGGGAATGGTCAATGCTAAATGTTACTGAAAAATGAAGTATGTAATTTATCCATTGGTTTTCTTCCAAACTGGATAAAATCAGGATGCTATTCCTCATGGCATAATCTCTCTATTTAAATTTGCAGATTTTAGGAAAGAGGCTTTGTCTTCAAATCCGAAACTACCAACAGCAGATGGTAAGGACTTTATATGTGGATACAAGAAACATTCCCTATGAAGAGTTATTTTTTTAGGATCATTGCCAGGTGCCAAATGGATTCCTAGTCCATTTTTTCCACTCGAGCCAGAGTAATCTGATGGTGTATGTCCCCCTATTCACAACTCTTTCAATATTTTCCATTGTTGTTAACGATCAAAATCCTGCACATCCTAGCTCTCTAGCGTGATTTTGTACCTTCACCCTTGCTGTCTGTATTTTCAAGTTCATTGGCTTTCTTTCATTTCCTTAGATACTTTCTTTTCCTCCAACTACAAAACTTTTGCATATTTTGTTCCCTGGAATCTTTTTCCCTGACACTCTGCCTAGTTAATTTTTACTCTTCTTCCAAATGAATGACTGGGTGGCTTAGTCAGTTAAGCGTCTGACTTTGGCGCAGATCATGATCTCATGTTTTGTGAGTTTGAGCCCCACGTCAGGCTCTGTGCTGACAGCTCAGAGCCTGGAGCCTGCTTCAGATTCTGTGTCTCCTTCTCTCTCTGCCCCTCCCCCGCTTGCATGTTGTCTCTCTCTCTATTTCTCTCAAAAACAAAATTTAAAAAAAAATTAAAAAACACATATGAATGAATGTCAGTTTCCTCTAGGGAGCCTGTCACTATCTGCTAGTTCGGGTCAGCTTCTTTTGTTATATGCTTTCGTTAAACCCTTGTCTTTTTCATAGCATTTATTTCATATTATGAATACCCATTTATATTTTTTAAATGATACTCGAAATGCTCAGTATATTTTACCTTATAAAGTGGCAAAAATAGGGGCACCTGGCTGGTTCAGTTTGTAGAGCATGCACCTCTTGATCTCAGGGTCATGAGTTCGAGCCCCAGGTTGGGCATAGAGCTTACTTACAAAAAATAAGTAACAAAAATTAGAGTTAGAGACCTTTAAATCATCTTCATTCATCAAGACCAAAATAATATAATTTTCCATTAAAAAATTTTTATTTGAGTACCGTGGAAATACAATGTTATATTTGTTTCAGGTGTCATTTCTGTATACATTTTGCAATGCTCACCACAAACATAGCTGCTATCTGTCATCATACAATGCTATTATGATATCACTGACTGTATTCTCTTTACTGTGCCTTTTATTCCCATGCCGTAGTCGTTACATTCTGGAAGCCTGTATCTCCTACTTTCCTTTACCCATTTTGCCCATTGTCCCCCCTTGTCTCTGACCACCATCAGTTTGTTTGTTCCTGTATTTATAGGTGTGATTTTGCTTTTTTTTTTAATTTGTTTCTTAGATTCCACATATGAGCGCAATAATATGGTATTTGTCTTTCTCTATCTGACATATTTCACTTAACATAATACCCTCTAGGTCCATCCATGTTGTTGCAAATGGCAAAAAACAAAAAACCCAAACACCAAAAAACAGAAAAGTCATCCTTTTTCATGGTTGTGTCATATTCTATAATATACCACATCTTTATTCATTTACCTATTTTTTTTATTATAATAGTTTATTTTCAAATTGGTTTACATATAACACCCAGTGTTCATCCCAACACGTGCCCTCTTTAATGTCATTTACCTATTGACAGATAGTTGAGATGCTTCCATATCTTGACTATTGTAAATAATGCTGCAATAAACATAAGGGTGCATATATATTTTGGGTAAATACCCAGTAGTGGGATTATTGGGTCAAATAGTATTTGTATTTTTACTTTTTGAGGAACCTTCATACTGTTTTTCACATCAGCTGTACCAATCTACATTCCACCAACAGTGCGCGAGGACTGCTTTTTCTCCACATCCTCGCCAGCACTTTTATTTCTTATGTTTTTGATTTTAGCCATTCTGACATGTGTAAGATGATATCTCATGGTTATTTTGATTTGCATTTCCCTGAGTTTAGTGATGTTGAACATATTTTCATGTGTCTGTTGCCATCTGTATGTCTTCTTCAGAAAAATGTCTGTTTAGGCCCTCTGCCCATGTTAAAATCTGATCGTTTGTCTTCTAGTCATATTTTTGATTATGTGACTAATGGTTCTTTTTCTTACGTGCCTGGAAGCCTCTTTGGGCCAAGAACCATGTCTCCATTTTGCTCCAGATCCTAGCATTGTTTCTCCAGATCCTAGCACAATCTTGGCTTTCAGAAGCCTCTTAGTAACAGCTAATTTAGTAGTTAATATTATATAATATTTACTGTGGTAGGCACTTTTTATATAAAAAGTTCATAACCCTTAATTTTGTGGTTTTAAATGCTGCCTGAGGGGCACCTGGGTGGCTCAGTGGGTTAAGCTTCCGACTTCAGCTCAGGTCATGATCTCACAGTTTGTGGGTCCAAGCCCCACGTCGGGCTCTGTGCCAACAGCTCAGAGCCTGGAGCCTGCTTTGGATTCTGTGTCTCCCTCTCTCTCTGCTCTTCCCTTGCTCATGCTCTGTCTCTTTCTCTCTCAAAAATAAACATTAAAAAAATTGAAAAAAAATTCTGCTTGAAATAAATGGTCAGTTACAAATAGAAAATATGTTCTTGTTTTTTTCTGCAGAGATTTTAGTTAAATATATATATTTAAATTGAGAGTTCATCTATAATGGACTCCGGACAAATTATTCTGCATTTTTAAAAATAATAATATCTTACATATATTTATCTTTGTAGAGTTTAAAGAAACTACTCATATCTTGACAAGGGTTGATAATGGCAAGATTGGTATACCTAACTTAGGGCATGCCCTGAAAAGTTTGAATGTTAGTTTAACTGAGGAGGATGTCAGTGAAGCCCTTAAATATTGTGACATCAGTGGTGAGCCTTTTTTTTGGCTTGAGATTCTTATTTTGCCCTGTTTATAGGAACCAGTTTTAGAGCGTATTTTATATGGAGACAAAGTGCTAAAGGCAGTCACAGTGGAGACTTAGGTTGATGCAAATTAGAGCCAAAATAGTCTGCTAATTTAAATATTTATTGACCATATCTATCTGTTCATACTCATCTGGATGCTATACATGCTTATTTAGATAACTACCATTCATATCTTATAAGCATGGGTGGGAAAATACCTTTACGTAATAAAACAAAGACATGACACCAGCAGACTCATTTCGCTCTGCAGTGTTTCTTCGGAGGATATCCATTTTGACCTTTCATTTTCCTTGTCCCATTCTGTTTTTAACCAAAGGAAATACCCAAAGTTTCATTACATTTTAGAAGAATAACTATTTAGTTTTGGTCATTGTTTCCAAGCGGGCATATGTTTATCTTTGTTTTTCCATCTTGACTTCATGTAATATGTGCCTGGCCTCCTTTCCTGTTTACATTCACTCTTAAGGGTCAACTCATGTGGGAATACTTCTAGAAACTGGCGAGTTTCACTGGTTTTAGGCAGCTTTTTATTTGGGGTTTACCTTAACCAGCTTGTTTTTTCTATGGGAATCTCATGCATGTTAGGTTTTAAGAGTACCTCCCCAGCATTGTTTGGTTATTGCTTTTGCCAGGTACCCTGGATTATTATTGACCTCGATCAGTTTTTATGTTTTGACCTGGGGTTTTTCATATCATGTGAATGTGTAAATTTGGACTCCAAGCCCACATGAGATGCAGGAGATTTTTCACAGGTGATTTTTTTTCCCGCCACCTCTGAAATTAGGAAGATTTAGGTCTCCTTGGTGTTTACCTGGGCCAGTGAATATGGTATTTTAATCTCCCTTTCACTGGATTGAAATTCGTTAAGCATCCCAGTTTCATTTGGTATTGAAATTCAAACTCTCTGTGTAGCATGTAACAGGACCCAAGTTCTCTCTTATGAATATGCATGAGCATTTAAATCAAGCACCTTGCCGCTTTTGGATCTGATATGTATCCCCAAATAGCTGTAGACTTAGTACTCAGTTGGTTTTCCCCTCTGGATCTCTGTGCCCACTTAACGTTTTATTATTTCCTTTTCATATAACTTGGTCATGCATTTATAGGATAAAGTATTTCATACAGCATCTTTAAGGATTTGTAGTGTAATGGTTCCTGTGCTACCCAGCTTGCCATTTCGTTGTAGGTTAAAGGCTTTTTAATGTAGTTTAGCCCTATATTTTCTGCTGTGGTTACATTACTGCATTTTATTTCCAGTGTGTGTGTGTGTGTGTGTGTGTCCTAATAGTTAACATCATCATCTCTGGCCTTAGACTGTCTTAGTTCAAATACAACCTCTAGCACTTTCTGGCTCTTGTGACCTAGACAAGTTAGTTCATTTCTCTTTGCTTCATCTTTTAAAGACAGGCATATCAAGCATACCCATGTTATAGAATTCTTGTGCAGATTCTAGTTAAGAAATGTAAAGCATCATACAAGGATACTTAGTATATATAAAGAACTCAAAAGTTATTTTAAATTCTTTCTTTTGAGTAAGAAGTCAAAAAAGTGAACTATTAATATCATTAACTGTTCGATCAGCAGTTCCTGAAAGTACGAAAAATTATATTGAAATAGCTTCAGTCATTTGAGAGAGAAAATAAGGTATAATGGAATTTTAAGCATTGTCAATCAGAGCCTTTGTTTTGTGTACTGATTGAGTATCAGGGTTTTAATGGCAACATGCTTGAATTTGATTTTTCCAGATAATAATGAGGTGAATTTAAAAGATTTCTTTAAAAGAATTAAAGAAAGTCCACCTTCCAAAGAGTCCATAGGTAAGTGAATACTTCCAGTTCAAAGAAGTGTAAAATAAATATAATGAAATCACATTTAAAAAATCACTAAATGGATTTCAAGTGTTTAATTTTTAGTCTCTACAGTTTCAAAAAGAATTTCAAGCAGCTTATGTGATATAATGTGAGAATATAAAAAACAAGTGAGGAAAATGGGGCAAAGTTATAAAGGAGGGAAAAGAAATAAAACGGTTGAAGGAGATATAGAGTAAATACCTTTGCTATTAATACAAAGTCCTTCCTCAAGAGGAGATAAGTTTTTCTTCATTCACAGGGTTCTGGATCTATGAATTAAATCAGGTGTAGAAATTGGGTGAGGGACCTCTACCCTCTGTTGTGCTGTCTCAAGTCAGGCCTCTGGACTTTTCAGGTTTACCCAACTGGACTGCCCACTGATTTTATTTATAGAAATCTTAACTTCAACTAACTAGTTTCTCTAAACCCTTGTGCCATTAGTCCTTGTATCATTCTTACTACCATATCATCTCTAATGCCTAACCACTTCATTTTACCCCTGCTGTATAAAGACAATTGCTTGGTCTTTGTCCCCAAAGTTCTTTTTGTCCTCCTCAAAATTAGGGAAACCATTTCAACACCAGCATCTTTCCCTAAACCCCCATGTCTACAGAGAACACCTACCAAAGAACTCTCCACAGATGCAGACACGCCTGTCAACAATGTGTTGGTGAAACAAGTGTCTTTTTTTTTTTTTACATTTTAATAGCTCTAAAATTAGAACACCTTTATAATCGATGGTATTATTTATCAGATGTACATTTTTTTTACTGAGATATAAATCACATACCATAACATCTCATCCTTTTAAAGTGTTCAATTCTGTGGTTTTTGGTATATTCACAAAGTCGTGCAACCATCACACTCTAATTCTGGGACATTTTAATCACCTCAAAAAGAAACCCTGTCCCCTTTAGTAGTTATTTCCCCACTTTCCCCAGCCACTGATATCCACTAGTCTGCTTTCTCTCTGTATTGATTGATTTGCCTATTTTTTTTTACCTTTTATTTAACTTGAATCATATAATATGTGGCTTTTTGTGTCTGGCTTCTTTCATTTAGCATACTGTGTTTAAGGTTCATCTGTATTATAACATAAATGAGAACTTCATTCTTCTTTGTGGTAGAATAATATTCTGTGGTTATACCGTATTTTCTTTGGCCATTTATCAGTTCATAGACATTTGGAGTGTTTCCATTTTTGGGTTACTAAGAATAGTGCTGCTATGAACATGTGTGTACAGTTTTTTGAGTACAGGCTTTTGTGTGGGTGTACATTTTCATTTCTCTTGGGTACCTACGTAGGAATGGAATTGTTGGGTCACATGGTAACTTCACGTTCAACCTGAGGAACAGCTGGAGTGTTTTCCAAAGCAGCTGCCCCATTTTAGATTCCCACCAGCAATGTACATTTCTTTACATCCTTGTCAACACTTGTTGACAAGTGTTGTTTTTATTATAGCCTAGTCTAACAAGTATCTCACCGTGGTTTTGTTTTGCATTTCCCTGATGGCTAACGACATTGAACATCTTTACATGTGTTTCCTGGCCGTTCGTATATCTTCTTTGGAGATATGTATCCTTTGCTTATTTTAAAATTGGGTTATTTGTCAAGTTGTTAGGGTTCTTATATCCTGGATACTATAGCTTTATCAGATAGATGATTTGCAAATCTTGTCTCCCATTTTATGGGTCTTTTCTCTTTCTTGGTGGTGTCCTTTGAAGCACAAAAGTTCTTACATTGGGTGAAATCCAATTTATATTTTCTTTAGTCTCTTCTTCTTTTGATACCATGTCTAAAGATAATCCAAGATCATCAATATTTATAGTAATGTTTTCTACTAAGAGTTTTGTAGTTTCAGCCTTGTAATTTCAGTCTTTGATTCATTTTGAGTTATGTGTGTCTGTGGCGTGGGATGGGAGTCCACTTTAATTGCTTTGCATGCAGATTTCCCGTTACCCCAGCACCGTTTGTTGACAAGATCATTCTTTCCCCCATTAAATGGTTTGGCATCCTTGTAAAACACCAATTGATCATAAATGTATGGATTTATTTCCAGACTTCCATTTCCATTCCATTGATTTTTATTTGTTCTTATGCCAGTACCACATGGTCTTGATCGCTATAGTTTTGTAGTAAAGCAATAACCTAAACAGTAGTTTTCAACCAGGGCACAGCATCAAAATTACCTATAAAGCTTGAGTTACCTGGTTCTACTTCTGGCTATGATGGAGTAGCTTATGTGACACCAGCCGTCCTGCTGAGAATAACTAGTAAAATCTGGACTAAATTAAACAGCATCAACAACCACAACTGTTTGAAGGCATTGGAAAGCGACCAAAGCTGTCAGGATTTGTGGGGCTGTAAGATAAATACAAAGAGCCTGACTTTCAGCAACAGCAGCTGCTGCTGCTTATTTTGTCTCTGTAACATAACTTTAAGTGAAATAATGCAATATAGTTTTGATGTAAACTTATTTGTAATCTTCACAATTATTTCAGGGGCCACATATGAAGTATTACGTAGCTGTAGGCATAATGATTGACCAGTTACGTATGTCTGCTTGAAAGGCACAAAAGTTAAGAGCATGGGCTTTGGAACTATAGAGCCTGAACTTGAATCCTGGCCCTGCCACTTAATACCAGTGTATTTTTTAGTAAATCACTTAATCTCACTAACCTCAGGGCGTCTGGGTAGCTCAGTCAGCTAAGCATCCGACTTCAGCTCAGGTCATGATCTTGAGGTTTGAGAGTTGAGCCCCATGTCAGGCTCTGCGCTGACATCACGGAGCCTGGAGCCTGCTTCGGATTCTGTGTCTCCCTTTCTCTCTCTGACCCTTCCCTACTCACTCTTTCTCTCTCTCTCTCTCTCTGAAAAATAAATATTTAAAAAAAAATCTCACCTAAATTTCTTCATCTGAAAAATGGGGATAATAATGCCTATCTTGGATTTGCTGTAGGGCTTAAACAGGTAAAGTAGAAGTACTTAGAATAGTCTCTAGCACTTAGTAAGTTTTCAGTAACTGCTAACTATTATAATACACAATTATTTTTAAAACTATACTGGTAATTTCATGTAAAATTCTTTGATGCAACTCAAGCCTATTAAGTGAAAGTGTACAATATACTCTAATTTCTGCTGTTGAAACATGCTTTTGCTCTTTTCAGCTACACAACTACTCATAGCTTCTACCCAAATTCTCCAGAATGATCTAATCGATGTCTCTGAACTCAAGGCATTATTGATGAACAATGACTTTTATGCAGCTAATGTTTTACTTAATGAAGTATTAGGACATGAACCCGAACACGGTTAGTAGTTTGAATGCATCTAGTTGTAAAGGCCGTCATCTACCAGTGGGGTGAGGGATGAATGGATGGGGTATACAGCGATGGAGGGCACCCTGTTGGGGCTGCGGTGAGATGACTGGTGAGCACCAGTGCTCCCACAGTGTGCCAAACCCGAGCTCTGTGAAACCAAACAGAGGGGTGAGTCTGGGCCTACTTTATCCCTGTGGGTGGTGGTACTTGGGAAATGAGGTTGCTTTATGAACTGACTGGCATGGGCAGTATTCAATCAGAATGCCATGCACAAGTACAACCGAGCCCCTGAGGCCCCTTACCAGGTGTTAGCTCTTTGGAAGGTAAACTATGCTGATAACCAGGAATACCTCAGGGGGCATTCCTCGTGGCGTTGGCTCAGGGAAGCAGATATTTATAAATGTACAAAATAACTTCATGATTTTAATGATTGGGATCATTGAATATCATCTTTGTGACATTTTCAAAAGAGTCAAGGGGTATTCTTTACTTTCCTGTCCTCTGTAAGAGATTTTTTCTTCCTCAAGTGTTAAGCAGAACTCACTTAAGGTGAAGCCTTATGGGCCTAGAGTTTTATTTATGGAAAAGTTCTGGATTATTGATTTCCTTTCCTAAATTGTATGGGATTACAAAGAAAATACTCTATTTTCTTGTTAATTTTGACAGGCTGTATTTTTATAGGAATTTGTCCATTTCATCTGACTTTTCAAATGTATTTGATAAAGTTGTCCTTGACATCTGCTTTTTATCTTTTTTGATGTCTGCCTCATCTGAAATGATATCTTCATTTTCATTCTGAATACTAGTGACTTAGAGCTTTTTTTCTTTTCCCACTCTGTCTCCACAGAGTTTTTCTTTTCCTTTTTGTAAAATTGAGATATACTGGGCATATAACATTATGTAAGTTAGGGTGTCCAATGTGTTGATTTGGTACATTTATATATTGCAATATGATTATCACCATAATGTTATCTAACACCTCATAATTATAATCACAATTTCTTTTTTTGTGGTGAGAACATTTAAGACCTAGTCTCCTAGCAACTTTCAATTATGTAATACAGTATTAGATCAGCACACCATTAGATTTCCAGAACTTATTCATCTTCTTAACTGCAAATATGTACTTTTTAACAGTATCTCCCCAATTCACCCCACTTCCCAAGTCCTTGGTAACCACCATTCTATTCTCTTTCTTTGAGATTGGCTTTTTTAGATTCCACATATTAGTGATATATTCAGCATTCGTCTTTGGCTCATCTCCTCTAAGCATAAGGACTTCAAGATCCATCCATGTTGTTACAAATGACAGGATTTCTTTCTTTCTCATGGCTGGAAAATAATCTGTAGTATATATATGCACTACATCGTTTATTCATCTGTTGATGGACACTTAGATTGTTTCCATAGCTTGGCTATTGTGAATAATGCTACAATATAGATGGGAGTATGTCTTCAAGATCCTGTTTTCCTTTGAATATATACTCATGAGGGGGATTGAGAGTTCATGTGGTAGTTCTATTTTTAATTTTGAGGGGAACCTCTATTCTATTATCCATAGTGGCTGCACCCTTGCCACCAACGGCGTGCAAGGGCTCCCTTTCTCCACATCCTCACAAACCCTTATCTCTGGCCTTCTTGATGATAGCCATTCTCATTGTGGTTATGATTTGCATTTTCCTGATGATTAGTGACGTTGAACACCCTTTCATGCACCTGTTGGCCATTTGGATATCTTCTTTGGGAAAATGCCTATTCAACTACTCTGCCCATTTTTAAAACAGTTTGTTTGCTTGTTTGTTTTTGAGTTGTATGAATTCTTTGTTATATATTTTGGATAATAACCCTTTATCAGATACATGGCTTGCAAATAATTTCTCTCATTCTGTAGGTTGCCTTGCCTTTTCATTTTGCTGATTGTTTCTTTTGCTGTACAAAAGCTTTTAAGTGGGATATAATTCTGGGGTGCCTGAGTGGGTCAGTCAGGTTAAGTATCCAGCTTCAGCTCAGGTTATGATCTCGTGGTTCATGAGTTTGAACCCCGAGTCGGGCTCTGTGCTGACAGCTCAGAACCTGGAGCCTGCTTTGGATTCTGTGTCTCCCTCTCTCTCTGCCCCTTCCCTGCTCGCACTCTGTGTCTCTCTCTCTCTCTCTCAAAAATAAACATTAAAAAAAAAACCAAAATCTTGAATTGGATCTAGTTCTTGTTGATTTTTGCTTTTGTCGTTTGTGCTTTTGCTGTCATCACCAAAAATTCATTGCCAAGACCAGTGTCTGAAAGCTGCTTCCTTATGTTTTCTTTATAGTACCAGATCTTACAATTAAATCTTTAATTTATTTCAAGGTAATTTTTGTGAATAGTGTAAAATGGAGGCCTAATTTCATTTCTCTGGATATTGTTATCCAGTTTCCCTACACCATTTATTGAAGAGACCATCCTTTCTCCATTGAATGTTCATGGCTTTCTTGTCAAATATTAGTTGAGCATATATGTGGGGTTTATTTCTGGGCTCTTTCACTTCTGCTGTAAACTTTTCTACCTTTTTTTTTTTCTTCTGCATCAGTTTGGGTTTTTTTCTTCCTTTTCTCTCTTCCCCTCCTTTTTTATTCTTTTGGTTCTTTTCATGTCTATCCTATATGTCCCCTACTACAGTTTTGTCATATCCGTTCTATTTCACGTAGCTTTACTTCACTTGAGTCTTTATTTTGGAGTTGACTTGGTCTTTCTACACAATCTATTTTCTGAGTGGTCAGCTCCCGTTTCAAATCTTCCTTTGTCCATTTCTTTTTTTTTTTTTTTAAACTTTTTATTTTATTTTGTTTTTATTTATTTTTTTTAACGTTTATTTATTTTTGAGAGACAGAGCATGAGCAGGGGAAGAGCAGAGAGAGAGGCAGACGCAGAATCTGAGGCAGGCTCCAGGCTCTGAGCCATCAGCACAGAGCCTGACGCAGGGCTCGAACTCACAGATAGTGAGATCATGACCTGAGCTGAAGTCGGCCGCTTAACCGACTGAGCCACCCAGGCGCCCCCCCTTTGTCAATTTCTATCCTGATTATTGAAAGAGTTGAGGGTGTTGGGTGGCACCTTCAGTTTGGAGCTCCATCTTCAGTTTCTGCCGTGAAGCCCATTTACTTTAATGGCACCTTTGGGGCAGAGGCTGGGGGGTGGAGGTAGTGAGTCTTCTGACATTTTGATACTGTTTAGTACGTACTTCATCTTTAATTGCTTCTTTCTTTCCCTTCACTACCAAATCCTATGCATGGAGTTCCTCACCAAGATGCCATCTTTGATCCTATGGATTTCCAAGCCTTTTTCTTAGAGTTCTCCACAGTAAATTTAGGTAGCTACCATTATCCTAAAGTAGTGTTTCTTAACCTTTTAAAAAATTAACATTCCCCTAAGGAGACTTTTTAGACATTTTTTGTCTTTTTCACCATGCCATGAACATTTAATGCCACGAGTAAATATTTGCTTATGTACTGTGGCCATAAGCCATTTTAATAGCTAAGGTTTTTTCTCCTCCAAGAACCTGTTTTCCTCCTTGAAGGCCTATCACCCTCAATGAAGATACATGTCCTAAAGTTATCTAGAACTTTAATTTCTGGTTATACTGCTAAATCCTATTTTCTAGAATTTTACTTAGACTTTAACATGTTTGTAAGGAATATTGGTCTATAGCCTTTTTGCCTACTCATCATGTGTTTGTTTAGTTTTGTTTTGTTTTGTTTTTGGGCAAGTAGGAGCTACTGAAGGGTTTTATTCAGAGAAGTAACCAGATTTTTTTTTTTTTAAGAAAAAGACCTCTCTTACTTTATTGTTTAAAATAAATGGAGAGAAATAAGACTAATGCCATAGATTTTTTAATAATGCTATTGTAATAGCATAGGCATTAACTAACATAGTGATAAATTCAAGAAGTATTTGGAAATAATCGAATAGAAATCGATAATCACATGTATGCAGAGGTCGAGGAAAAAGGAATAGTACAGGCTGAGTCCCAGCCTTTTCACCTTCGTTATAACTTGACTATTGACTTCTGATAGATTAATTCAGAAGCAGTAATTGTCTCAACTAAATTTTACTTTGCATTACAGAAAATGGCAAGATTACCATTCAAGAAGTTTTTATTAAGTCGTGTGATACACTGAATATGCCTAAAGTCTCAGGTGAGTTTCACTTACTATGTATCTACTGCCTACATGTGGAAGGACAGGCAGTGGTTTTCATGTTAAAACAAAACAGAATCGGGGCATCTGTGTGGCTCAGTTGGTTGAGCAACGGACTCTTGATTTCGGCTCAAGACCTGCATCGGACTTCGTGCTGAATGTGGAACCTGCTTAAGATCCCCCTCTCTCCCCCTTCATCCCTCTCCCTGGCTTGTGCTCTCTCTCTCTCTCTCTCTAAAATAATAAATAAACAACCAAGCAAACAAAGAAAATCTTTTTAAAAACCCACGGGATTAGATAGTTAAAGCACAGGCAAGTAAGAAACAATATACAGATAAAGCAATACGGGGGCGCCTGGGTGGCTCAGTCAGTTAAGCATCCGACTTCGGCTCAGGTCATGATCTCACTGTTTGTGATCTCAAGCCCTGTGTCAGGCTCTGTGCTGACGGCTCAGAGCCTGGAGCCCGCTTCGGATTCTGTGTCTCCCTCTCTCTCTGCCCCTCTCCCGCTCATGCTCTGTCTCTCTCTGTCTCTCAAAAATAAATAAGCATTAAAAAAATTAAATATTTGGACATGTGCTAGGTATCTTGTTGTTACTGATTTACAATTTAATACACCTTGGTCAGAGAATTTATTTTGTACAATTTAAATTCTTTCAAATTCATTAAGATTTGTTTTAAAGGCTAGCATGTGGTCTGTCTAGGTGAATATTCCATGTGCACTTGGAAGAATGTATACTCTGTAGTTGTTGGGTAGTGTTCTATAAATATCAATTAGGTTAGATAGTTTGCTAGTTTTGTTGAATATTTTAATTCCTACCGATTTTTTAAAAATGTTTTTTTTAAAATTGTTTGTTTTAATGTTTATTTTTGAGAGAGAGAGAAGAGAGCGAGCGAACAAGCAGGGAGCAAGCAGGGGAAGGGCAGAGGGAAAGAGGGAAACACAGAATCCAAAGCAGGCTCCAGGCTCTGAGCTGTCAGCACAGAGCCCAGTGCGGAGCTCAAACTCACAAACCATGAGGTCGTGATCTGAACTGAAGTTGAACACTTAACTGACTGAGCCACCCAAGCGCCCCTAATTCTTACTGATGTTTATTCTAGTTGTTCTATTAATTACTAAGTGCAAGATTTTCAAATCTGCAGCTCTGATTATGGGTTCATATGTTCCTGCCTTTAATTCTGTAAGTTTCTGCTGTATTTGGAAGGCTCTTGTTAGATGTATAATTTAATATTGTTGCAAAATTTATGTGTATGACTTTATGAAATGTACTTTGTTGCTGTCTTTTGTCTTATTTTTGTGGCTCTTCTGTTTCTTTCCCCCAGTTTCCTTACTTATATTTATACATTTATGTGTTTTTATTGTCACCTATTTTAAGGATAGGGATTTTTAGGATATTTATAGGGATAGAGTGTACATAAATAAATACAAATACTGTCTTTTCTCTTAAGTATAATTTTATCTCTTGGAAGATTTTTCCCCCCACTTCTTTTTAGAATATAAAGGAGAAACATGAAAATTCCTTTCTAACTGAAGGTGCTTATCTCTTCCCAGGAAATAAAAATCAGTTTTACAACAGCAACATTCACAAAAATGAACTTGAAGCCATTTCTGTCCTTCAGCAAAATATAAATGCCATTGGAATCTATCTAACAGATGATAAAATAAAGGAGACTTTGGATAACACTAATCCTAACGGTGAGTAATTATTTCAGTTTAAAATAACAAATTTTGAGTATTTCAGAAATTCCACCCTAAATGCCCCAGGAGATAAACCACCATGAATCTTGTAGAAGAAAAGTTAAATGTTATTTGTTTTCTATCAATCTGTGGGTTTTTATCAGAGGAATTGATGTTCCAAGTGCATCTCTGACTGCTTTGTTTTAGGTCTATTCTGCATATCACATGCACCACAATAAGATTGCCAGTCCTCTCTGTTATTTTTGTGTTTATAGCTCTGGTGTTAAAACATCAAACGGCCTTTTTCCCAAGAATATCTAAATTCTTTCTTTTTTTTTTTTTAAAGATGAGGTGGTGAATTTTAAGAACTTCATCAGAGAATTGAACAACAGTAATGAATTTATCGAGTGCCAAAGTAAGTATGAAATTGGAAATGCAGATGAACAGAACTTCAGTTTCTGGGGTTGGTGTGTGTATAGGTATGTGTGTGTATAATCTATCCATATACTCTTCCAAGCCCCCTTTTTTTGCATTTTCTCATTTAAACTTAGTTGATGTATATATTTTTCAAACTCTAGATTTTCACACATTCACATATCTTTCATACTGTAATATTCTTAAGTTATTAAAAAAATCTGTTTTCTCTGTTTCTTCCTTGTCAGGTGTTTTATTGTTATATCCCTTCGTTTTTCCTTACTAATGCTTACAAGGGTTATCCAACTTATATGCAAAGTAATCAGGTTTTGATTTTTAAAATCACCTCTAATGACTTTTCCCCTCTCTATTCTTATCTTTCTTGTTTATTTCTTCATATAATGTTTTTATGTTTGCTCTCTAGCTGTTGGTCAAAAACATTAGCCAAATGCTTAACTGTTTTCAGTCTGTTTTGAAATCTCAGCACAGTTCTATCATGGAAACATTAAAACAGCCTTGGACCACCGACATTGAGACTGAGAATTGTAGTCCTAAAATTGGGGTTTTAACTTAAGTATTAAAATAAGTGGATTCTCTCTAAATAACCTATACTTGGAATGCAGTTCCACTCACTATCTCAGGATAAGTTTGGTGGGAACCTTGACAAATTAATTCTATACTCATTTGGAAAATTATAGATCTATGAATAGCTGCCGGCGAATCTAGGGGTCCACGAAGGACGGTCAGGCGAAAGGAAATGAGAGAGCCACGAGAGAGATGTAGTCTGATGACCAAGCAGGCAGCCTTGGCAATTCTGGCCTCTTTGCTCTGCTGGTCTCAGTGTCTTTATTTCAAGGGTAGTTTGATCTCTTTAACAAGAATCCATTTTTACCAGCAAGGTGGCAACCTCCTTAATCCTGTATGTTGGTTTCAGGATAATTAACATATAAATTTAGGGTGGGGGGAGAGAACAGGGTGTTTCCATCAAAGCCTCATGCTCCAGGTCCTTCCCCTTTATCTAAATGCCGTTAAACAAAAGAACATTACATTCCTTTGGGGCCAAGGAGAGTAGCTCAAGAAATCCAAGCCTGAAAAAGTATTTAGAAGGAGGTAAGACTAGGCGTCATCTTGGCCGGCAGGAATTTTACTTCAACCTTTTCCACACAGGGAGGGCTCCCAACAAATAGCTAAGACCCTTTTGAAAAAAAAAATGATGAAGCTCTTGCTTTATCAGATATTAGTACATAGCATAATGCTTTTTAAATATAGACCTGTGCAAATAGACCAGTGCATCACAACATAGAACCCAGTAGAGACTTCTATTAATGGGAACTTGGAATGTGATAGAAATGACATCATTAGTCAATGGGGGAAAGATGTATTATTTAGCTTACGATTTGAGAAAACCGTCTTACAATGTGGAGAAAATGAAATAGAATCGCTGCTTCATACCATACACAAAAATAACCTTCAAAGAATCAAATGAAGGTTAAAAATGGATCTCAAAGGTAAAGCTATAAAGCTGATGGAAGAAAATATAAGAAAATCTATTGTGCCTTGTGATTATGGATGCCTTCTTAAAGTTGTTACTCCCCAAAAGCCCAACCATAGGGTAGAAAAGGATTTGATTACATCAAAATTAAGGATTTCTGGTAAACGAAGGACTCTAAAACACGTAACAGACTGGAAGAAGATAATTACAAGATAACTAACAAAAAAATTAATATCTCGAATATAAGGAAATTCTGCAAATCAATAGTAGAAAGAAAAAAATCAATTGGAAAAATAAGTAAGGATATAAGAAGTCAGTATACAGGAGGAGAAACCAAAATAGCTAAATACGTATATGAAAGAGTTGGCAACACTCACGAATTGCTGGTGAGTAGGTAAAATGGTACAGCATTCCAGACTGCAATCTAGCAGTACTTGTCAAGTTAAGTATGCATATTTCTTATGATCCAATAATTATATCCTCAGATAAATAGTCCAAAGAAGTTTCTTGTAGAGACAAGTACAAGGACGCTCCCTGCAACATTATGGGAGGAAAGAAATGAAAACAACCTATGAGTCCATGATTAGAGAAATGGTTGAATAAAATATGGTCCATATATAAGTCATAACAATAAACTAGATTTATATTTGCACCATAGAGAGACCTCAGTAATAACATGGTGCCATGAAGAAAGGAAGAAATGGAATAAATGTATAACATGCAATGCTTTATATAAGTTGGATATCTACAAATGCCCATGAAACATAACTATATTTACATATATTTTTGGGTAAACACATAATTCTAAATAGAAAGATGAGATTGAGAGAGTAGATAGATTGAAAGAAGCTGAGAAAGAGATCGAGATTAAAGCAACAATGTTAATAAACTTGACTTAAGAAACAGGTTAGAGTACTTTGTATCCTAAAAACATATAATAGACATTCTGTTCAAATACCTATGGAATATCCACAAAAATGGATGATGTATTTAAGCCGCAAATAAAAATTTCAGTGAATTCTAAAAATCATAAGTCATTCAGACCACATATTCTGACCATCATGTAGTAACATTAAAAATACTTGTGAAAGAAAGGAAAAGCATTGCTTTAAAGATGAAAAACAAATTGTCTTCTAAGTAATTCCTTGGTTGAAGAATAAAAGAGACCCGAAAGAGTTTTAGAAATGATGACAATGAAAGCTCTATGTGTCAAAACATGTAAAGTGTGACCAAAACTATCTTACAGGATATTTTATAGTATTAAACACTTTTATTAGAAAACAAGAAAAATCAAAAATAATTTATCTTTTTCTAAAGTTTACTTATTTTGAGAGAGGGTTTGTGTGTGAGTGGGGGAGAGGCAGAGACAGAGAGGGAGAGAGAGAATCCCAAGCAGACTCCATGCTGTCAGGGCATAGCCAGATACGGGGCTCAATCCTATGAACCATGAGATCATGACCTGAGCCAAAATCAAGAGTTGGACGTTTAACCAACTAAGCCACCTAGACACCCCCAAAATAATTTATCTTAAATGTTCAACTCATGAAGCTAACCAACATAAACAACGAAAGAGCAGTACAATCCCCCCAAAAAGTATTAGGAGCTAACAAAGTTGAAAGTTGAAGTTAGTGAAATAGCACACACACACACACACACACACACACACACAATTATCCACATAACCAAAACTTGGTGCTTTCAAGAGACTAATAAAGAACTCTTCAGGAAGTATGACAAAGGGGAAAAAAATAGGGAGGGCATAATAAAGAAGACAGTTGTAACTTGGATACAAAGGAGATTAAAAGATACAAGTGAATAATACTGTAAGTCAATAAAGCAACAAATTATTGACATCTCATCAACAACACTGTCATTCCTTCCAAACATTTAGATAAAGACAGAAAGAGCTGCTTTTTTTTAAATGTTAATTTATTTAGTTTTGAGAGAGAGAGAGAGAGAGCATGAGCAGGGAAGGAGCAGAGAGAGAGAAAGTGACAGAGATCTGAAGCTGGCTGTGTGCTGCAGAGAGCCCGATGCGGGGCTCAAACACACAAACCATGAGCTCGAGACCTGAGCCAAAGTCAGACACTTAACTGACTGAGCCACCCAAGTGCCCCCTTCTGTTTCCGCATTATGGCACTATTTTCTTAGGCATCATTTTAGTATTTTGTTGCTTTTGTTTAGCTTCCTGAGTTAAACTAGTATGGTAAAATATTTCAGAGTGTCTTGTTTTCTGATACAAGCATGGTAAACCTATAAATGTTGTAGAGCTTTCAACTTGGAGAATATTTCAGAGACACAAAATCTCTCAAGACTGTGTATCCTAGACTATGAATACATTTCACCCAAATCAAGTTGTTATGTGCTTCTCTGGATAGACTGACCAAGTAGGTATCTTTATATTTTGTCATCTCTCTGTATAGGAATAGAAGATGCATGTAACATTGTTAATAGTGTGTTTGATGGGAAAGTTGAAGTTAAAGACCTTTTTATCTGCGTAGGAGGGCCTGGAGAAACCTTTAAATGAAGAAAAACCTGAGGTGTTACTGAACTCTGAAATAGATGGTGAGTACTTGGGTTACCTCTCAAGTTTCCTGTTTAGAGTATATGTGTTCACGCTGGCTCATTTTTTTTTTTAAAGAATAATAATACCATATGTTTAGGAAGATCGTTATGGAACTGGTATGTTTATATATTGGTTACTGTGAATTGTTGGAACCCTTTTGCAAAGTGTATGGATACACTTTATTTGGAGAAGACTAATAGAAATAAGTACTGTTTTTATCCATGTTTTAAAATCAGATACTTCCAAGTATGAGTATGAGCCTGGGTGGCTCAGTCAGTTAAGCGTCCAGCTCTTGATTTTGGCTCAGGTCATGATCTCACGTTTTGGCAGTGAGATCAAGCCCTGCATCGGGCTCTGCACTGACAGCACGGAGCCTGCCTGGGATTCTCTCTCTTCCTTTCTCTCTGCCCCTCCCCTGCTCCCACTCTCTCAAACATAAATAACCATTTAAAAATTTTAAAAAGATGTTTTCAAACATTTAAAAAATACATAAAATCAGATACTTCTTTTTTAAAGCTTTTTAAAAAAATGTTTTTATTTATTTTTGAGAGAGAGAGCAGAGAGGGGCAGAGAGAGGGAAACAGAGTCTGAGGCAGGCTCCAGGCTCTAAGCCTTTAAAATACAAACTAAAATTCATCCAATTTTGTTTTGTTTTTGTTTTGCGTTTGGCAAATACTCTTTGGGTGAAAAATAGTTGCCATGTTTCTGGATTACAGTCTTCCATCAGTTGGTTGGGGAATTTCTTACTTTCTTGGCAGCAAATGGATGAATTCAAGATTTTTTTAAAGCAATAATTTTATTTAGAATTTTTAGTTGTTTTTAGTAGGAGGGCTGATCCAGATACTAGCTACTAAGTACCAGAAACTGAAATCATTTTGTTTTCTTTCAGTTAAATTAATTCAGACCCTGGGTGCAGGCTGGTTGATTCCTGGTGCCCTCTCCTTCCAAGGTCACACCATAATGTGGGAGATAAAAGAAGAGCTTTTAAAACTTCCTTGCATTGTGTTTCTACTGACACTTTGTTGTTGGAGGCTGTGGTAATCCTGAGTCTGTGGGAAGCAAATCGGGAATGGATGCTCCCACAGGGTAACTCTCACTCTCTCCCATCAAACCTCTAGTCTCTCTCTCTCTCTCAGCCTCTCCCTCTCCCTCTTTTTCTTTCTGTCTCTTTCTCAGGACAAACTCTTCCTCTCTATTTAGCCATTTGGCATATTTTCTTCAGTGGCTCTAGGTTTTGCGAAAAGTAGCGTCTACAAAAACTTTCAGTCTACAGAAATCTCAGGAGTGAGGAAATATTTAAGGCCAAGCCGACTGCTTAGAACAAAAACGATGGATCAAATTATCCTGCCACTTCAACAGGTGTAGTGCCATAGCTCCAATATTTGCTCTTTAGACGAATTACAGTAGGCTTCCAGGGAAGGGTCACTTTAAATCAGGCTGGAGCCCACTAACTCAAATGCCCACAGCAGCCAGGCACATCATGCAAATTAATAAAATGAGTTGGGTGTTAGACAAAAGGAAGGGATGTGGACTGTAGGGTAACTCGAGAGCACGTATCTTAGATGAAGATAGTTAAATTCAAATGGAGAGAAAACCCCACCACTCCCTAGGACCGTGAACATGACTGAATCTCAGCTATATTCAGTCTGGAGGCTACAGGCCTGTGATCCCTGAAGCAGGCTTCTGAAGGAGTGGGAAAACCATCTTTTCCTTCTACCCTTCTAGGTTCCCCGCTGGAGCTCGGTAGCAAAAGACCGATCAACAAGAGAAAAGCACACAAATTTAATATAAGTTTTACATGAAAGGGGAATGTTCATAAGGAGTTGTTAAACCTAACGTTTTAGTGTTAGCTTTGATGAAGGGTGGAAAGTGGTAGAAAACCGTGATAGGGACAAAATGATAGGAGCTGAGGGCGCAACTGGGGGAAACTTAGCAAGGCCTGTTCCTCTGATTCCTCTAGGTGTCCCTGCAACCCTCAGTGTTCAGAGATAAGGATGCGCCATCCCTGGGGGTAGAGCAAGGGTACCTCTCATGTGAGGGTCTTACGACCTGCTTGGGGGGATGGGGGTGGGAGGAGAGGGGAGAACGGATGGGGAGGTCCTAACTGTACCTTCCATTTCTTAGATTTCCTTGGCTTAAAATATTCAATATGCTAAGGTGCTATATTTTAGGGGTAGTGTGTCCTGAACCCTGTCAGCCAAAGAATAAGAAATATTTGTGTGTGATGCTGATGAGGTTTTGAGGTGATGGGGGGGGGTGGTCTGGAGCTGACGACCAAGAAAGA
Source organism: Paguma larvata (assembly GCA_030068075.1). Classification (NCBI taxonomy): domain Eukaryota; kingdom Metazoa; phylum Chordata; class Mammalia; order Carnivora; family Viverridae; genus Paguma; species Paguma larvata. Next base: position 38,844,785 of record CM057843.1, on the reverse strand, counting down.
ATTCTTGAAGACATCTTTAGTGCAAAAGGTGATTTTATATAATCTTTTTAAAAGATTTTTTATTTATTTTTGAGAGACAGAGCACGAGCAGGGGAGGGGCAGAGAGAGATGGAGAAATAGAATCCAAACAGGCTCCAAGCTCTGAGCTGTCAGCACAGAGCCCAATGAGGGGCTTGAACTCATAAGCTGTGAGATCATGACCTGAGCCAAAGTCGGAGGCTCAACCAACTGAGGCACTCGGGCGCCCCAGAAGATGATTTTTTAAATCACAAGGACAGGACCTGTGGGCAGAAAGAGCTGCACTGCGGTTGTGAAGAATGGCTGGTTTTAAACTGTGGAGTTAGAGAGGTAAAGTCAAAAGGAAGGCCTCCGGAGGGACTTTGATATGCTAAAGAGGATGCCTAAGATACCTGAAGCCTTGCTATTGTCAAGCTAACGTTGTTTTTCCCTTTAGCAAGACATTAACATTAAGATGGTAGGGGGGTTCCTGGAGAAATGTTATACTCTGTGTTTGCTTCAAGTATTTGTCAATGGGCTGCAAGTTATAAGGAAATTTGATTTTACCTGCCATTTTCTTTTTACCTTCGTTCTCCATATCAGTATGGAGGGGCAATGTTGGGGCTCCAGGAAGCTAGTGTACAGGTTTCTGGAGATTAGGCTATTAATAAGATTGCCTTTTTCTTGTAATTTACTAAGATATTTGGAAACTGATGGAAACTCCTGTCCTGCGTGACTGAGATCTCTGTCAGTTGGCCATTTGTTTTCCTTCCTTTCCTTTGTCCTTGGGCCACCAGGAATGCCTGAGGAAATCACACACATCCCACCTGGGGCTGGAGGTGGTCTAGCTTGCAGTCTGTCCTCAGCCCCGCCCCCCCCCCCCCCACGCTCCCTCATCAATGTTATGGACAATTCAGAAGAAATCGAAATTCTACTCTTAGGTTATGTAAGAGTGTTTACTCACTTGGAAAGATTGTTAATTTTATATATTTTCTTTTACCTATAGTTTTTGTTTGTTTCAGGGTTAAATAGGGAGTGGTGACAACAGGAACAAATTGAATTTCTCCTTTCTCACCAAACAGAACTTTTTTCCAAAGGAATTTTTAAAAAAAAATATTCTCTTCCTTCGTTGTATAAATCATCTCTGCAGGGAGTGGCCTTATGCATTCTCTTTATAGATGTGTCTATATTTTTGTACTATATAACCTGTATATACTTTTTTAAACTGTGGGTTCCAATAGTGAGTTGTGAAATAAATTTACCAAGTCCTGAATAGCATTTTATTATTTTTTTAAAATTTTTTTAATGTTTCTTTTTGAGAGAGAGAAAGAGAGATAGACCAAACAGGAGTGGAGGAGGAGGAGCAGAGAGAGAGAGAGAGAGAGAGAGAAAGAGAGAGAGAGAGGGAGACACAGAATCCGAAGCAGGCTCCAGGCTCTGAGGTGTCAACACAGAGCTTGATGCAGGGCTCAAACTCGGGAACCGTGAGATCATGACCTAAGCCAAAGTTGGACACTTAACTGACTGAGCCATCCAGGTGCTCCCTGAATAGCATTTTAAAATGAAATGGAATAATAGGAAATTTGTTAGAAGCTATCAGTATGCATCGCACATGGGAAGGGTAGTAAGTACTGTTTTATAAAACTTATTTCTGTGTGTCTGTGTGTGTGTGTGTGTGTGTGTGTGTGTGCACGTGCATCTGCACATGCTCGCAATCTGAGTGTATTTCTTACCATGCACTATGGTCACAAAAGTTCGAAAGCTGAATGCAATAATATTGAAACAATATCAGATCCTTGCCTTAATGAGTTTAAAATCAATTTAAATCCTATTTTATTTCTTAACTTTGCAGAAAGTGAAAAGATCCTAAAAGATATAATTGACATTTTCGCTAATTCACCTAAGCCGTCAACACCATTCAACAGTAAGGATAGTAAAAGAATGAAAATTAAATGTCTGAGATCATTCTATGGTACTCTTTTTCTAAAATATAGCTTGTTTTCCCCTGTATTTTTAATTCCTTAGGTTTTCTTTGCTTTATCAAGACGTTATAATCTGCTTTCCTTTTCCTTATCATATTCAATCTGTGCTTTGACTATAATGAATTATTCAGAATTATATTCCTAGAATATGCTTTCTTAAAGCAAAATAGTTGGTCTCAGTATATGCTTCAGTGTAAGGTATACATTTTCTCACCCAGTGAATCTAATACAATTTTCTCTCACCTCCAGTAATTTCCATATGCTTCTTTTTCTCACCTGTAGTGAAACATGTAAAAGAAAGTACCAAAAAAAAAAAAAAAAAGATTTAGTGCAGGTAAAACTAGTAGGTAGACCGGTAAGAGAGAGAGACTTCTAATGCCTAGGATAGGGTGCGACTGGTTTTCAGCGCATAGCAGGTGTATATTTTTCAGTTTTCCTTTCCCCAGCTACCTGGGTTCTATTTCTGCTGCTCGACCTCGTTGCAGGGTGTTGTCAAAAAGACCACCAAACGCCGAATAGAAGCGAATAGAAGCGAGGCAAGATTTTATTTACGGCAGGGGCCAAACCTGGTCTCCTGATGTTAAGGAGAAAATGCAGAGAATGGTCCCGAACAAAGGCAGCAGGGGGCTTATATGGATTTTAGCAAGTTAGGGTACATCATCAGTTAGTTAACCAATTATAATTTACAACATTCCTTGGTAGCCAATTACATGGATGTTACCTTTGGCGGGGCGGGGGGAGGCCTATTGCTTCAAGGTTCTTTGTCTTAAGTGAGCTTTGAAATGACCAATTATAGTTAGACACTTCAGACACCGTGGGACAGCAGTTACGTGACTTCTCTCATGTTGGCCTTCCTTTGATCAGCTCAAAACAGTAGGGTGAGAGCTCACTACAATCTAAGTTAGCTATGTAGCAAGCAGGCGAAGTTGCAGGAGTGAGACAAGCAGTTAACCCCTTCTGGTAACTCTAACAGGGAACTGCATAGGCTTTTATTTCAATGTTTTAGCAGTTACCATATAGTTGGTCAGAACAGTGAATGGGGAGGTGTATTCGCAAAGCAATTTACAGAAGCCAAAACAGCCAGTTAATGGTTTCCACTGTTGACTCAGGTTTGTTAACCTACAACAGACCTCATTCTAAGAGCTATTTATTATCAAGCTGTTCTTGAAATGCTTTATGGTCTGTGAAAGACTGGAGCATGAAATAAAAAAAACCTTGAGGAGGGGCGCCTGGGTGGCTCAGTTGGTTGGGCGGCCGACTTTGGCTCAGGTCATGATCTCGCGGTCTGTGAGTTCGAGCCCTGCGTCGGACTCTGTGCTGAAAGCTCAGAACCTGGAGCCTGTGTTCTGATTCTGTGTCTCCCTCTCTCTCTGCCCTTCTGCTCACTCTATGTCTCAAAAATAAATAAATGTTAAAAAAAATTAAAAAAAAAAAAACCTTGAGGAGAAATAGTTAATAATAAATAAAGGCAAACTTAAAAAATTTTGCAGGAATTCAACTTTTACCTGGCTAGGGGTATGTTAAATTTTGCGTATTGTTTAAGTGACTTCTGAAAACAAAGCCCACTGACATGTTTTGAAAGCCCTTTAACTCAGAATTCCTTTTGTAATAGATCTACTGTCTGCAGGTCAGGGTCTTAAGTCTAAAAAAGGGCTTTGCCTCAACTTCCGCATCTGGTCTCTATTCTTCACTTGTTTACAGATTTATTTAAAGAGATTACAACTCTTGATAAGATCAGAAATGAAAAGATGCCTATAAATGAACTGAGTCCCCAACTCTTGAGTGCTGGAGTTCCATTAAGCAACAAGACATTCCAGAAAATTCTGAGTCAAGCATCTACTGATGGTGAGTCCTTTTTGAAAGAACTATATTGAACTCCTAGTTTCACTGTGTGCCTGGGATATCTGTTTTGTATATGTATATTCTAGATAAACCAGGTCATAGAAACATAATGAGAATATAGGCATACTGAGAACAAATTAATATTAATATTTTTTTCTCTTGGGAATGTTTTTAAGAGTCACCCTCTGGCATCATACTTGTAAAATGTATACATCAACATTTCATTAAGACAAATAATACAATTAGAATTTTTCTTGTTTTAAGGGAACAGATTCATGGTAAAATTATTTTGTGTCGATTAGTTTTTATCTGGCTAATTTTCAGACATTAACAAAATTTAAGCCCCACTACATTCCCTGTTGTGTATATTTTAATGACGATTATTAACATTGGCACTTTCCCATTTTATAATCCTTATACTTTACCTTTTAGAAAATAGTGAAGTAAGTCTCAAGCAGATTTTGGAGGCTTTGAACACAAATAAGCCAGCTCCTGAATTTGAAGGTGGGTCAGCCAGTAGTTCATTTTAGATATTTGTCCTATTTTCCATTGCCTCTTGTTATTATTATTTTTAAACAGTATTGTGAGCTATAAATGGTATACACAAAAGCTATATATTTTTGTAATTAAAGTGCTCAATTTGACATGCACACACCTATGAAACTGTCATCACAATCAAGGTAACAAACTCATCCCTCACCCCCAAAACTTCCTCCTGCTCCTTTGTAACCTCTCCTGCCTTTTCCCATCCTCTTCCTCATCCTCAGGCAACCACTGATCTGCTTTTTCTCACTATAGATTCATTGGCATTTACCAGAATTTTATAAAATGGATATATTCTTTTTTGCTAGATGCTTTCATTCAGCATAATTATTTTGAGATTTATCCATGTAGCATGTATCAGCAGTTCATTCTGATTTATTACTAGATAACACTCCATTTTATTGGTACACTGTAGTTTATCTACTCACCTGGTGAGACACATTAGGCTATTTCCAGGTTGGGGCTGTTATAAATAAAGCTGTTATGAACAGTCGTGCGTATTTCATTGTATGTATATATGCTTTCCTTTCTCTTGAGCAGTTACCAAAGATGGGCTGGTTCCCATGGTAGGTGTATGTTTAGCTTCTTAAGAAACTGAAAACTGGTTTCCAAAGTGGCCACCCCATCTTACATGGCCACCAGCAGTGTACGTAGAGTTCCAATTCCTGCAAATCCTTGCGAGTGCTTGGTGTAGTCAGTCTTTTGAATTGTAATCGTTCTAACAAGTATGTAGTACTACCTCATTGTGGTTTTAATTTGCGTTTCCTTACTGACTAATGATGTTGAGCATCTTCTCATGTGCTTATTCGTCATCTGCGTACCTTCTTTGTAAAGTGTCTGTACAGATCTTTTGCCCATTTTTAAAGCTGGATGTTTGTTTTTGTATTTCTGTGTGTATTCCGGATAACACATCCTTTATGAGCTATATCCTTAGCAAATATTTTCTCCGAGTCTTATACTGAGCACATTTTTCTCTGAGTCTCTTCATTTTCTTAAGTGTCTTCGGAAGACCATTAGTTTTAATTTTGATGAAGTCCGGTTAATCAGGTTTTTTTTCTTTTATGTATTGTGCTTTTGGTGTCACGTGTGTGAAATCTTTGCCTTAACTAAGGTTACAAAGGTTTTATTATACATTTTCTTCTAAAAGTTTTTTTATGGGTTTTGGTTTTCCATTAAAAAATTTTTTTTAATATTTTTATTTTTGAGAGAGAGAGAGACAGAGCACAAGCAGGGGAGGGGCAGAAAGAGAGGGAGACACAGAATCCAAAGCAGGCTCCAGGCTCTGAGCCGGCAGCACAGAGCCCGACGCGGGGCTTGAACTCACGAACCGTGAGATCATGACCTAAGCCGAAGTCGGATGCTTAACCGACTGAGCCACCCAGGCGCCCCTGGTTTTGCATTTTAGATGTATGCTCTATTTTGAGTTAACCTTTATGTCTGGAATAAAGTATGGATCAATGTTCCTTTTCGTTTTGTTTTTGCATATGAACATTCATTTGTTCCAGAGCCACTGTCGAAAAGTTTATATTTTCTCTATACTTTCTACACTGAATGTAGAAAATCACATTTATTTATTCACCTATCTATTTATTTATTTACTTACTTACTTACTTTATTTCCTGGATTCTCTATTCTGTTCCATTAGTGTTTGTCAGTTTTTACAGCAAACTAGATTGTCTGCTTCCTATAGCTTTACAATAAACATAGAAACCATGCAGGTAGTATTGGTCCTCTGACTTTGTTCTACTTTCAAAAAGTTGTTTTGACTATTCTAGGTCTTTTACACTGCCGTTCGAATTTTAGAGTCAGTTTGTGTTTTCTACAAAAATAGCCTGCTGGGGTTTATTGGAGAAATAAAGGTGCTCGTGAATCAAGATTTGTTGGAAAATTTCTTGTCTAATAATGTCTTCTTAAATAGTACAACTCTTTCTTGCAGTTCTTTTGTGTACCAGTACTTTGCCTCCTTTTAAATATTCTCTTAAATAAACTAGAGATTATAATCCAAACAGTGACCTTGGGTGTACAATTATTTGTGGGAGTCATTGAAAAGACAGACAGAGGCTTGGCTGTAATTCTAAGGACCCCATGTAGAAGGGAAAATGCCTAGACGTTTTCAATAAGACCTGGGGATGGAGCACCTTCATACTCCCACGCTTCTGGGGGACTTCTAATAATAGAGTGAAAGTTATGAAGAATATGCAAAAAATGAAAGGAGCAGCAAAATATGTAAGCAGAAGAAAATTCAGGACTAATATTTTAATACTCTGAAATTTGGACCGTTTCATATAGACAGAGATAAGCCCCAAATTCTCTCTCACTGATATACAATGAAACATTTCTCTAAAAGATGCAATAATGGCCTATTTTAACTTTGGAAAAGCTGATACCTTGAGTGTATGATGATTTGTGTAACGCATTGATCAGACAGTCAAATTAAAGAAAACTCAGTCATCTTAACTTTTTTTAGATTGAGACAAAAATAGCTGAACATCTCAGGGAAATATGCTTGAATAAAGGAATATTTGGCTTCTTAATTTTGGAATCATAGGGATAATATCAATCGAGATCTATGACTTACAGAATTCCCATGTGTTTTCAGGTTTATGTACTTTCCTCCAAACCGTCAACTTGATGAACTGCAACAAATTCAGGTTGGCGACTCGAAAGATGCTTTTGATGACCTCATCGTTTCTGTAAAGCCTGAAGAACACCAGATGTTAGAGAAAACCCTTGATGTCGATGGTATATCTAATAACTGCTTTGGCTTTCCAAATAAAGTGACAATAAATTTTCCGTTCCCCTTCCCTATCCTCTATTCATCACTCCCCAACAATTTTTTCTTTATTATCCTAATGGAAAAAGTACTCTAATAGAACATGTCTACTGAGATCATAGATTTATCTTGACAGAAAAATCTTTGAATAAGATTAATAAGATTTTTTACGACCATCGAGTATCCTGTGTTGATTCCATCAGAGTGTGCTTGCGTGTATGTTTGTAGCATCTTCGGGGAAGGCGAAGTCATTCTCTGTGAAGGTTGTGCTGAAGGGAAACTGCTCTGAGCCAGGAAGAGACTGAGGGAGAACTTTCTCCCCTCCGCAAGAGACATTGATGGCACGTGATTGATTGAATGTGAATCCTAAAAGGTTTCGGAGAAAATGATGTACAATTTTCAAATTTTGCCAATTATTATGTTTCTTATTCATTTCAATTCAATTCCTAAAAGTATTTTCTTAATTCCCTTATTAAATGGGTTTTAGCATTGTTTCATTAATCATACTGACTGGAGCCACTGTACAGCACAACTTCTGGGTCATGTTGTCATCTTGGAAATAGCACCCGTCAGCGTTAGGCAGTCTGTGGCTGCATGGCTATGGGACAAACCTGATCCTGAGTGTCTTTTACATGTAAGGTGTCATGTAATATGTAAGGTAATCGAAACTTTCAGTCTAGTTGGTGAGGCAAGCTATAAACAACAAAAGGGTTTATAACAATATAGGAGATAAAAGGTCAGTGAATTTGCAACGGTACATGGCAGTGCTTGAATAATAGCGGGAAATAGTGATGTGATATTGTGATGTGTAATAAGAAATATATACTTGACCTTCAACCCCATCCCTGGCATAGAGCTCCTAAAACACTTGTAAATCCCTAAGCGATGAGAACAGTAGGGGCATCGTTTGTTATAACAGGTGATTCTGAGCAGGCTTCTGCTTTCTAGCTGGGGCCTCATCACCAAAAGGATAAGCCATGATTCGAACTTTGGAATTTTCAGCTCTACTCCACCCATCCCCCCCATTCTTCAGAAAAGGGAGAGGGTCTGGAAATGGAGTGAATCATCGACGATGCCTATGTGAGGAGGTCTCCGTAAAATCCCAGCAGTATGACGTTTGGAGAGTTTCTGGGTTGGTGAACACATCTACATACCAGAGAGATAACTGACCCAACTCCACAGGGACAGAGCTGCTATGCTTCAGACCCTGCCAGACTCTATGTATCTCTCCATCTGGCTATTCATTTGTACACTTTATCATACCCTTTAATAAACTGATAAATATTAAATGTTTCCCTGAGTTCTATGAGCTATTCTAGGAAATAATTGAATCCAAGGGAGAAAACATCATGGGACCTTCCAACATGTAGCCAAGTTGGACAAGTTGTGGGTAATCTGGGGACCTACTACTTGTAACTGTCATCTGCAGTGGGGGAGTGGCAGTCTCGTGGGACTGAGCCCTTAACTTGTGGGATCTGATGCCATCTCCAGGTTGATAGCGTCAGAATTGAGTTAAATTGTACGACACTCAGTCGGTGTTGCAGAGAATTGCTTGGTGGGAGAAAACCCCCTACATATCTGGTGTCAGAGTGTTGTAAGTGTGGTAGTAGTGTGAGAGTAAAGGAGAAACACAGGAGGAGGACTGAGTTTTTTCTCCACAAGTGATGATACTGAGTTGTGTGAGAGTTCAGAGGCGAGCTATTTCATTCATTCAATGAAAGTTTATTAAACACTATTGCTTGCTAGGCACTCACTATATAAAGATCAAAGAGCTTACAGTCTGTCAAGATGACAGACAATAGGAATACCAATTGTTAAATACTACAACAGAGATAAAGATAGAGTGTTATGGGAATGTATACAATAGTGCCTAACCCACACAGGGTTGGATAGGGTAGTCAGAAGAGGTTTCTTGGAGGAGATGCTATTGGAGTTGAGTTTTAAAATATGAGTAGAAACTAGCCAAGAATTGGGGGTGCAAGGAAGGGGGCTGGAAGGAGTTAGGAAGGAATGTTCAGTATGTACAAAGTATAGAAGAACAAAGCTCATGGAGAAGCCAAGGAACTCTAAGTAGTCCAGTAGGACTTACAGCAGTGGATCTCAGACAGATTTATATCAGAACTACCTAGGAACTTGTTAAAAATCCAGATGCTTAGATCTCTTACTTCAGAATAATCTGCATCATGGCCAAGGTGTGTGTGCATGTGTGCATGCATGTGTGTGTGTGTGTGTGTGTGTGTGTGTGTGTGTGTGTGTGTGTGTTTAACAAGTTTTACAGTTCAGGTTGATGTTTGACTATCAACTCGGTGGTGCATAGTAGTGGAAGGAGCGGGAAAGAAAGAAATGAAGTGGTCATATAGCCAAGAGAAGATCCAGAAGGGTTTTGTTTTTATCTTTGTCATTCTCTGAGCAACAGAGTTTGAATTTTATCCTGAAGGCTCCAGGGAGTCATTGAAGAATTCAAAGTTGCAAAGCGACATGACTCATTTTGCATTTTATAATGAGCATTCTGAGAGCAGCATTAAGAAAGAGCAGAGGGGAGCAAGATGGGAAGCAAGGAGACATTTTAGAAGGCATGCACTAATTCAGGTTAAAGGTAATGAGTGTTGAAATAAGGTATTGGGTCTAGGAGGGGAAGAAAGAAACCGATATGAGTTCTAGGCAGAACTTCATCATTGTTTGGTTAAGTTAGGGAAGGCAAAGAGAGAGGAATCACAGATGATTAACAGACTTCTGGCTTAGGAGACATTTCATGGTGATGCCTTTTTTTTTTAAGTTTATTTCTTTTTGAGAGAAAGAGCATGAGAGGGCAAAAGGCAGAAAGAGAAGGAAAGAGAGAATCCCAAGCAGGCTCCATGCTCTCAGCACAGAGCTAATGTGGGGCTCAAACTGACGAACCATCAGATCATGAGCTGAGCCAAAATCAAGAGTCAGTCACTTAACCAACTGAGCCGCCCAGGCACCACAGTGATGTCTTTTAATAAGCTGGGGAATATAGGAAAAGGACCAGGCTTTAGTGCAAAGATGAATTCAGCTTAGGATATATTGTGTTTTGTGAAGGGCATGATGGAGGGAAGAGATTGAAATGAGAAGAGATCTAAATTCCTTCAGAAAATGCACAAGGCCTTTTTAAATCTAGTTCCTGTTACTGGACCTGTTTAGATTAACCTTTGTCCACGAACTTTCTGACACATTTTTGTAAGGTTTCAAGACACTTAACAGACACAAATAGAATCATTTAAACTAAATCCAAAATTTAAAAACCACTTATAGTTTTCAGAACGCCTCATACCCACTTATATTTCTGTACAATTTCCTCATGGGTCTTTCCATCAACCTTCAATATACTGCCAAGTCAGTAAGAATGTAACCTCCTTAAAACTTTTCTTAATTCATTCAGTTAGATGTGGAAGCTTTTTACATTCCAATAACATGCCATATTTAGCATCACAGACAATTTTCCTTAATAACTGCTTGAGAAAAGTGATATTATTTTGGAGAAAGTTCCATGAGAATTATGAGGAAAGAATACATGTTGAAAATCTGCAAATATAGGCATTTGGTTACTAATGAAAAATGAATGCTTAAACTGTAAGCAAATTTAAAAGTATTCTGTTGGGAGAACAGGTTAAATATTTAAAGCCATAATACAGTGTGAGGTAGGTGGAAAGATCAGATGAGAGACATACATTTTTATTTGGGTTTCCACTTCTTACTTGACCCACATCATAGTATCTCATTCATTTTGTAGGTTCTTCCAGCTAACAGGAAACTGTAAGTGTTTGCATATTTCTGAGTGCACAATATATACATTTTGCCTTAAAAAACTTAATAGGATGGGTGCCTGGGAGGCTCAGTCGGTTAAGCATCAGACTTCAGCTCAGACCACGATCTCACCATTTGTGAGTTCGAGCCCTATGTCAGGCTCTGTGCCGACAGCTCAGAGCCTGGAGCCTGCTGTGGATTCTGTGTGTATGTGTCTTTCTCTGCCTCTTCCCCACTCGTGCTCTGTTTCTGTCAGATATAAAGACAAAACATAAAAAACTCAACAGGAACTACATTTACTGGATAGGTGGTCACTTATAAAGTTCACCCCTTAGATGACTCTTCAAGTTTCTTGTTTTCAATTGCTTAAAAAGTAAGGAATTGTTAGACAAATATTCACTGTTTTACATTCAAATTGATTTCTCAGAAATGCTCATTCTTTTAACCCATTAATATGTGATAATTAATTCCTTTCAGATATATGTTATAAAACCCAAAGTAACAGTTTAAACTGAGATTTAGGGGGGGTGATTTAAAATAAAACGATTTTGTTTTAAAAAGGAGATGCAAATTAATCCAATTATTGCTTGCTTTGGACCTAACTTTGCCTCATCTTAATTTTTCATTCTTTTATTTAAATTGTGTCTATTATTTTGTATTTACCTCTTCTGTCTTCAATATAAAGTGTACATCAGTAAAGAAAATTGTGAAAATAAATAAGAGTATGTCATAGAAATAATTTGTAATAACATTAGTCAATACTCATATATCTAATGCATCCAATTATCCTAGTTATTTTTTCTATCCATCCATCGTGCAAATTGACACTAGACGCTTCAAACTAGATTCATACTTAGAATCTGAAAACTTCGAACAGTGTTCATTAGAGAAGGATGTAAATAAAACTGTCAAAACCACAGAAAGTTCGGAGACATGTTGAGTAAGGAGTTGCTGCGGCTGAGGTCAAAGAAGTTGTTGCCTGTTTTCTCCTCTAGGGTTTTGATGGTTTCCTGCCTCACATTCAGGTCTTTCATCCACTTTGAGTTTAGTTTTGTGTATGGTGTAAGAGACTGGTCCAGGTTCATTCTTCTGCATGTTGCTGTCCAGTTCTCCCAGCACCATTTGCTAATGAGACTCTCTTTTTTCCATTGGATACTCTTTCCTGCTTTGTCAGAGATTAGTTGGCCATACATTTGTGGGTCCAATTCTGGGTTCTCTATTCTATTCTATTGGTCTATGTGTCTGTTTTTGTGCCAATACCATACTGTCTTGATGATTATACCTTTTAGTAGAGGCTAAAGTCTGGGATTTGATGTCTCCTCCTTTGGTTTTCTTTTTCAACATTACTTTGGCTATTCAGGGTCTTTTGTAGTTCCATACAAATTTTAGGATTGTTTGTACTAGCTCTGAGAAGAATGCCGGTGCAATTTTGATTGAGATTGACTTGAATGTGTAGATTGCTTTGGGTAGTATCGACATTTTAACAATATTTGTTCTTCCAATCCATGAGCATGGAATGCTTTTCCATTTCTTTGTGTCTTCTTCAAGTTCTTTCACAAGTTTCCTATAGTTTTTAGCATATAGATCTTTTACATCTTTGGTTAGCCTTATTCCTAGGTATTTGATGGTTATTGGTGCAATTGTAAATGGGATTGATTTCTTGTTTTCTCTTTCTATTGCTTCATTTTTGGTATAGAAATGCAACCGATATCTGTACATTGATTTTATATCCTGCGACTTTACTGAATTCATGTATCAGTTCTAGCAGCTTTTTGGTGGATCTTTTGGGTTTTCCACGTAGAGTATCATGTCATCTATGAAAAGTGAAAGTTTGACTTCTTCTTAGCCAATGTGGATATGTTTTATTTCATTTTGTTGTCTGATTGCTGAAGCTAGGACTTCCAACACTATATTAAATAATAGTGGTGAGAGTTCTGAAGGCAAGGGAAATGAAAGCAAAAATGAACTCTTTGGGACCTCATCAAAATAAAAAGCTTCTGCGCAGAAAAGGAAACAATCAAAACTAAAAGGCAACTAACGGAATGGGAGAAGATATTTGCAAAATGACATATCGGATAAAGGGTTAGTATCCAAAATCTATAAAGAACTTACCAAACTCAACACACACAAAAACAAATAATCCAGTGAAGAAATGGGCAGAAGATGTGAATAGATACTTTTCCAAGGAAGACATCCAGACGGCCAACAGACACATGAAAAGATGCTCAACATCACTCATCATCAAGGAAGTACAAATCAAAATCACACTGAAATACCACCTCAAATGGTTTGGAGTGGCTAAAATTAAAACTCAGGAAACAACAGATGTTGGTGAGGATGTGGAGAAATAGGAACCCTCTTGCACTGTTGGTGGGATTGCAAACTGGTGCAGCCACTCTAGAAAACAGTGTGGAGATTCCTCAAGAAATTAAAAATAGAATTACCCAACAACCCAGCAATAGCACTACTAGGAATTTATCCAAAGGAAACAGGAATGCTGATTCATAGGGGCACATGTACCCCAATATTTATAGCAGCACTATCAACAATAGCCAAATTATGGAAAGAACCCAAATGTCCATCAACTGATGAATGGATAAAGAAGACATGGTTTATATATACAGTGGAATACTACTTGGCAATGAGAAAGAATGAAATCTTGCCATTTGCAACAACATGGATGGAATTATGGAGAGTATTATGCTAAGTGAAATAAGTCGGGGAAAGACAGATATGTTTTCATTCATATGTGGAATTTGAGAAACTTAACAGAAGACCACGGGTGACGGGAAAGGGAAGAAAATTGTTTCAAACAGAGAGGGAGGAAAACCATAAGAGATGCTTAAATACAGGGGCGCTTGGGTGGCTCAGTTGGTTAAGCGTTCGACTTGGGCTCAGGTCATGATCTCGCAGCTTGTGAGTTCAAGCCCTGCATTGGGCTCTGTGCTGGCAGCTCAGAGCCTGGAGCCTCTTTCGATTCTGTGTCTCCCTCTCCCTCTGCCCCTCCCTCATGCACACTCTGTCTCTCAGATATGAATAAAGGTTTAAAAAATTAAAAAAAAAGAGACTCTTAAATACAGAGAACAAACTGAGGGTTGATGAGGGGGAAGGAGGCAGGGGAAAATGGGTGATAGGCATTGAGGAAGGCACTTATTGGGATGAGCACTGAGTGTTGTATGTAAGCAATGAATCACGGGAATCTACTCCTGAAGCCAAGAGTATACTATATACATTGAATGTTAGCTAACTTTACAATAAGTTATATTTTTCAAAACCCACAGAAAGTTGTCCTCTCTCTTTTCTTACAACTTTTTATGTTATGAAGGTAAAACAAAATGCGATTAGAATAATCCACTAAGAGCTTTATTTGCCACCTGTCATTCTGTGAATGCCTGCTGATTAAAGTTAAATTTTTAACTTGCAGATTTTCCTTGATAGACTGGAATTAGGAATGTTCCTCTCTAAAGTCAGTGCTCCAGCTGCCACATGGGGATAAATCTAGAACCAATCGAATCAAAGTTTGGCAATATGGAAGTAAAAAAGGCATTTGATCTGTCCCAAAGAGTTGTTATTTGTATAGAAGTAAAATCATCAATTCATTTGAATTCACTGAATTCATCGAATCACATTCAGTGTATCACACGTTGAATTCATTGAATCACATTCAGTATATCACACAAAAAGGAAATATTGTGTTCGAGGGCATGGGGTGGGCATACAATTGAAGATGTGCAGTAGACAGTGGTCTTGCCTAGAAATAGAAACTTGAGAGTCACCAACATACAGTTTGTAGTTACGAGAGAATTCAGGAATGGTCTATAGAGTGCAATAAGAAGAGGGCCAAGGACATTTAAATGCTAACATTTAAGTAATGCTGGAGAAAGAATAGTTTATAAAGGATGTTAACAAGAAGTAACTAGAATGATAGGAGGGAAACTAAAAGAAAGCTATAGCAACAAAACAAAGAGAAAAAAGAGCTTGAAGGAGGTAAGTATTAGATAGACCAAAAAATTAAAAAGTATTCATTAGTTTGGCAATAGATAGTTAATCGGTGAACTTGGTAAAAGCAGTTTTGAGGGGGTGGAAGCCAGATAAGGGCAGTTTGATGTGTGAATGACGACATGATTATGATGAATAATAACAGTTGTTTCCAGAAAATAGTTTGGGAAGTAAAGAAAAAGGAAAGAGTAGTGGTTAGAGCGTATCATCTAGGTTCAATGGAAGGCTTTTTAGAAATCTAGACGTAGGACCTGGTTTTGACATGAAAAGGATTTAAATAGAAGGACTGTAGATTGCATTCTGGACAAAAGTTTACATAGAAAACCATAAGACGCTTTAAGGGGCAGCAATAGAACCAATTTAGCTCACTGTGGAAGTGCTTTATGTTTCTTGAATCGATTAATTTTTCTTTGTTCTGTTTTCGTCTTTACAGAAGACTCTTTCCCTAAAGAGTTCCCCTTTAGCACTGAAGAGCGTTAAGTGTTTTCAAGATTTTAGAGATGAGAATAATTAGGAAGTTTTGTACACAGTAGAATATAGGAAATTTTTAGCTACTTATGATGTGATGTAAGTGGCGGATCACTTACATCAAAATATAACTAATATGCTACAAGATGAATGGTATACATTCAGTATTTTGGGTATTTTGATGAGGGTGAGCTTCCTATGTTCATGTAAGTCTAGTTTGAAACATAAGTTTGTAATTGAAGCAAATAATATGTCTTCTAACAAGGTTGCAAAAATTCGTGACCCTAAAAATGTTTTAATTTAATAAATTTAAGTTTTTTGGTTAGGTAATACATTCACACAGATCATAAATAAAAAAGTATTTGAAGATACACAGTGAAAATCTCCCTCTTACCTCATCTGTCTATTCAGTTCCTATTCCTTTTTCCCAGTAACTAACTAATAAGTAACTAGTTTCTTATGTAGATAGTATTTAGAGCATTCAAGAAAATATGAATACATATATATATATATATATTCTCCCTGTCTCACTTATTACATAAGTAAGAACATGATGTGTACATTGTTCCGTATCCTTGATTTTTTTTTTAAATTTTTTAACGTTTATTTATTTTTGAGAGACATAGAGACAGAGTGAGCAGGGGAAGGGCAGAGAGAGAGGGAGATACAGAATCTGAAACAGGCTCCAGGCTCTGAGCCGTCAGCACAGAGCCCGACACGGGGCTCGAACTCACAGACTGTGAGATCATGACCTGAGCCGAAGTCGGCCGCTTAACCGACTGAGCCACCCAGGCGCCCCCAATTTTTAATACAGTAATATATTTTGGATATTTGTTCATATAAGAATATAAAGAACTTTCTCATTCCTTTTTATAGTTGTATAGAGAACATGTGAATTCTCATTCTGATGGAAATTTATATATTTAACTTATTGGGATCAGTAATCCACCCAATTTGAATCTTTGTCTTTCTGATTGTGGCACCAAGAAACATTTTGCAGCATCACGTGATGGATGCCCTCTGTGAAATATCTAAGTTTTGAATATAATTTTGAAAAGATCTAACTCACTTTAAAAATGAGTTAATTTCCCAATGTTTTATGAACTTACCAAAACTCTTCTCTAACTCTTATTTTCAGTATTAAAAGTATCTTAGGGTCAAAAGTGTGCATAGTTTTATTTCATGGTCTCTAAAGACAAATAATATCATAATGGTAATGATTGGCAAATAATAATATTTTTGCGTAGTGTTTGATGTTTTACCAAGCACTTTCACATAATTTATTTTTTTATAATTATTCTTTTTATTTAATGTTTATTTCTTTATTTTGAGAGAGAGATAGAGACTGTGAGCATAGGAGGGACAGAGAGGAAGATCCAGAATCCAAAGCAGGGCTCCAGGCTTTGAGCTGTCAGCACAGAGCCTGATGCGGGGCTTGAACTCATAAATCATGAGATCATGACCCAAGCCGAAGTCGCTCGGACACTTAAACGACTGAACCACCCAGATGCCCCTCACATAATTTATTTTTTAATTATTCTTTATGACTATCCTGTTAAGTAGAAATCTTACAATAAAGAAAAAGTGAAGTTCAAAGAAATTGTACCTTACCTGGGATCCCATAGCAAGCATTGGACTCCATGTGCAGCTATTTCTTTTACTGTATTATAGTGTAATGGTTCAGTTTAAAAATTCATTTAATGCTATAACTTACAGATTAATATCATCATGATCAACATACATATATTGAACACAAAAATATGCATGAAGTAGGCCATGAGAATCTTAAAATCTAGATGAAAAGATAGGTCATTTACATAAAAATATTACTAATATGCTATATGAGCAAATAAGTAATCATATTATTTTAAGAGTTTAGGTGAAGATTAGATTACTATGAAAACAATGGAGGAACACTTTAAAGGAAGGGTAGCATCTTGATAGGTAGAGGGAAAACCAGAAAACATTGACGCCTAGAGATTAGAAGGGAAGAAAAGATCAAAGGTGTAAGTAGGATTTGAAAGATAAGGAATGAGAGATAGTTGGTAGGTCTACATCGGAGGAGATATTAAATGTTATACTCAACACAGTTCTCAATATATGCTTTGGGCAAGAGAGTGTCAGGTACTAAACTGTCTTTAAAGATTGAATTTAACCGTGGATTGGATTAAGAGCCCCTAGAAGCAGGAAGATCATTTATTTAATCCATTCATTCAGCAAATAAGTGGCACTGTGCTGGTAAGCGAGGTAGGTAGATACCGGTCTCTGACTCCAGAGAATTCACTGAAGAAAGACAGATGAGCAAATAAATAACTACAAATTGTGCTACATGTTAAGGAGAAAATGTGCACGGAGGAGATAGAGCATTAAGGTGCAGTGACTTAATTTAGACAGGATGGCCAGGGAAGCGTGTTCTGAGACGTGAAACCCACAGGATTAGAAGGAATCAGCTACCGGAAGAGTTGGGAGAAGAGTCTTTCAGACAAGAGGAAGAAGCTGTGAATGGTTCTGGGGTAGGAAATAATACATACGTTTAAGAAACTCAAAGGCCCTTCTGGCTGAAGTCTAGTGAGAGAAGGAGAGACTGGCAAAAGATAATGTTAGAGTGATGGTCGTGGACCAGATTATTCAGATTCTTGAATAAAAATAAAGGTAAGGAATTCGAATCTAATTCAAAATATAGTGGAAACCAATGAAATGTTTATATTATTTTTTTAGTGTTTATTTATTTTTGAGAGAGAGAGTGTGTGTGAGCAGGGGAGAGTCAGAGAGAGAGGGAGACCCAGAATCGGAAGCAGGCTCCAGGCTCCGAACTGTTAGCACAGAGCCTGATGTGGGGCTCAAACTTGCAGGCCATGAGATTATGACCTGAGCTGAAGTTGGTTGCTTAACCAACAGAGCCACCCAGGTGGCCCCAATGAAATATTTTTAAACAACAGAGTGATATGATCAATTTTAAGCTCACTCCTGTTGCAGTGTAGAAATTGGATTGAGAGAGGTAAAGAGTGGTATTTAATAGTATTTAGAAAAATGTGGAAATAATATAGGCCTGAGGAGGTGAGGACCTGAACAGGGTCCTAAGTATGGACTAGTAAGGGAAAATGAATGAGAGAGATATGCCAAAAGGGGAAAAAACTATGGTGTCTGGGTTTAGAGAGAAACAAATGAAAACAGAACCACCCCTTAAAGTGATAGGATGGATAGTTACCCTCTAAAAAAAAGCTCTCTAGAATCTTTCACGGCATCAGAAATTCCCGTCACTAAGACATTATTTAGTATTACCTATATTAGGCCACTATTGTCGTTATTAAATAAAGAGGAAACTGACATGTGGGGTTTATGTTAACATTGGTTTTCAATTATTAAAAAAATAACAATTCTGGCAGCAGATTAATTAGTTGTTCCTTGTGTATACTAAGGTTCTCAGCTCTAAGTACAAGAGAATCAGTGTAAGACGAATTTAGTTTAATAAAGGAACAAGAAAGAGGCAGATTTGAGGTGGCAGTGACTAGGAACACCAGAGACGTCACTGGACACATACAGAAAGGATGTAGGAATCTTGAAAAGCAGAGATAGATGGACAGAAGGAGACAGATGTCAAGGCATAATTTCTACTATGAGTTTGCCTTAGAAGTGATCTATTTTGTCTGTATAAATGAGAGTTAGATGCATATGTACCTCGAGAGAGTATTTAAGGTGAATGCTTAAAAAAACTAGGTATCTATAGTAGTTTTTAGACTTATGGTTTAGACTAATTATTTAGAATTTGCATCTAAACTGAAAATATTTTCTCCTGATAGAGGCTAATGAACTTGCAAAGGCCTTAAACAAAGTCACCCATGAAAAAGTTGATGTCGATAACGTAAAAGCTATACTGAAAGGCCTGGAGATTTATTTCCCAGGGAAGAACTGCAGGAGGTGCTTGCATCCATTCCTCTTGATAGTAAGTATTCCTTTTCTGAGTCATTTGTTACACATCACACTTGTGTTTACTTTCACTCATAAATCCACAGAGTTGATTGATTAGGAATCAAATGTAATGAGTTCAACAACATTAGATCTTCCCTGTTAGGTTTGGGTGAGAATTTTTTTGGATTATCCTCTATTGAATTATCCGACGGATTAGTATAATCTTCGTCTCTTCTTCCCATTTCTTTGCCTCCTGACGTTTGAATCATTCGTTTTTATTGGACAGGAGCTGTGAAGGTCTCTCAAGCCCATGAAAGGCAGGCCGAGTCTTAGTGTGGTGACACACACCTACCAGTTTGGTTTGCCCACAGTCCTCAAAGGGCTACGCTGGTGTTTTTGGAATCCTGCCAGGGGGATGTTTGGCTTACGTGGAAAGCAAAGGGGTATTTTTTTCTTCTTAAGTTCCGAATATATGGCTAATAAAAAACAAAAGACTGCACACTTTCTTTATTAATATATCTGTGTTTATAAGTAAATATAGTCTTCATTAGGTATTTTGGTTTGGTTTGGTTTATGGTACTTGCAGTGAATATCTTCTTCCTTCATAATATAGATAAGTGATAGTAGGACTTATAATCCCCAAGAATTAAGAGGATGTCATATCAGAGGGGAAGCATACCATAAAAAAAAATGTCCTACATGGTTAAAAAATGTGTAAAATCCGTACAACACTCATTGGCTCTACAACAAAAAAGACCACAAGAGTTATCATATATTCCTTTTCATAGTCTGAGACGTGTTTAGCAGAATCAGAGTTAGAAAACAGGACTAACTTGGTTCTGAAGATTTAGTAAGCATGCCTATCTTTTGACCTCATCCTTTTGTGTCTTTGGATTAAAGACCGTTCATTTCTTGATGTTTTGTTTTCAGACAAAGGGAAAGTGAACTTAAAAGATTGCCTGACTCAGTTAATGAAAAAGGCCTCATTTTACAAAAGTTCCAAGTAAGTGAGAATTTTTTAACAATAAAAGTTTTGAGTGGAATTCTTTAGTTTTGATTATATGCATTTGCGCAGTTTTCTCATGCTAAAACACGTCGTGTATATAACGAATGTGCTTTGGATGATGAATCAATAAGGGATCCTAGTCCTGACCTTTCCTTGACTTAAATTTTATGAACCTATAGTATTTTCCCATCACTCAAAAAAGATTAAGTGTTAAGAGCCAATTGAATAAGGAAGCCATAAAAAGGATGAGATCATGCCATTTGAGACAACATAGATGGGCTGAGAGGGTATAATGCTAAGTGAAATAAATCAGACAGAGAAAGACCGATACCGTATGATTCCACTTAAAAATGGAATCTTAAAAAAACCAAACAGGGGCACCTCGCTGGCTTAATTTGTAGAGCATGTGACTCTTGATCTCAAGCTTTTAAGTTCAAGCCCCACACTGGGTGTAGAAATTACTTAAAAACACAAAGAAGAATTATAAATAAATAAAGTCAAACAACAAATAAATAAACAAACAAATAGAATCAGACTTATAAATACAGACAACAACTTGATGGTTGCCAGAAGGGAGGGTCTTAAGGGTTGGGGAAAAAGAGTGAAGGTAAAAGGGAGATACAGGCCTCCAGTTATGAAATGAATAAGTCACAGGAATAAAAGGCACAGCATAAAGAATATGTCAGTGATATTGTAATAGTGATGTAATGGGACAGTTGGTGGTTACACTTGTGGTGAACGGAGCTTAATATATAAACTTGTCACATCACTAAGATGTACACCCGTATCTAATGGAACATTGTGTGCCAGCTATACTAAAAAAAAAAAAATTCAGGGGCGCCTGGGTGGCTCAGTCGGTTAAGCCTCCGACTTCAGCTCAGGTCATGATCTCGAGGTCTGTGAGTTCGAGCCCCGCGTCGGGCTCTGTGCTGACAGCTCAGAGCCTGGAGCCTGTTTCAGATTCTGTGTCTCCCTCTCTCTCTCTGATCCTTCCCCACTCATACTTTGTCTCTCCTGCTCTCAAAAATAAATAAAAACATTAAAAAATAAAAATAAAAAAAATCAATGTTTCCTTTTTTTATCCTATGATACCTTTATTAAAATGGGATTTTGGGGCGCCTGGGTGGCTCAGTCGGTTAAGCGGCCAACTTCAGCTCAGGTCATGATCTCACAGTCTGTGAGTTCGAGCCCCGTGTTGGGCTCTGTGCTAATGGCTCAGAGCCTGGAACCTGCTTCGGATTCTGTGTCTGCCTCTCTCTCTCTTCCCTTCCCCTGCTCATGCTCTGTCTGTCTCTCAAAAAATAAATAAACGTTTAAAAAAAATGGTATTTTACCATGAGAAGATTAACTATTGAAACATGTAGGAATATGTTGAAACATACAGGCTTCCTCCATATTATGTAAGTGGTATTCTTCCACTGCCTTAGTCATGAGACATTGAGTGTAATCTGGCTTTAAGGTGTTCATTGAATTGACCTCTCCAACTGTGAGATATCTGTGATATCTGTGGAACTTCTGGGTCTCCTTGGAGCAGCCCATGTTCTTGAGATTAATTGAAATGGCTTCATTTCCTGTAAATTTTAATATCTAAGGTTGAAACTGAACAAAATTCAGAAGGCCTAATTTCGGTATCTACAAAAGTGAAATTATTCCCTAGAGTGTAGGTGTTTAGGATGTAACCAAAATGGTATGTGTTTTCAACTGACAAAATATTTTGTCCTTAATCTTTGGTTTTCTGAATGGGATCTATAAAACTCTTCTAGGTATGTGGTTTATAAGCAAATCTCTTACAGAGTTAATGTTTATAGTGTTTATCATAATACATTTAAATTTTCTTTCTTACTTAAACAATTTAAACATGATACTTCCAGAAACGAATGTTACCTTTTTTTGGTATTGATCCTTCCATTATTTGGGGGGACTTCTTGCGTGTATGTGTTGGATACATTCGAGTATCCACTGAATGAAAAAAATTAAGAATAGTCACATCAAACTATGCCTGGTTATCTAATTTTTGGCAAGAGAATTGCTAGATCTACTTTTATGATTAGTTACCCTCGCTTTAATGGAATTCCCAGCCTCTGATGTGCCAGAGATGAGTATAAGCGATGTCCCGAGATTTCTTTTTATATAATCATTCCTCGCTCTCAAATTAAATATTAGCAATGACTTGTTTAGTCTAGTGGCTAAACATTCTATGAAATCAGATACCCTAGACTTCACACTTGGCTTCACATTTAATAACTGTGTATGCTTAGACAGACTAGCCTCTCTAAGGCTAGGTTTCCTTATCTGTTAAATAAGGGAAATATTGATAACAACCTCATAGAATCTTTGTATTAAAATAGGATGGTTATATAAAGCACTTAGTATAGTGCTTAACAAGCTCAGACTGAATACTTAATAAGAGGTAGAAGTAGTAGTAGTAGTAGTAGTAGTAGTAGTATCCTAATAATTACTACTAGTAATTATTGTTACTCAAGACCCACTGAATATTGAATGTTTTTTTTTAACTTCATATATTGCATTTTTTTTTGAATATAGAAAAAGAAGGCCCCTTGAAAACTTTGGCCGCCATTAGGAAAAATGAGTTCACTCCTGATGATCTAGGCTCCATAATGAAAAATTTAGGAGTTCCATTACCCCAAGATGTGATTCAAAGATCCCTGAAGAATGTGGCTATCACAGGTGAGTATTTAATGTCCCTAGGTATCTTTTATCTTAGCTGACATGCATGTGTTTGAACTTTTCAAGAATCCTTAAAGGGTTTATCCACTTAATGGATTGTCCGAGGCTCTTTTCTACTAGACTACTTGGGTTCTACTTATTTTCAGTAGCATCATACAAAGGAGGACCTATAGGGTATGCGTGTATGTGTCTGAATGATATCCGCATGAGTCTGTCTTTTTGATTGAATATGTAAAATAGAAAATGTTTTCAGCATAGCAATTATACTATAGTTGCCAATCTCGATCATATTCCTTGTTCCCTGACGTGCATTTTTTCTTTCAGAGGTTGGGAAAGTGAATTTAGAAGAGTTTATTGGCAATTTAGTCAATTCAGGATTTTCACCTCTACCTGAAAGTAAGAATTTTCAGTTGAATGGAGATAGCTAATGATATGTGGGCTGTAGATCTCTGGGGAAAACCCCAGCTGGATTTTGAGATGGACTTAAACTGATTTACCACTGGCATAACTTTCTAATATCTTTACTCCATACATGTCAAATGTGTATGCAGCACAACTAAAACAGAACATGCCCTTTAGAGAGTACTGGTTACCTCTTCTGCCTAGTCTGAGCCCAGAGTCCTGACTCCAATTATCTTTTCCCTAAGGACCTTCGTGAAGAAAAAAAGTCATATTAGTTAACATGACTAAACTAGCACTTGGAATTATGCTGTTTGCAAGTTATTCTACCTTAACTCAAGTGTTAATTGTGTGAGCCATATTAACATGATAAATAGTGGGTTCCTGATACTGATTTATAATAATTCTTCATTAAGAAACTAGTGAAATCTTTGCTACTATTAGAATTTTTCTTCAGGTTTGTTTTTTCTTCTTTTTTTATTTGAATGTGGTTTTCTTTGTATTGGCTACACTCCACCCCCGCCCCCCTAGTTTCTTTTATACACTAATTCAAAGGTTAATTTTAGCACAACATCTGTCAATTATAATGTTAAGGACCCTTTTCTTCTTTTGGTTTGCATAGTATTTCTGCAATCTTAGACCTCCGAATTCTCTGATAGACTGCCCTTCCTTGCCACTATGGTGCCGAAAGGAAGGAATGATTTACATTTTGCACATTCAAGTGAGAAGAATATTTCCGACACCAAGCCAAAATTATACACACATTCAAACCACTTCATATTGTCTATTTTTAAGTGCCCTCTATGGTTGCAGAGTTCAAGGTTTATTTCTTTGACCATTTCCACCTACTTTTGGATGAGGACACATGTAGCTTCGATAAGCAAAAAATGTTTATGAAGAGATGTTTTGTAGAAATGCCTGAGATCAAGACCTGAGCTGAGATCCAGAGCTGGACGCTTAATAGATGGAGCTACCCAGGTGTCCCTAGAAATGCCTTTTTTGAGATAACTTCCTAATAATATATATCAATTGCTTTTGAGAAATGGTGTTAAAAATACCCATCTCAAGAGTGTCACTGTATCTCCTGAAGATGTTACCCATTAGATTATTTAGTGATGAATACGAAAGTGTATTGAAATTTAGATTATTTATTTATTTATTTATTATTATTTTTTCTAATTTATATTATTTTTTAGAGAGGGAGAGAGGGCACGTGAGCTAACTAGCATGGGAGGGGCTAAGGGACAGGGAGAAAGAATCTTAGGTTCCATCTTGGAGCCCGATGTGGCTCTCCATCTCACAACTGACTGTGAGATTGTGACCTGAGCCAAAATCAAGAGTAGTCGGATGCTTAACTGACTGTGCACCCAGGCGCCCCTTGAAATTTAATATCAGGAAAAAACTCACTCTTCCAAAGACCAGCGTGCTTCTTTGTGTGGATAATAACCTGAGTTCCCCTTTATGCCTGAGCTTCTAAAAAGTCTCAGATCTAAACTTACTATTTAATCACTATTAGCTATGTTGGCTTTGTTTGTTATTTACTACCTTTTTCTCGTGTTTTTTTTGATGCACAAATTTCCAATTATGACTGTTGTACTTTCTATTTCTCTATTAAGTTTTGTCAGTTCTGTTATATATTTTTAGACTCTCTAAATTGGCTCTTCTACATTTATGATTGTTACATCTTCCTGATGAATTGGCTGGCAGATAATACTGAATGTATCATTTTGGAAGAGAAATCACTCTTTCCTCTGAGTACAAGCTGAAAATTGAGTCCCCATTCTATGGCTATATGACTTTTATTTGCCACATTTTAAATATTGACTGTTCCTTCACTATCAGTGAGTAACACTCCCTGTCTAATACCATATGGGCTGTAGTAGGTTAATGTTCCTGTGCTTATAGCCATATTCTCTGTAAAATGATCAAAAGGACATGTTTCTATTTCCGATAGAATAACTTTAAGTGTGCATCTGAATACATGTCAAAAGACCCTTCTTTTCACACCAAAATGGAATATAACAATATGAAGATAATAGGAAGTATTTTTCTTAAATTGAAAATCATTAGCATTTCCCATCCTCATAGCTTTTGCCATTTCTATTTTTCTCCTAGGAAGTGGAGTTGATGACAGCAACCTAGACGCTTTTCCAGGAAACACGAAGATGGCGATGTCAAGTAAAGAATTGTGTAAGATTCTGAAGGACCCGTCAGTTGAAGGTGACATATACATAGACATGGTTCACATGGTTCCATGTTCTTATATTAATGTAAACTTCTTAGATATAAAATTCATATAGAAAGCACCATAGAAAATGATAAAAATAATTTAAAAAATTACCTTAAGTGTTATGCTTTAGGCTTTCTTCATTAAGAATAAACTTTATGGTTTCCAAAAGTTCATTTGGGAGGTGTGGAAGAGAGATGAAAATGTATTTGCTTTGTGAGTACTTCAGATCGAAACTTATATTGATAGGAATACTTTGGCAACCTTTTCTCTGTATCGCTGATTCAAAAAGCATCATTGAGATCCCACATATTCTTTTTATTATTAAAATTTTTTTAAATGTTTATCTGTTTTTGAAAGACAGAGACAGAGCATGAACAGGGGAGGGGCAGAGAGAGAGGGAGACACAGAATCTGAGGCAGGCTCCAGGCTCTGAGCTGTCTGCATAGAGCCCAACACGGGGCTTGAAATCATGAACCACAAGATCATGACCTGAACTGAAGTCTGACGCTTAACTGACTGAGCCAACCAGGAGCCCCAAGATCCCACAATATTCTATATATTGTGCTAGACACTGAGACTATAGAATTTAACGAGACATTATTTGGGCTTTTCAGAAGATTAGACTCTAGCAGGAAAGCAGATCGATCCTCCCATGGCCCTGCCAGGTGCCCAGAAGACAGAACGGAGACTTCCCAAGGGTCAGAGCAAGTCTGAGGACCTAGGGAACTGTTCCAGAGGGGTAGCATCCTAAGCTGGCACCATTACCATGTATACCCGGTCCCATTCCTCAAGAAAGGCCTGGCACACAACATTCTGTTTCTTAAACTTTTTTTTTCAGGGGCGCCTGGGTGGCTCAGTCGGTTAAGTGGCCGACTTCAGCTCAGGTCATGATCTCACCCTCTGTGAGTTCGAGCCCCGCCTCAGGCTCTGTGCTGACGGCTCATCAGAGCCTGGAGCCTTTTTAAAAAAAAAACAAAAACTTTTTTTTTTCAAATTTTCCTCCCTTCTCCTTTTAAAATACTATTCTGCACTTTGAAAACATAATCAAGACATTACGAAGAATCAGCTTCTCTGAAGAAAAGGATTTCTATAGAACAAATACAGCTATATTACACTGCTATTATATATTCAAAGCAGGAAAATATTTAAAAATACAAGTTTGGTTTTTTTTTTACAATGTTAAAAGGCAGGAGTTTCAACCTTATAAATAGAAGAACATTTTATGCATAGGTGTAAGATGCGTTATTATTTAAAGAAACACTGACAAATCCTTTAACTTGCAAATCTGATAAAAAAAAATATCAAAATGTTGTGGCACAACCCAAACCATAAGGCAGTTTGTCTATTATTTTTATATGATCACCAATGCGAGGGGCGCCCGGGTGGCTCAGTGGGTTAAGTGTCCAACTTCAGCTCAGTTCATGATCTGGCGGTTGGTGAGTTTGAGCCCTGCGTCCGGCTCTGTGCCTACAGCTAGAGCCTGGAGCCTGCTTCAGGTTCTGTGTCTCCCTCTCTCTCTGCCCCTCCCCCTCTCACATTCTGTCTCTCTCTCTCTCTCTCTCTCTTAAATGAATAAATGTTTAAAAAAAAAAAAAAAACCCTTATCTTGCCCTCCCCCTTTTGGTGATATGATCATACCTGAGGCAGCCACAAGGTTGACCAAGGGGGGTGATGACCAAGCTACGGGAACCACAGCTAGGAGCAGACAATGTTCCACGAGGGGAGCATGAAAGAGGAAAGGCCTAAACTGACACCGACAGGGAACTGGATGTGAAGGAAACAGGACTAAATGAATCAGTCTGAAAAATAGAATTTTACAGGGGAGATGACCCCCTAGTTTGCAGAGAAGTGGGAAGAGAGGTGCAGTAGTCCTAACATGGACTTTGTAGACCAGGACAGGTAGTAAAAGGATTCCGGAGGGAAATACTGGAGTGTGGGTGTGGGGGTGCGTACCTGGTGTGGTGGAGCACAGGAAAGAACATGAAGGAGCAGCTTCAGCCAGCTGTTACTGCAGTTCAGGAGGCTAAACAGAGGTGACCCTCGTTATGATAATACGTCCACCCCGATCCTCATTCGTTTTTATCACTTCATGCTGGCATTCACTAAATGACCTCCCTTGTCACCCCGCATTTTATCTTGCCATCCGCACTAGCACGCCTTATGCGCCTCGTCTCGACTGTCAGGCGCTTCGAGCTTTTAGCTCGTTTCACTAACATCTCTGCTCCTTTCACTGCGGCACCGGAAATGTTTTGCTCTCCGTTTACCTGATGCAGGGGCTGTGGAAAATTTCATGGCTGTCGCGGACTTACTCTTCTGAGGTATCAGTGCTCCCATTTCTGCTCTACTTTCCCTTGTGGCGGTTGTGTCAGGAAAGTCTGTATTCTTGCTGCCTTCCAGGGCTCCCGGTAGACTATTAAGCACAGGCCCCATGTTTCTTGGTTGGTCGGCATAGTTGGAAGAGGCAGCTCACTAAAATGGACGGTTTAGAAGTGTTGTTAGGTAATAAGGAAAAAAAAAGACGGCGTACCTCTACCTCCTTACATCAGGAGAAAGAATATGTCTTCTTTCCATCATCTTCCAGAAGGGAACTCATTCTGAGCTCTGAAAGATACTACGAAACTTGAATTCTGATTTTTTTGTTTATTATGTATTTCAAATATATATAGAAATAAATTTGTAGATAAGTTGGCAGTCGTAATCTGTCATGGTCCTCTTGCCCCGCAGTATCAGAAAATCCAAGAGTGTCTGGCTCCCTATGGATCATAACGGTGACTGCGTAGTTGTCACAAACAGTCGGTACCTACTCAGATGGAAATTCGTTTGTTGTGTAGGATACCAGGGGGACATGTTTTACCAATGGCACCATCACACACAATGCACTTAATTGTCTGCCTCACTGAAACTATTTTGTATCTACTTTAAATATTTCAAATTCAGTGGCGATCTCAGTTTCTCCGCAGGGGCAATGGCAGTGCTGTGTGGTCTCTCCTCTTGTATTTTATCTTCTGATGAACAAAAGTTTCTCTTTCACATGTAGTTGAATTAGTCAGTCTTTTCTTTCATAGTTAGAACGTTTGGGAGCCTAAGAAATCCTTGCATGAAAACATTTCCTATTTTATCTTCTGGGAGCTTTGTTATTTTCCTTTCACATTTAGATCTATAATTCACTCAATTGATTTGATATGATGTGGGATAAGGGTCCCTTATTTTTTTTTCCTAAATGGATATTCACCGTTTATTAACATGATGGTCCTTTCCCTACTTTAATGTAAGGCCAGCTTTTTCATAAATCAAAGATAATAAATGTGTCGCTATATCTGGACTTTTAATTCTTTTTGTTCTTTGGGCTATTTGTTGGTCCTTGCACCAGCATACCTACTAATTTAATGTAAATTTAATATGTATTGATATCTGAAGGATAAATCCTACAAATTTGTTTTACTTCTTTAAATTCTTCTTGGCTTTTCTTAGTGATGTCCTTTTGGTCATTAGGTCATTAGAAATATTATTTGTGCTTTCTCTCTTTTTTTCCTTTGTCAGTCTTAATGCATGTGTGTCTCACTTTTATTAGTCTTTCCAAAACCCGGCATTTGACTGTATTGATTTTATTTAAAGTTTGCTTTTCGTTTCAGTATTTTATGCTTTTGTCCTTATAATTTTTCTTCTCCTTTTGGGGAGTTTAATTTGCTGTTCTTTTCTAACTTTTTAAGATAGAACCTTGGGTTATTGATCTTTTCATCTTTTCTGTTATTTGCATTTAAGGCTGTGAATTTCTCTTCACAACCTTCCCATATCCTACAAGGTTTAATATGTAATATTATTTTTACTCAATTCAAAATATTCTAACTTTAAGTGTGGTTTATTTTTTTGACACATGATTTATTTAGAGAGGCATTCTTTAGTTTCCAGATCGATGGGAGTTTTCTAGCATCTCTTGCTATTGGTTTCTAGCTTACTTTCCATACCCTATATTATTTGTATCGTTTGGCTTTATTATTCTAATAATTTTTAAATTATGTGAACCTTATTCTACTGTGAAACATTATGGTATAACCATCATTATGGGAGCGTCTTTTTTACCAGTGTTAAAGAAATACTGGGGGCGCCTGGGTGGCTCAGTCGGTTAGGTGGCCGACTTCGGCTCAGGTCATGATCTCACGGTCTGTGAGTTCAAGCCCCGCGTCGGGCTCTGTGCTGACGGCTCAGAGCCTGGGGCCTGCTTCAGATTCTGGGTCTCCCTCTCTCTCTGCCCTTCCCCTGCTCATACTCTGTCTCTATGTCTCTCAAAATTAAATAAACGTTAATAAAAAAAAGAAATACTGTTCGTTCTCTGTGTCTGTAACTGACTGCTTATTTTTTAGCAGATATCATTATGTCTTATTTCTGTTTAATGATTTGAAATTATGAATTTAAAAAAATGTCATTTTTCTCTACTTCTTCTGTTTTGAAGGAGGAGAAGTTGACCTCAATGACTTGGATAATGTCTGGCAAAATATGGGGATAGAGTCCTCACCAGAACATTCGGGGCTAGAGAAGTTACTTCCAATTAATGGTGGGTATTTTAAATATAGAATAGTCTTCGAGAGAGTTAATATAGTCATCCAGGGAATTATTCAGCCATTGCAAGTGGCATCAGGTAGAATCTTGCGGGAATTGAGAATTATCGCCTTAAAAATTTTTTATTATCCAAATCTCCATGTGTATTCTAGATCGCTTATAAGTTAGAATTAAAAACATCCATAATTTTAAAGATAATTATTTTTAATATTTAGGAATACATAAATTGCCATTTAAAATACGTCTAGGGGCGCCTGGGTGGCTCAGTCGGTTGAGCGTCCGAGTTCGGCTCAGGTCATGATCTCACAGTTCCTGAGTTCAAGCCCCACGTCGGGCTCTGTGCTGACAGAGCCTGGAGCCTGTTTCAGATTCTGTGTCTCCCTCTCTGTGCCCCTCCCCTGCTCATGCTCTGTCTGTCTGTCTCTCTCTCTCTCAAAAATAAATAAACATTAAAAAAAAATTAAAAAAAATAATACGTCTAAATCAAGAGGCTCATCAATCATCAATCTTGCCGCCTGGACTAAGGAATATTGATAGTTATTTTTCATTCTGTTGAGATGCTTTGGGTTAAGACCTCTAGGAAACAGGAGGCAGATGAGGAGAGATGTGGAACCATACTAGCAGAGTGGGAAAAATGTGGTCTCTGAAAAAATATAATGTAAGAAAGTGTTTTTGCTTTGGCATAGTAAATATTAATAATTGTCTCAAGTGCTAAAGAATTGATATATTTACCATATTAAGAATTTTGTTTACATTTTTTGTTTTCTTATTTCTAGAAGATACTAGGTAAATTTTAGGAGCAAATTATTTTATGCTCTATATTTTTGAACTTGGATATTTGGTATTGTTTTAGCATGTCTAGATATTTTCTCTATGACCTCAATTATGTGTTTCTTGCAGCTACGGCTAGTAGGAAAATATATAAGAAGAGGCTGCTGAATTATGCAGAAGATATAAAAGGTCAGTGAGATGCAAATGAGTCAGATTGAGACTCTTGTGTTTCCTTTTTTTCTTATTAAATATCGCCCCCTGCCATTCTCATATATATTTCTATAATTAGTTTTGATACACATCTGTGTTCATATTGATTAAATAATTTTCAGTTTTATTTTTAAAAGATGTTCACGGGGTGCCTGGGTGGCTCAGTTGGTTGGGTGGCCGACTTTGGCTCAGGTCATGATCTCAAAGTCTGTGAGTTCGAGCCCCGCGTCAGGCTCTGTGCTGCTGGCTCAGAGCCTGGAGCCTGCTTCAGATTCTGTGTCTCCCTCCTCTCTGCCCTTCCGCTGCTCATACTCTGTCTCTATGTCTCTCAAAAATAAATAAACGTTAAAAAAAATGTTCTAAATATTTAGGTTTACCTAGATTTTGGATGTGGAAATAATAAAATTTAGGCCTAGCTATAAAAAATTTAAAATAGTATATCTTGAAATACAGTGACCAAACTGAATTCTACTTGTATAAATGTTTATATTAAAAACTATTATATTTGCAGTTTTGCTGCTAATTAACCTGAGTGGTTTCTTAGCCTTATTTTTTTTTATTATAATAGTTTATTTTCAAATTGGTTTACATATAACACCCAGTGTTCATCCCAACACGTGCCCTCTTTAATATCCATCACCCCCTCTCCCCCCTCCCTCACCTCCCTCACCCTCAGATTGTTCTTAGTCTTTGAGAGTCTCTTATGTTTTATCTCCCTCCCTCTCTGTGTCTTTTTTTCCTTTCCCCTCTTCCCCTCCCCCTGGTTTTTGCTTAGTCTCACAAAGTCCACCTATTCGTGGAAACATATGGTATCTGTCTTTTTCTGACTGACTTATTTCACTTAACATAATACCCTCCAGTTCCATCCATGTTGCTACACATGGCCAGATTTCATTTTTTCTCATTGCCATGTAGTAGTCCATTGTATATATGTGCCACAACTTCTTTATCCGTTCGTCAGTTGATGGGCACTTGGTCTGCTTCCATGATTTGGCTATTGTCGAAAGTGCTGCTATGAACATTGGGGTACACGTACCCCTATGCATCAGCATTCCTGTGTCTCTTGGGTAGATTCCTAGCAGTGCTATTGCTGGGTCATAGGGTAGCTCTATTTTCATTTTTTTGAGGAACCTCCACACCGTTTTCCAGAGCGTCAGCCTTATTTTGATACATTCTGTTATGTAAGCCTATCTTCAGTATTATTGGATGTTTTGGATATAAATGAATAGATTAGTTTTAGTTCATTAATGTTTCTCTTTAAATATTTAAATGTCCTTGGCCTCTTTTTTATGATGAAATCGTTACCACTATACATAGGAATTAATATTATATTTTGATTTTTATTTTAATATCCTCATGTCTTTCTCTTTTGTAGAATTGCAAGATGATGACCATGGCCTTGACTCTGTTCTTGAAAATATGGCAATCAAACTTACAGCTGAGGAACTTACTGATATTACTCCAGATGTACCAGCTGATGGTTAGTGATTTAGATATTTTTTATAGGACTTTTGTAGCTGAAATAAGAATGATTTTTTTCTCTCGCTATAATAATCTTAAGTCGATACTTTTTCACTATTCATTTATTCAACAAATATTTACTGAGCACTATATATCAGGTGTTCTGCTCAGTGCTAGAAATACAATGACCATGAAACATAGACATAGTCCTTGACCCAAGGAACTTAATGTCTAGTGAATCACAATTCTTAGTATTCTAGTAGAAACTGAGACTGTTGCTAGGGCCTCAGGCAGGCCAGTAGTTTTCACAGGAACAAGGGCTACAGGGTTTCAGCCAATATGTATGACATTTTTCCTACTTGTATGGAGGCATGGATCATCATGTCCTTGGACCAACCTTCATGATTCAATGTCAGTATTATATGTGTTAAATAAAATAATAGTTAGGATTGAAGTGTGATAAATCACAAAATAATTCCCACTTTAAATAAACCAAAAAAGAATATATTTAGCTGAACACAATCCAATGAGGTCAAGCAGTATCACCTAGAAACATTTTACTGAATACTGCCTCTTACATGTTAATATGTATTCTCATATGATTCCTATACTATTTAGTTATGTCTTTGCCATGGGTTTTATACCTTTCTAATAGGGTGAGGTTTTTTTTCCAAAAGATACTTTTATTAAATCATTCCTTAATTTTCCAGTACTATTGTGTACCAATGAAAAACCTGTAGTTAGTTTTTTATTTGCTTGTTTTCTTTATGCTTATAAGTTTCCCGGGATATCAGGAAAAAATAATTAAGTGGGGCTATCAGTAATTCCAGAGAAGGTAATTTTTAGTTTGAGAAACTTACTTGGGGATGTCAGATAAAAGGCAGAATAAGAGCCACCAAAAAACTCTCTTCTCCATAAGAGCAATGAGAAAACTGGCAAAAATTGTCAAAATTAACATTTTCAGAACTGGAAATTAACCAAAGGTTTGCTGCAATATGGGGAAGATTTAAGGGGAAAAAAGACTGAATCTCAGTAAGAATAGTGGGCTTTGTGATATTTTAACTTGCTCTATTCCCATCCTCTGTCTTACAGCTCTATAATAGCCTCGAAAAATAACATTCTATATTTGTAGTGAAAACTAGTAGCCTGGAAGCCACTGAAGGGAGCAGAGGGGAACTGAAGCTCTTTCAAAGCCTTATTCCCTAAGAATTGTCATTATTTCATCTGTTTGGTGGTTCCTTGGAGTGAGGCTTTATATCTCTCTCCTTTCATGTATGAATTAATAAATGAATAATTAATAAGTATGGAAAGATGAATCAAGAGATAAGCTAAAATGAGCAGGAAAGATAAGAAAAAATAATTATTTGGAGTAATAAAGAACTAATAGCAATTACTGCAGTGGTAGAGTACTAATTAGTCAGCAGCCATACTGAAATGGACAAAGTGATTAAAAAGAAGAGGAGAAAGTATGTTAGTAAAAGACATGAGACGAGAATTATGGCCTTTCCTTCTGTTACTCTTGGTGCCTGCGTGAGTTTTGTGTCCCTGCCAGAACTAAGATGAACACAGACAGCATGAACTGTCACATAGAGTCTATGAACCAGTGTGGCATCATAAAATGTTTTTCCTAGACCGAGTCCATTTCACAAATACAAATTGAATCCCAGAAAACCTGAAATTAGAAATTGAAAATGGACTCGAATAAAATGGTGGAAATACTGGACTCTGCCTTAAGGTTTTTTTCACAGTATAGGCCATTCTAAAGCTCTATCTTTTTCTGGATCCCAAGTAAGTCTTTTTTTTTTTTTTTTTTTTTTACAGCTAATGGGAACTTCGGGGTTGGTATCCTAATGGATGGAATGGATGGAGTAAAAGCCAAAACAGGTAATAGAATAACAGCTAAGAGTAAGATGCTACTAGAAATCTAAGAACCAAATTATTTCCACTAAATTACAATATGATGCTCTTTCCGCATCACGATTGCATGGATTTCCATGGATTTCCATGGA
Source organism: Paguma larvata (assembly GCA_030068075.1). Classification (NCBI taxonomy): domain Eukaryota; kingdom Metazoa; phylum Chordata; class Mammalia; order Carnivora; family Viverridae; genus Paguma; species Paguma larvata. The sequence goes on along the minus strand of CM057843.1, from coordinate 38,810,176 downwards.
TTTTCCATGGATTTCCAAATCCATCCCTACACATCTTATAAAAGTGTTATGTATAAAATGCCTACAGTTAGATACTAGATCATTACACCTTTTAACAATAAAACTTCAGTGCTCTTTGTTGTTTCCCAAGTCATTATCTGAAGTCTTTGCCAATAATGAGCATACCTTCTTTTATGGTGGAAAACTAAATTCCAGTTTAACACAGTACATAGTGAAGGGAAGTGTTTGTAAAGTTAGAGGTGAACTCAAAATAAAGCAATGAAAGTGCTGATAAAACTATTTAGATCAGCAATCTGTATCATTCTAATTTACTGCAGAATTTATACTCATAATTACATGCTTTGTTGCCCCGCCTATCATTCAGAGATTATACTAGAATTAACAAGAAACCTTCTCTACAGGCCCAAAGGCCCGTTTGTTAGGTTGGGTCTCTTTTCATTCAGCAGGTAGCTGTAATGCTACAAAGGTAATTTTTTTTTAATTATGGGAAATCACGACATCATTCACAATAATACCAGAAGTCTCTGTTCTCTTGCTTTGATGTTTTTTGTTGTTGTTTTTTTGAGAGAGAGAGAGAGAGAGAGAGAGAGAGAGAGAGCACGAGGCAGGAAGGGGCAGAGAGAGAGGGAGACACAGAATCCGAAGCAGGCTCCAGGCTCTGAGCTGTCAGCACAGAGCCCCATGTGGGGCTCAAACTCACGAACTGTGAGATCATGACCTGAGCGGAAGTCGGATGCTTAACCAACTGAGCCACCCAGGTGCCCCTCCATTCTTTTGCTTTGAAGGAGAGGTTGATGTCCATGACATGAAAAAAGTTCCAGAAAACATGGGGATAGAACTCAAAGATAAGAAACATGGGGAGGTGGTGAACAATCTGCCAGTCGACGGTGAGAATTTCTCTAATAATTCTATTTCATATCTAAGTTGAAAAGAAAGATTGTCCAAAAAAATCTTTTAGAAGGTAATTACTGTTTGATCTTAAGAAATACCAACTGTGTCATCTCATTTTTAGTTGGGAAAGAGGTGGCTTTAGTCAGAAATCCTGCGACCATGGATGAGAAATGCTGGCTATCATTCTTGAATACACTGTGAGTCTGAAAATTTAAAATGAGGAGTGGGAAAAGAAGGCATTGAAAAGTATTAAATGGAAATAAATGCGAAATTACAAGGAATAAATGGATGGGAAGGGTTCTGCCAGTTAGAGGCCCAGCAATAACTGAAGGTGCCAGTGAGTGAAGAGTGGCCTTATTTTCATATATTTTTAAAAATAATTGAGAGTATATTTGTACTTTATGGAAATGTAAACTCCGACTTTGTGAAATGATAGCTTCTCTGTTGCCTTAGAATGAGGTTTCGATTTGTACACTTCTTTTTTTTTTTTAATGTTTATTTATTTTTGAGACAGAGAGACACAGAGCATGAGTGGGGGAGGGGCAGAGAGAGAGGGAGACACAGAATCTGAAGCAGGCTCCAGGCTCGGAGCTGTCAGCACAGAGCCCGACGCGGGGCTCGAACTCACAGACCGTGAGATCATGACCTGAGCCGAAGTCGGACGCTCAACCGACTGAGCCACCCAGGCGCCCCTCGATTTGTACGCTTCTTAAAGCTGATAGAAAGATCTATCAGAATAGGCTGATGGTTGGCACAGAGGCCTTTTTTAAAATTTATTTTAATTTGAAGTATAGCTGACATATAACATTAGTGTTGTGTGTACAACATAGTAATTCGCCAGTCACACACATCATGAAACACCATGGTAAGTGTAGATGCCTTCGGTCATCGTAGTTACCGCATTATCGGCTCTATTCCCTAGGCTATACTTGTCATCCCTCTGACTTATTTTCTTTATAACTGGAAGTTTGAACCTCTTAATCCTCTTCGCCTATTTCACCTATCCGCCCCCCCCCCACCTCTACTCTGGCAACCACCTGTTCTCTCTATTTATGAGTCTGTTGTTATTTTATTTTGTTTTGCTTTCCATATTCCACAAGTAAGAAAACTCATATGGTATTTGTGTTTCTCTGTCTCACTTATTTCACTTACCATGATAGCCTCCAGGTCCCTCCATGTTGTCATTAATGGCAAGATTTCATTCTTTTTTATGGCTGAGTAGTATTCCATTATGTATATGCATACCACATCTTCTTTATCCATTCATCTGTTAACAGACACCTAGGTTGCTTCCATAGCTTGATTATTGTAACTAATGCTGAAGCAAACATAATGGCATAGTATCCTGTCAAATCAGCGTTTCCATTTTTTTCTCGTAAAAACCCAGAAGTGGAATTACTGGATCATATGGTACTTCTATTTTTAGTTTTTTTGAGGAAACCCCCTACTATTTTCCAGAGTGGCTGCACCAAGTTACATTCCCACCAATAGTACACAAGGTCTCCCTTTGTTTCTCATCTTCACCAACCCTTACTATTTATCTTTTTGATACTAGCCATTCTGATTGGCATGAAGTGATATCTCACTGTGGTTTTGATTTCCATTTCTCTGATGATTAGTGATGTGAGCATCTTTTCACATGTCTGTTGGCCACCTGTATGTCTTCTTTGGGAAAGTGTCTATATAGGTCCTCTGCCCATGTTTAAATTGGATTATTTGTGGTTTTGTGGTGTTCAGTCATATGAGTTCTTTATGTGTATTGGATTTTAACTCCTTACTGGATGTATCATTTGTAAACATCTTCTCCCATTTAGTAGTTGCCATTTTGTTTGGTTGATGGTTTCCTTTGCTGTGCAATGAAGGCCTTTAAAGATGAAAATATACATAAGATATTAAATTTTGATACTTGCCACCTTTCAGATCTTTTGATAGCGTATTTATGCTTCTTTTAATCTGCCTGTACTTTGGCAGACAATGTATATCATATCTTGGGGGATGGAGTTCCATAATTTATTGAAAGTTTATAATTTTTGGCAAAGAAGAAAAAATCTAGTCTGAAAAGTGATTAATGAACAAAAAATTAATAATAATTAAAGAAGTTTACTCAGAAAAAGAAAATTTTCTCTGAGTATCATCAACAAAAAAAATCATGCTTATTGGATGGAAGTATGAAATTTGTTATCCCATCTCCACTAGTGTATTTCACTGAGCAGCTCACTGATTTCCTTTACAGATTTCTGCTCTATGGACTGACCAAGGGAAGAGATTTTATTCTAACTCTATCATTGAATATCTTTTATTTTTTATTTTTTTTAAAAATTTTTAATGTTTATTTATTTTGAGAGACATAGAGACAGAGCATGAGCAGGGGGAGGGCAGAGAGAGAGGGAGACACAGAATCTGAAGCAGGCTCCAGGCTCTGATGAGCCATCAGCACAGAGCCCGATGTGGGACTTGAACTCATAGACAGTGAGATCATGACCTGAGCTGAAGTCGGCTGCTTAACCAACTGAGCCACCCAGGCGCCCTGGATATCTTTTAAATATTTGAACAATTTATTTAGCCATGGTTTTTGTGCTAAAACTTATACACAAATTAATAGTTTGGGTCACATTTAAGAGTGACTACATTTTGGTCTTATTTCTCTCAGTTTCCTAAGGGGTGAGGGTGATCGATACCAACACATTGTACACTGTTCTGGAAAACATGAGGTTGAATCACACAGAAAAGGAACTTAAAAATCCGAGACAGAATCTACAAATTAATGCTGAGCATTTAATATAGCATTGAGCCACTCAGGAAGTCTTGGGCTTATGAGCTGATGAAAAGACTCCGGAAAGCTATTAATTTGGCACTCAGAAGACATTTAAAAACTCACAGAAGAACACATCTCTAAACAGAAATGAATGCTATCCTAAAAACTTATAGTAAGTCTATTATATCAACAACTTCTTTCACTGTGAATCGTAAGTAATGCTGAGGTTTCCAAAGGCCACAAAAGGCCAGAGAAGAGTCAGAAGGATACGGAGAGGGGAAATAAGATGAAAAAAAAAATCTTAAATTGAAACATCAAATCGAGGTCTATACCACAGACATTGAAGTGAAGGATTGGCAATTGTTCGGCGGAAATGACCTAGGAGTTCAGGAAGATGAGAATGGCTCCTTGTTCTTGTCTGGAGCAATGAGACCTGTGGTCTAATAGTTCTAAAGTGCTAAAATATACCTTAGGCCCATTTTGACGGCTCAGGTTGTGCCAAGATAAGGTAAAAGGAAACAGGTTCTAGTTTTACCCATCCTATTAAAATTTTCCAGATAATTAGAGACGTCAAATGAGTCTTGATACTCCTATTTAAAATGCTAAATGACAATATGAAGACATAAATTATTCATTCTCTTTTTTTAATGTCATTAGCACAGGGTAATACAATTAATAATACACAGAATTGAGTGTATTTTTAATATCGTGGAGGCATTCCATTTTTCTTATTTCCCATCCCTATTGCTTTCCTAAGGTGGGAAGGTGAATGTGAGTAATTTGGACAGCATTCTGGGGGAAATGAGGATTCAGCTCCCAGAAAAGGAACAGAAAAAACTGACAGAAAACCTGCTATTTCATGGGGAATGTTTTGGAGATAACTGTGTCTTTGAAGGGAGTTAGTGCTTGTGAACATGCAAATGAGAATTTCTAAAATTAGTAACATTGGCACTCAAAGATATTTTGTAGATCTTAAGGAAGGATTAATTCCTAATGTAAAAGTCCTATTTCTTCATTTTTATGAATCCCACGGAGCAGAATGAAGTTCTGTCTGTAGTTCATTGTTTCATTTAACACTCTCTCTAAAAAAGCTTCCTTCCCCCCTTCAGCCGTATATCCTCACAATGTTTGGATTTATATCATAAGACCAATTTTCTCACTCAAATATTGTTCATTAGAAGTTCTATAAGACTTTTTTTTAGTTTATTTATTTTTGAGAGAGAGAGAGAGACAGAGAAAGTGGGGGAGGAGCAGAGAGAGAGAGGAGAGAGAGAGAATCCCAAGCAGGCTCCACGCTGTCAGCACAGAGCTTACTGTAGGTTTGATCCCACAACCCTGAGATCATGACTGAGCTGCGAGATCAAGAGTCAGACGCTTAACCGACTGAGCCACCCAGGCGCCCCACTCAGGGAAGCTTGTAATCTACTGTAGTCTCTTCCATTCTCAATGGCATGGTAGGAAGATAGTTTCATATACAATGCAGAGATAGAGACTGAAACTTCTCTTTTTACTTTCTTCCAATTTCTTCTTTGTCACCTCCCCATTCTATCCCCGTGTCCTTCTAGTCTGAGTCACTGAATGTCCCTTTTTGAGTTATAATTTAATTGGGACTAATGGCAATTTCACTATAGTTAGTAGAGTTAGTCAAAGGACTTTGTGAATGCCCAGAACACCCCAAAAAGAAACTCTATATCGTTTAGCTATCGCCCTTTTATTCTCTCCCCACCACCCTACAAGCCTGAGGCAACTACTAACCTTTTATCTGTCTCTATAGATTTACCTGTTCTGGACATTTCATATAAATGGGATAGTACATAGTCTTGTGATTAGCTTCTCTCACTTAGTATAACGTTTTCAGGTTCATCCATGTTGTAGCAGGTACCAATGTTCCCTTCTTCCTTTTTTCCAATTTATTTATTGTGGTAAAATGCATGTAACATAAATTTTACTACCTTAACCATTTAAAAAAAAGTTTTAAATTTTTTTTAATGTTTATTTATTTTTGAGGCAGAGAGAGACAGAGCATGAGTGGGGGAGGGGCCGAGAGAGAGGGAGACACAGAATCCAAAGCAGGCTCCAGGCTCTGAGCTGTCAGCACAGAGCCTGAGGCAGGGCTCAAACTCACTGACTGCAAGATCAAGACCTGAGCTGAAGTCGGATGCCCAACCAACTGAGCCACCCAGGCACCCTCTACCTTAACCATTTTTAAGTGTCCAGTTCAGTGGTATCAAACACCTTAACATTTTTGTGCAACTACCACCATCCATCTCCAGAATGCTTTTCATTTTGTAAAATTAAAACTCTATATCCGTTAAACAGAAACTTCCCATTCTCCCCTACCCTGAGCCCCCGACAACCACCATTTTACTTTCTGTCTGTATGATTTTGACTCATCTAAATACCTTATATAGGTGGAATCGTGCAGTATCTATTTTTTTGTGACTAGTTTATTTTACTTAACCTAATGTTCTCATGTTTCATGCAGGTTGTAACATATACCAAAATTTTCTTCCTTCTTAAGGCTGAATAATATTCTATTATATATCTATATCTATCTATCTATCTATCTATCTATCTATCTACATTCATTCATCCATCAGTGGATACTTGAGTTGCTTCCCCATGTTAGTGATTGTAAATAAAGTTCTGTGCACGTGGGTATACAATTTCATTCCTTTTTGTTGCCAAATGATATATTCTGTTGTATGAATATATGTTTTGTTTATTCACTCAACATTTGATGGGCATCTAGATTCTTTACACCTTTTGGCTATAGTGAGTCTTACCAAACATATACAAAGTAGGAAGAATAATATAATGAATGAGAAAGAATAATATAATGAACCTAGATTCAATAATTATGAAGATTTATCTCACTTGTTTCTTGTTTATTTTGTATGTTTCTGACTGAAGTATTTCAAAGCAAATCCCATTTCATTTAGTCCCTACATACTTCAGTATACACCTCTTAAAAATATGGACCTTTTCTTTTTTACATAACTGCAATACCATTATACAGTTTATTTTTAAATTCCATTCTTTAAAATATTTTTTACAGTGAGCTTGTTCAAATAAACAACTAAACAAACTTTACACACTACGTTTATTATGACACTTAAATCTCATATACTCTATGCCTGTTCCTCTTCCTTTTTTCTTTTAGGACTGATTTTTTTTCCTTTTTGAAGTGACTGTCTGTTGCCAATTGTCTTGTAGAATTTCCTGCATGCTAAAAAAGAAAACAAAAAAAACAAAAAAACGAATTTCTCATATACTAAATTTGCCTGTTTTTGTCTGTTTTCTCATCTCTCTGGTTCCTCTATTGTCTGCATTCCTCATAAACCAGGAGGCAGCTCTAATGGCTTAATTATTTTCAATTTCACCATTTTTATGACAAGAATACTTCATCAGTAATACCGTGCATCTCACATTACATTCTATCAGGAAATACAGATCTAGTTTATCTTCTTGAAAATGGCTATACAGGTGTCCTAAAACATTTATTTAAATGAGAGTCTGTCACCACTCCCTTCAATATGAGATGCATTTGTAACTATATATTTGATTTCTAGGTGCACTTGTCTGTTTTGGGAATTTACGTTCTGTTCTATTCGTCTGCTTATTCATGCTCGGAATTGTGTTGAATATAACAGCTTTTATAATCTTTTAAAATTAGTAGATCTAACCCCTCTCTCCTCAATCCTTGTACACACACACTTACACACACACACACACACACACACAGATGCTTCCTTCTCCACCCCACCCAGTTCTGGCTGGTCTTTATAGAAACATCTTATTTTGTGTGACTTTTAGCAGGAGTGTATTTGTCTTTTCTTTTTTTTCATTTTCCATTTGCTGTGTAACATATTTCCTAGTAAGAAGACGATTGATTTCTTAGGGTTTGAAAACCACATATATTATGAGAGGACTCCTTGCCCGTACATGTTTACTATTGAGCCAGGTTTAAATCCCAATATAATGAAGAAATGTGACAGCATATCGTGCACCATTATTTCTTGTTTTCTTTGGTATGGAAATATTGACTCTCCTTTCAACTTTAAATTTAACATCAAAATCTTCCACGTTCAGTGCAGATCCGCGCTATCGTAAGTCAGGATTAGACCATGTGGTGATGTAGCCACTTGGCTGTGGCTCGGGGCTCCATGGGCGCAGACGATGCCCTCTGCACAGTGGGTACCAGTAAGAGTGCCCCACAGACACCACGAGCTGCCTACTAGGAAGCTCAGGAAAGACACAGCACCTCTACTTGGCACTAAGCCAAGGATTGTCCCAAATGATTTGCCTGCAGCCCTAGGTTCACTCGTGGGTGGAGCATGAATTCCACCTGCTTCTAGGTCCCCTTCATCTTCCCATATAGCTGTTTGTTTCTTTCCTCCCTTCTTCTTCCTCTTTCCCCCTTCTTTTCATTTCTAAATCTTTTTTTTTTTTTTTTCCTTTTTTGACTCTACTGGGTCATTTTGTATTATTTCCTATATCCTGCAGATGCAATTACTTTCTAGCTGGTTTTCCGTTGCTTTACACAGAGGAAGCATCATGGTTTTATAATTCGTGCCTGGTAATTTCTAAAGCTGAAGTTTTCGTGAGCGTGCTGCTGCTGCCTATTATTTCTGCTTATTCCTTCTCAGGTAACTTGTTTCGTTCTGTGTTTGATTCGTTTGAGTGTGAGCTATCTGCCTTGGAAAATTATTGAAAGAGACCGTTGAGAGTAAGGAAGGAAGCACATTCCTAGGGAATACTTGCCTTTGCTTCTGCTGGGCGCTTGGATAGACTCACCCACACTCCATGAGGTCATCGACATTACAGTTCCAATTCGGATGGAGCAAATTTCATTAGAACAGAAACAGTAGCAGAGTTCTGCTTACCTCCCTTGGTTCCTACTTTTCATTAGATTTTGCACTAATTACTGACTCTCTTCTCAGCTCTTCAGTACTTTTGAGGAGATGCTTTTTACATTTTATCCAAGATTTCAGTTTCTAGAAGGAAGGTTGGTCTGAATAACATAGTCCTCCGCATAAAAGGAAACAGAACTTGATTACGGATTTTTGTCAGGAGTTGAGTCATCTAATCTGGGAGTTCGGGGGAAAAAAACCTTATTGTCAGCCACAGTTTGATTTTATCATTTGCTGTAAGAGTTTAAAAATTGCTCAATAACCTGGAAGATTTCCATTCCAATTCTAACATCCTTTTTTTAAAAAAAATTTTTTAATGTTTATTTATTTTTGAGACAGAGAGAGACAGAGCATGAGTGGGAGAGGGGCAGAGAGAGAGGGAGACACAGAATCCAAAGCAGGCTCCAGGCTCTGAGCTGTCAGCACAGAGCCCAACTTGGGGCTCGAACCCACAGACTGTGAGATCATGACCTGAGCCGAAGTCGGACGCTCAACCGACTGAGCCACCCAGGTGCCCCTAAATGTTTATTTATTTTTGAGACAGAGAGAGACAGAGCATGAGTGGGAGAGGGGCAGAGAAAGAGGGAGACACAGAATCCGAAGCAGGCTCCAGGCTCTGAGCTGTCAGCACAGAGCCCAACGCGGGGCTTGAACTCACAGACTGCATGATCATGACCTGAGCCAAAGTCGGATGCTCAACCGACTAAGCCACCAGGCGCCCCCCAATTCTAACATCCTTATTGACCTCCTTGGTATATATGAATAGACATATAATAGATATATTAAATCCTGGTCTTCCTCATGAGACTGATAATCGTTAATGCACTGTAATAGTAGCGGTCACATTTTGGAATCAATAAGTTTTTCCCATATTCCTTTTTTTTTCACAAGGAGAGATTATTAACATCAATAAAGTGGATACTCCTTTGCAATACATGGGGATGAACCTTTCAGAAGAGGAAATTAATGACCCAACACATGATCTGCCAGTCGATGGTGAGTATTTAAAATATATTTGAATTGGTTAGTATGAGCTTCTATAAAAGAATCTCTGAAAACTCTAATTTGGCATTAAGAAGATGGAAAACATTAAAGATGACTCAGACTGTAAGTAAACATGTTTTGCCCCTTGACATTTTCAGCAACTTCATTTCCACTTGGAGTATGGCCAGGGCCACTGTTTTACTTGGACAAAATTAGAGAGACAGTGCTGTGGAGGGAAGGGAATGGGATGCATAAAATAGAAGAAACTATAACACAGAAAATTTTTTTAAAAATTATAGAGAAAAGAGAGCACACCCAAAGTGAGAAATTCTTTTCAATTTTTTTTTTAAGTAAGCTCTAGGCCCAGAGTGGAGCTCAGTTCACAACTTGAGATCAAGGTCTCATGTTTCACCAACTGAGCCAGCCAGGAACTCCTAAATGCGAAGTTATTAAAATAGCATTTCTGTCGTCACCTCACCATTTTCAAGGACATTTAAAAAGGCAGAATAGGGGTGTCTGGGTGGCTCAGTCTGTTGAGTTTCCAACTCTTGATTTCAGCCCAGGTCATGGTCCCAGGGTTGTGGGATGGGGCCCTGTATCCAACTCTGTGCTGAGCGTGGCCTGCTTTGGATTCCCTCTCTCTCTCTCTTGCTCATTCTCTCTTAAAAAAAAAAAGCAAACCAGGATAAAGAAGGAATGTAAAGTATAGTACCTATTTCCTACACCAAAGGAATAGGACCAAGACTTTGAGATACCATTGAGAGGAAAAGGAGCAATAACCACTCAGGCCTGAATGTATGGAACGCTTGAACGTCCGGTGGCCCCACCTATGCTTCTTCTTACATCCCCTTGTTCCTGAGCCGGACTCCATGGTCCAAGGACTGTTCCCAAAGCTCTATCTCCCTTGATGGGCTGGAGACAAAGTCTAAAGTTTAGTAAATTCTGAATTGGGGCTAAAAGAATTCTCAAGCTAAATAAGCCTAAGTCGAATATTAGCCTGAGGACATTACAGTAGGGCTAAGAAGTATCTGTCTAGAACATTCGTTAACTGTCTTATAACCTCAGATGAATCAATACTTGCTCATCTTATTAAGGTGCATTTAACCCCGTCATTGTGTAAGATAAGCCCTGTTCCCTCAAATATATTTTTGTTCATTCGTTTAATTTATTCTGTAATTTTTTCCACTGTTAATGTCCCAGAAAGACTATGCAAGTGGTATTCCTTGTCTTGTTTTCTTTGCTTGCAATGGTGTATCCATTAGGAAGCATGAGACTAGATATGGAACAACCAGCTTTCATAACAGAAAGCTATTTTTTGTCTATTTGAGATTATAATGGAACTTTTTAAAAAATATTACTAAAAAGGACAGAATCATGGAAGGAAATATAGCTATTATTTGAAACTATCCTCTGGTATTGCCATTGATTTCTGCTCCCTATTTTAAAATAATAATTTAAGATCACAGTGAAAATCATTGTGAGATTAAAAAGTATACATGAAATAAAATGGACATGTGGAATGATTAATCCTTTTTTCTTTAATTGGAGTTAGCATTTTTTTCAAGTTTATTTATTTATCTTGAGGGACATGGAGAGAGCATAAGCAGGGGATGGACAGAGAGAGGGGCAAACAGAGGATCTGAAGTGGCCTCTGCACTGACAGCAGCAAGCCTGATGCAGGCTTGAACTCACGAACCATGAGATGATGACCTGAGCTGAAGTCGGATGCTTAACAGACTGAGCCACCCAGGCGCCCTAGAGTTAAAATTTTTAAATTATTGCTTGTTGGTGATCTGGTCATCTGAGGAGTTACCATCAATATTGAGCTTAAAATGAAGTTTTGTGAAAGATTATAAGGCTCAAGCATCAAGTCCCAATGATATCATTGAGGACAGAAAGATCCCATTTAGGGCAAAGCTTTTCTCATAATGTGTCTGTCAGGATGGAGATATGAATTTACTGGGGAGGGCAAGATTTAGTTGAAATGGAACCCAACTTAAATAGCAAGCTTTACTCCCAATCGGTGTGATCATCTTTGTTTCTGAGAATTTCCAGTTTTCATGCTTTTTTTCCAGAGTTTCATGCTTTCCTGACCTCACTAAATAGCTTTACTACAGAAATAACTTTCGAAACGTTCTGCTTCAAAAGATCCAGAAGAAAAACAAGGAAGATTCTCTTTAGCCTAGATTTAGCAACCAAATGAACAACTGACCCACGTTTTTCCTGTTCACTGTTCTAATACTTGTTACTGTGTATATATGTGTTACACAACTTCTCTGAATCACTGCATACTTCTAATACTTTAGTAAATATTTGTCGAGGTAGTTAGGACCTTCATTTGTAAATTTTCCATGGTATATGGGGTTTTAGGTACTGTATATGTAATGTATCACTTATAATCTAACAAAAATCAGAAAGTTTTCAAGTAACTCATCAACAGTGATAGTTTTAGAAGTTGTTTTTCTTTCTTGGCAAAATATATATCTCAAAAACCATCTATCTGTGAGATAATTCTGACTCTAATATATTAATGACTTTTTAAATATTTGTATAAAATTTAATTGAGTACTATGGAAACTGTGCAAATCATTAGATTGGGAAGTTAAGCTCAAAATGAATATTTTACTCAAGTAAGTCATAAATCATGCAAATCAAGAGTAAACTGTTCTGCCTGGGTCTGTGAACATGAAAGGAAATAGTAATTCGGATCTCAGTAAACAAAGAGATAATTTCAAAAGTCCAATTAAAACAGTGGTGAATAAGATCCCAATTTTAAATTTTGTTTTCCCTCGCCTTGTCCAAATCATATTTGGTTTTCCAAAGTCTAAAGCTGAAAATAAGGTCTGACGAAAAGAGGTGACTTTTGAGTCTCACATCTGTAGAGTTTTGCTATATGACAATGGATGAATGCAGTTGTTAAAATAGGCACCTTTATAATAAATAGAGTGATTATTTTCCATGTCCTTGTGTGCTCATTGGGGTAGGAGTGGGATAAAGTTCGGTAGCCAATGAATGCCACCGTGTTTCCTGTTTTGCATTTCTCAGTGAACCCCATGTATGTATTTGATTTACATTTTCTTACAGTTCTTGGGAAGGTTGAAATGAGAAAGCGTATGGATGGAATGAAACCTTTTACAGGTAAATAAGAGACTACCACTTTTGCGCTTAAAAATGTTTTCCTCACGGGGATGGATGATCAAAACTCGTTTAGGGAAGGAGGTTAGAATGCAACAAAGCTCTCTTACTATAAGTCGCCTTTATCTCAGTTCAGGTTTCACCTGGTTGATGTAAACCTTTGGCTGTTTTCCAGAGTTCTAACCAAGTTGATTCTGATAGTTCTTTCTCGCTCATTTGGTGTTTTGGCAGAAGGATAGTTCCAGGAAGCAACCCACTCCCTGCTCAGCTATTTTTGCTGACGTCACTTAATCTTTCAATAAGAAACTACTTTTAAATAGATCTAGAGGGTACAATGCTAAGTGAAAGAAGTTAGTTAGAAAAAGACAAATACCATTTGACTTCACTCATATGTGGAATTTAAGAAACAAATGAACCGGGCGTCTGGGCGGCTCCGTCAGTTAAGCGTCTGACTTCGGCTCAGGTCACGATCTCACGGTTCATGCGGTCGAGCCCGGCGTCTGGCTCTGTGCTGACAGTTCAACCTAGCGCTGCTTCGGATTCTGTGTCTCCCTCGCTCTCTGCCCCTCCTCCGCTCATGCTCTGTCTTTCTCTTTCTCTCAAAAATGAATAAACATTAAAAAACATTTTACAAAAAGAAACAAAGAAAAAAAAGACACAAATCAAAAAACCAGGCTCTTAACTATAGAGAACACGTTGTTGCCAGAAGGGAGGTGGGTGAGGGGATGGGCGAACTAGGTGATGGGGATTAAGGATTCACCTGTTATGATGAGCACTGAATAATGTATAGAGTTGTTGAATCCTCATATTGTACATTATATACCTACTTATATTGTAAAGCTTTGACAGGATCAAATTACTGTCATTACAAAGAGGAAAGCACATTATTCAGATACAAGATAATAAATACAGTAAGTGGAAAATATAAATTTTCCATCTGTTATCTTAATTTGCTGGCCAAGTGTAAAACAAATTTGTTCGCAGCAGGGCCGACTTGTTCCCAGAGACAAGAGACCTTCCTTTTGTAAATACTAAGGGGTTATGTCTGTTTCGTGACTTCCCCATAATTCTGTGTAGTTAGACGTGTTTCATTTACCCCTTATGTTTCCTTAGATGGGGAAAGACGCATTATAGCAAGAATGAATTTTTCACCATTTCGTGGAATGATTATTCCCAGACATGATGTTCTTGTATTTTCAAAGGAAAACAGGTTCATGTCAGTGACCTGGAGAAAGTTCTGGGAAGCATGGGTATCGAACTCACAGAGGAGGAGCTTAAAAAGCTGCAGGAAACTCTGCCAATTGATGGTGAGCTATTCAGAAGCCACAAAGACTTTCTAGGGAACTTGGTTTTGTGGCCCATGGGAACAATTTAAACATTTTACCTGTTTAGGCCTTTCTGAAAAATCCTGAAAATGATTAGGAGAAGGCATTGTCATTTGGATTTAGTCTGCAATTTACCAAATCCTTCAGCCGTAGCTTTGCCATTAGAATGTCAGGTAATTTGGGGCACCTGGGTGGCTCAGTCGGTTAAGCAGCCAACTTCGGCTCAGGTCATGATCTCGCAGTCTGTGAGTTCGAGCCCCGCGTTGGGCTCTGTGCTGACAGCTCAGAGCCTGGAGCCTGCTTCAGATTCTGTATCTCCCTCTCTCTCTGCCCTTCCCCTGCTCACGCTCTGTCTCTATGTCTCTCAAAAATAAATAAACATTAAAAAAAAAGTAAAAAATAAGAATGTCAGGTAATTCATCAGCCTTTTATCCTAAAGGAAAAAAGGAAGGAAACTGGAGGGGACGAGGAAGACAAATAAAAGGGGAAGTCAAAAGAAAAAGGAAGATGAGTGATTGTTTCAACATAGTAGTGTTTCCCTCAGCAGTCAGTCTCCTATTTGCCAAAAAATACATGTATTTGTCACACTGAGACCATTTTCCTTTCCATAACTTCTTTTTAAATTTAATAATGAGACAGAACACATTTCTCACTCAATTATAAATAGTTGTCTTACTGAAGTTACAAAATAAGTAAGTGAACGTTCATACCATTTCCCTTCTGACATGAATCGTTCCTTTTCCGATAGCTGCTGGAAACATCTTTCAGAACGCAATGTTGAATGGTGTGAAATCCACTAAGGGTAAGTTAGAAGCCTGATAAAACAGGCAGAGACATCTGAAATCTTCAAGTTTCACATTTATCAATCAGATTACGAGTCCTGTCTACCTTCCTACGTACAGATTACTTAGTTACTTTCTTTTAAGTTTATTTATTTATTTTGAGAGAGAAAGATAGCACATGGAGGAGAGGCAGAGAGAAAGGGAGAGAAGGAGAACCCCACTGTGCTGACAGCGCGGAGCCAGGCGCAGGCTCGCTCCCGCGGTCGCTGAGATCGTGACGCAGGCACCCCAGTTCCTTAGTTACTTTCATCATCAGCATATTTTGTGCTAGAATGTCTCAATACATCTTTCACAACCCCAAAAAATCTAATCATACGCAGCAAATTATAAAGAAAAGGATTACCAAATTTTTAGGGAGCCGTGCAAGGAGAGCTTTACTTATGTAGGAAGATTGTGGGCAAATCTATAGAAACAAAAAGTAGATGAGTGGTTGCCAGGGGCTGCGCGGGGAGGGCAGTAGGGGGTGACTACTTAATATGTATGGGCTCTCCTTCGGGCTTCTATGTATGATGAAAATGTTTTACAACTAGAAGTGATATTTGCACAACATTGTGAATATGTACTAAATACCACTGAAGTGTTTACTTATTTTAAAGTAACCCTAACTTCTTTCTGACCCAGTAATGAATTTACAGGGAGCAAAATGAACCTCATGGGTTAGAGAATAGAAAGGAAGGAAGAAAAAATAGGACTAATTGCCCTATTACTAATATCCCTCAAATAGTTGTGTCCTAAGCCCATGACTAATTTTATGTGAATTTTACCTAAAAAAGTGCTAAGATTCTGCTTGTTTTGGAAGTTATCTTATGATCTTCACTCTATTATAATATTAATTAGTTAATAAATTAATGAGGTCCTAGCATCAAAGCTCATTCCTATTCTCTCTAATATTGGTTATAATCAAATCCTATAGCCTATCCCTTCACGAACTGTTTATAATATAGGCTTTCATTCAAGGTTTAAAGGAAGAATTACTAATTCTGATTTTTCTGTTGATTATTTAATACCCTTTGACATGTTAAATGGGAGTTCATACGGAAAAGTAATAATCACCTAAGTACATTTTCTCCTTTGTCTTTTTTATAGTAATGACAAAGTATATATATTCAGATAACATGTTATTCACAATCAAAAATATATTTTTAATATTTTAAACTCTTTTTTTTTTTAATGTTTCATTCCTGTATGTTTCCTAAGGAGGAAGAGTTAAGGTGAATAACCTGGACACTGTCCTGGAAAACTTGGGAATCAAGCTCACACAAAAGGAACGTGAAGGTGTAACAGACACTCTACCACTCAATAGTGAGTGTTTCACATACTACTGTATCTTACAGGAGACTTTCTGCACTTGTACATGAGTGTGTCTATAATTAGTTTTACCTAATATCAAAATAACATTTTTTTAATGTTTATTTATTTTTGAGAGAGACAGAGTGTGAGCAGGAGAGGGTCAGAGAGAGAGGGAGACACAGAATTTGAAGCAGGCTCCAGGCTCTGAGCTGTCAGCACAGAGCCCGACGCGGGGCTCAAACCCACAGACCATGAGATCATGACCTGAGCCAAAGTCAGAGGTTTAACCAACTGAGCCACTCAGGCACCCCCAAAATAACATTTTTGCAAAGCTTAGAGAAGAAACTAGTCTTCATGTAAATACGGTCTTTCCTTCATTTTTATAAGTGCTGTATCTTTAACCTTCTCTTTCAGAGTCTAAGCATCATATACAGAACTATTATAACTTATTTCTGACCCAGTAATGAATTTACAGGGAGCAAAATGAACCTCTTGCGTTAGAGAATAGAAAGGAAGGAAGAAAAAATATGACTAATTGCCCTATTACTAATATCCCTCAAATAGTTGTGTCCTAAGCCCATTAATCATTTTAGCTTTTACAATTCTATTCTACAATTCTCAGTGGACAGTGTTATCCACACTCATATTTCCAACTGTCATTTTATGCTGAAAACTTCTTGATGTTTTTCTGCAGCCCAAATCCCTCCCCAAACATGGGTTGGGTAAAAACCACATCCAGATTCCTGTTGGATTCTATCTACCAAATTCGTTCTTGCTCGGCAAAGTCTCAGATCTTAAATTTACTGTATTTAAAAATACCTACCAAAAACTGTCTCCTAATTATACATTCCCTTTCTCGGCTGGTGGCACTATCATGCTCTTCATAAAACAAGTCTAAAAAATTGGCATTTCTTAGGGGACCTGGGTGGCTCAGTTGGTGAAGCCTCCAACTTTGGTTCAGGTCATGATCTCGCAGTCTGTGAGTTTGAGCCCCGTGTCAGACTCTGTGCTGACAGCTCAGAGCCTGGAGGGTGTTTTGGATTCTGTGTCTCCCTCTCTCTCTGCCCCTCCCTGACTCACACTCGGTCTCTCTCTGTCTCTCTCTCTCAAAAAATAAACGTTAAAAAAATTTTGTAATGACATTTTTCACTCCAACTTTTTGTTAGTGCCACACCTCGTTGGATACCAAGTGCTACCAGTTAGGAGTGCTGACTATCTCATACACCTGTGACCTGACTCCTGCTTTCCTTTCAGCTTTATCTAATATTATTTCCTGCCTCCAGATGGCCCTATAACACTGAAGTGTCCGAACCATAGTATTGGATATAGGCAGAGTTCAAGAGTCTTATACAGGCTGCTCCCCACCCTATCGCAAAGCAGTGGCTACGAATGGATGAATTTTAGTGGGAGGGTCTCCTGATTTTATCGTTTGCTGTACATCAACCCATCTACTCTATTACAGTATGTTTACTTGTCCTTCTCCCCCCAGAAACTGACTCGTTCAGAGATTATATTAAATTTACTATTAAATATATTTTTATATTTTAGTGCCTCATATGATGCCTGAAATTTAGTAGATAATTTATAAAATTTTCTTCACTCAGCAAATATACAGATCTTCTTTGTTATCTAGTGCTTATACCATGCAATCCGATTTGCTTATCCAATTGTTTTTTTCCACATACTCTCCAACTCCTAGAACAAACACACCTAGGCATATTTCACCAGGCCAAATCTTGTCTATAAAACTAATCTCAAAGTTTACCTTTTCCAGAGCTCCCTGATCCATGGAAGTCACTTTATTTACCCTTTCTCTTAGTTTAAAATTCATCCTAAAACACATTATTATACACTTAGCATATTGTATAAAAAGTGAGTGTCTTTTTATCACTCTTCTTTGTTTATGAACTGTGGTTTTTCTCGTAAGCAGAAACCATGCCTACATCATTTTATATGTTAGAGGCAACAAATAATGAAGAATGAATGGAATGATGGAATAACTAGAGAGACTAAACAAAATAAGTGAAAAATGCAAGTAATTCAAAGTGGCAGAAAGTCTTTAAGAGGAATATCATTTATAGGCTGGACTTCTAACATTTCAGTTGAGTAGTCCATAACCAAAGGCCTCCAAATCATTGGTATAAATGTTATCAAAGCAAAAAGACAATTGCCTAATCACTGCTCATGCAGTTTTCTGCTTTCCAAGAAGGTTTGGCAGAAATTATACTTATTTTGAAACAACCAGCAACATTCTAGCCAATTTCAGTGATATACAAAGAGATACTTGTTCATACTCAGCACACAGGTACAAACTTGGCCTTCTTTTAAAATCCCCCCTCAGAACCATCCTAATTCCAAATTATTCCCAATAAGGCATAATATTCTTCTAAAGTTTATTACTTTTTTATGACTCATTACCCTTTTTAAAAAAAATAATTAACAGTGTTACACAAAGACTTCACGAAGCCTTAGGACATAGGAGAGCAAGTCTGTACATTTGAGTCATCACATAGGATTTTTATTAACCCATTAGCTTTCAGTGAACCGTTGAATCCCCTTTGTAACTAGTTGTTATGTTACCACAAGTCCTTTCGGTTGGAGGACTATCTGAAATATCTACCCTTTTTTTAGGGTTAAGGAGAAATACATACTAGTCTTTACAAACAAGTATATATAGTGTTAATAGAAGAAACAGGTCACCAAAAATGTTATTTTTGAATTTATTGAATTCACACCATTCTTGTGATTTCATGTTAGTTTCCAGCATTACATGAATTATGGCTTTTCTTACAGCTGCTGGAAAGATATATCACAGTGGGTTGCTGAAGGGTGTGAAGTCTCTGAATGGTGAGTAAGAAACTCAGTTAAAAGTCGTGCTGTCTGACATTCCCCAACTTGACCCTTTTTTTTTCAATTATGAATCCCGCTCCTCACTTTGGTATCATTCCTTATTTATGATTCTTTCAGTCTATCCACATTTTAACTGATAACAGCATATATTTTATCTTGTAGGAAGTTCCATATACTCTTGCATTTTTTTTCAACTCTGTACACCCCTTCTCCACACACACAAAAATCACTTCACCTTAAAGAACAAACATAATAAATAAATAAATAGAAAGTTTATATGCATGCAAAATTTTGGTATAATACACTTTTTTTTCTTGTTCCTACCTTGTCTCTTTTCTAAGGGGGAAAGGTTCATGTAAATAACCTGGACAACACTCTTAAAAAATTGGGACTTGAGCTCACAGAAGAGGAACTTGCAAAGCTGTCAAAAAATCTACAAGTTGATGGTGAACGCTACAGATGTCCTCAGGCCGTCTCTTTATTTTTCCTTTATATCTGATATATTTGAAAATATATTTAATTGACAGATGCCAGTTAGAAAGGTTGGAGGAAAAACCAATTTTATTTATTTAAGTTTTTAATTTTAATTCCAATATAGTTAACATGCAAAATTATATTATTTCAGGTGTACAATATATCAACAATTGTATCAACAATTCTATATATAACTCAGTGCTAACGGTGATAAGTATACTCTTCAGTCCCCCTCACCTGTTTCACCAATTCTCCTATCCACCTACCCTCTGGTAACCACCAGTTCGTTCTCTATAGTTAAGAGTCTACTCCTTGGTTTGTCTCTCTCTCTCCTTATTTTTCCTTTGTTCATTCATTTTGTTTCTGAAATTTCACATATGAGTGAAATCATTTAGTATTTGTCTTTGCTGTTTCTCTTAGCATTATACTCTTTAGCTTCATCCATGTTGTTGCAAATGGCAAGATTTCATTCTTTTTATGGCTGAATAATATTCCATTATATATACATATATATATATATACATATACAAACATATATATATATGCTACATCTTTATCCATTCATCTATCGATGGACACTTGGAGGAGAGCTCAATTTTTAAGTCAGAATAAATCTTGGCTCTTCATTACAATTAATCTAAAACAACATCACCTTTCCCTTTGTATACCAAGCATCACAGAGGGTGCTATCAGGACTCTAACAGTCTAAATAATAAGAAAGCAAATAAGAGGGATATGAAAATCTATTTATAGAGAAGTCAACAGGCCATTCTTCTATCTATCCTTCTGTCTACTGAAATCTTCACTCAAAAGTGCATTCAAAGATTTTTATCATAGTGAATGAGACCTTCAAGCTCCATCTGCCTGTGTGGACATATCCTCTCTCATTGTTCTCCTGTTCCAGCCATGTTGAACTACTTGTAGTTGGACACACATACCATGATGCCCCTGGACTTTTTTCTCAACTCCTCCTCCGTGTGAAGTCTCTTCCATCCTTCCATATTTCATATCAACTGCTCTGATACATTAATATAGTTCACGGATATCTCCTGCAGGAAGCAATCTTAGAATATACCAAGCTAGATTAGTGGTTCCTTCCTTAGCTGTTTGTTGGTATGTGAAGTAAAGTTACCAGAATACCTGGCCAATAGTATCTTCAGCTATGGCTTATAATGGCATCCAAAATATTAGGAAGAGCATACATTTCCTGACCCACTCTTCTAAGATACAAGAGACCTTTCTATTAATGGAGATCATCTTAACTCCCTGAGATCCAGGCATTTTCTAAATGCTCTCTGGTAAAATGAAGATGTAGGGAATTTTTAATGGAATTGTTTCCACAAAATATATGTCTTAAATTTGTCTTCTGAACTTCTGACAGTATTTTCATTGTGCCTTTTCTTGTAGCTAATGGGATGGTTGGTCTGAAAGAGGTGACGGATGGAGTAAAAGCTACTACAGGTAAGTGAGAAATTATTAATGTAAAACATTTAATATTTATAATAATTATATTTCATCATCCTTCAATTGCCATGTTAGTTATGACATTTATTTCCTTAGTCATTAAATTACTAGCAACTTATTTATCTTCTGGTATACTTTTTATATGTATATTTTGCTCTTCTCTTTTTTTAGAATGCCCAAACTCTATATTTGTAAAATAATATATGAAGTAAAATTTTGGTAAAGACTACAGATAACTTACAAAAATGACATCTAACAGATCTTACCTTTCTGATACAATTATTTGAATAAGTAATTTATAATATTCCAATTAAGGAGCAGATACACAATGTAAATCTCACGGGGTTCAGAGTTGCCTTGCCATTGTCATTATGATTGTGACTTATTAGCACTTAGAGATCAAATTCTTTTTCTGGAAGAGTCTTCGTCAGTATACTTGGAGAGGTCTCATCGACCTTTGCTCTTTATTCTGTACCGATTCAAGCTACATAGCCATAGATTAATTTTCCCTATTTGAAATCGTTAGATGATCCATTAAATTCATATATGTAATGATGTCTATTTTTTTAAGGAACGGAGATTGAGGTCAAAGATGTGAAAGCTATTCTGAAAAACATGGGAATAGAGTTCACAGATAAGGAACGTTTGAAGCTGCTGAAAAATCTGCCTTTCAATGGTAGGTATTTACATACTGATGTGACCTTAAAGGGTTCTTTTAGGTTTAAAAATTTTTTTATTTAAATTCCAGTTAGTTACCATAGAGTATAACATTAGTTTCAAGGGTACAATGTAGCGATTCAACACTTCACATATCACCCTGTGCTCATCACAAGTGCCTTCCTTCAGCCCCATCACCTGTTTCACCCATCCCTCACCCACTTCCCCTCAGTTTGCTCCCTATAGTAAAGAGTCTGTTTTTTGGTTTGCCTCTCTTTTTTTTCCTCCTGTGTTTGTTTTGTCTCCTTTTAAGCTTTTATTTAGAAACTCAAACTATCCCCATTGCTAAAATGCAACAATAAACAAACAAACAAGGGCCAAACAAAATAAGTTAAACAAACAAAATAATTTAAATGTTCACTTATTCCTGAGGGAAGTTTCCATCTCTGCAGTTTAACTTTCAGTATTGGAATAATCATCCCCACGATGTTGACTCCTGCCATTGAGGGGACTACATTTCTGAGGCTACCTTTTAGATACCCAGAGGCAATTGTGGGAAGCACACAAGGGAAAGAAGGGGTGTTAGACTGGAAGGGGACAGAAGGTGAGAGGTGATATTATCCAAAAAAGCTGTTCATGTTATAGAGTGCCTTGTATGCTAAATTTTAGATAGATTTACCATATTATAAACTTTTCCTAATTTTCTCTCAAACTTTATTTTAATGGGGGGAATTTCTAGGGCAAATCATGAACATTTCAGTTTTACTGAAATAATTTTAGTGAATAGCCACATCATTTCTCTACGACCTTAACTGTGCTCTTTTTTATAGATGATAACAAGGGCTAGAGCAGGTTGCTAGATGGTGTGAAGTCCCTTAAAGGTGAGCGAGAAACATAATGAGAATACAAATGATTATGAGATCTTCATTCCATACTGTTTCCAAGATATGAATTTGAATGCTTCCATCTGTCATATGTACTGATTGCAAATGTATGCTTTTTCGGATCTCAATCTTTATGTTAGCAGATGAATCTGATGTTCTATCTTGGAAGGAAAGCACCACATTTTCTCGTCATTTTCCAAATTTTCAGGAAGAGAAATATCAAATTTCATGTTTGCATAGCAAAAAATATAGAAACGATTAGCAGTGATTTAGGGAACTTAATAAATAGAAAAAACGTAACTGGAAGTTCATTTATCAAAAGTCAACCTACTGTTGTTTAGAACTAGAGAATGTTGGGGCGCCTGGGTGGCTCAGTCGGTTAAGAGTCCGACTTCAGCTCAGGTCATGATCTCACGGTTCGTGAGTTCGAGCCCCACCCACATCGGGCTCCATGCTGACAGGCGGAGCCTGGAGCCTGCTTCAGATTCTGTGTCTCCCTCTCTCTCTGCCCCTCCCCTGCTTGTAATCCATGTGTGTGTCTCTCTCTCTCAAAAATAAAATAGAAAACATTAAAAAAAAAAAAAGAACTAAAGAGTGTTTGCCTCTGGTACCAGAATTCCTTCAGCATTCATTGAAAACTATTTTTTTCAAAAATTTGGTCTCTGTGCTAAAATTGTTGAACATTAATTTTTTTACTTTAGAACAAACATTTTCTGTTTGGTCTGAAGGAAATTTCGTGAGCAATGATCTGCTTAAGAAATTCACAACGGGATATGTGTATCAAAAAAGTGTAAGAACTTCTCTTTTGGAGTCATTTCATATTCTTTATGGACTGTCACTTTTCTTAGGTGGGAAGGTCCATATGAACAAACCAGGCACCGTTCTGAACAACCTGGGGATCAAGCTTGCAGATACGGAACTTAAAGATCAGGCTGAAAGCATGCATGTTGGTGGTAAGTGTGTTAGCACATACACTAGTTAACCCTGGGGAGAGGTTAGTTACAAGAAACTTTGGGGGAGAAAATACCCTTTTCCACAGAGAGAACGGAAGGCCCAAGAGCAGTGTGAGACACCGTATCACTGACTAAAACACAGAGAATGTCATTTGAGTTTATGAGTGTCCAGCTAACAAAGTCAGAATTAAAACAGTTTTTTATATGTGTGATATGTATGACTTTTACGCTCTTTGTAAGTGTCATGTTCAGTCGTTGAGTCTTTCCAAGTTTGTATACAAAAATGCAGAGTCTTTAGTCACATTCATTTCGTAGTAACTTCTCCTTACTAACGTAAGTTAATTTCAGGTATTATAGGCCAAATTGAACCTCTGTGTTTTTCATGTTTAGAATTTTCTTCTTATTCACGCTTGTCTTAGAATAAAAGTCGAGTAGAATAATAATCTAAAAAAGTGTGTTAAGAAATATTTGTTAGGTAAATAATAGCAGTTAGGACGGGGCCTGACACATACTAAATGCAACTATTACAGTTCTTCCGATGTTTTCCCACCAACTTTTGTATTATATCTATAATATTTTAAATCTATATAGTATATGAGATAGATAATTTATGAGATCTATAATTTAATATTCTGTAATTTTATCTTCTCTTATAGTTGATGAGAAAATTCCTCTAGAAAAACTGATGGAAAACATCACAGATTTTACAGGTGACTGAAAAGTCACTATGAAATTAGGATTCCAGTTATCTACATTGAATTTTGTTTTTTCCTGATATTTCCTACTACTCCATCATTGACTTGTAAATTCTGGTATTTTTCTATATTTGTTAATGAAATATTTGCCTTTAGTGTATCATGTATTGATATAAAATCATCTGTTTTTGCAACGAAATTACCATATTATTTCTTGCTTTCAAATTCTATAACCTCTGTTGTTTATGCCAATAGTATAATTCACTTCACCAGTGTTTAATAACCATAGCATAGAAAGGCACGGCAAATTAGAGAGTGAAGCCTAAAATTGACGGAGGTAATGACTTCATTGTCTTTATCATAGAATTCTTATTTTTTAAATTAAAATACTTTTTCAAAGAAAAATTCATATAAGCATCTATTTTTTTAATTAATAGATGAAATTTTATGCTGAAAGTAGTCTGTCCCAATTTTATATTATTTTTTTATTTTATAATAGTTTATTTTCAAATTGGTTTACATATAACACCCAGTGTTCATCCCAACATGTGCCCTCTTTAATGCCCGTCACCCCCTCTTTCCCCTCCCTCCCTCCCCCCCGACCCTCAGTTTGTTCTTAGTCTTTGAGAGTCTCTTATGTTTTATCTCCCTCCCTCTCTGTGTCTTTTTTTCCTTTCCCCTCTTCCCCTTCCCCCTGGTTTTCTGCTTAGTCTCACAAAGTCCACCTATTCGTGGAAACATATGGTATCTGTCTTTTTCTGACTGACTTATTTCACTTAACATAATACCCTCCAGTTCCATCCATGTTGCTACGCATGGCCAGATTTCATTTTTTTCTCATTGCCACATAGTAGTCCATTGTATATATATATACCACATCTTCTTTATCCATTCGTCAGTTGATGTGTCCCGATTTTAGAAGAAACTGTTTTCTTCATGTTAAGAAAATAAATTTGACCTAACATCTACATTGATTCTGTAGATGAAAATATACATATATTTTTTAGGTTTAGTCTTCAGTCTGAAAATGAGGAGGTGGTATTAATTATCCTAAAATAACTTTTTTCATTAGAAATAATTACTGCTTTCTGGGGGCACCTGGGTGGCTCCGTCTGTTAAGCATCCGACATCAGGTTAAGTCATGATCTCACAGCTTGTGAGTTCAAGCCCCGCGTCAGGCTCTATGCTGACAACTCAGAGCCTGGAGCCTGCTTCAGCTTCTGTGTCTCCCTCTCTCTTTGCACCTCCCCCACTCGCATTTCTCTCTCTCTCTCTCTAAAAATAAATAATAAAACATTAAAAAAAAATTTTTTAAAGAAATAATTACTGCTATCTGAAATGAAGATGTATACCAAATTTTCTATTTTCGAAGGTGAGAAAATTGAGTCTAGTGATCTAAAAAATGTTCTGGGAAATCTCGGAATCGAGCTCAGAGATAAGGAACTAGAGACGCTGCTGAAAATTCTGCCATTGACGGTGAGTCATGCAAGTGTCTGTGGGAACTTCCAGGAAGCTTGGATTTTTGTAGATCTGTGTGAACATTTTCATTTCTTCTCAAACAGGATAGAGCATTTTTAAAAAACTAAAGTGTAAGCTACATCTTAAAACCGTAAGTGTCATTTAGAGTTTATTTTAGAAGCCAAGCAACTCCTCAGATGTAAGTTGCCATCAGAGCCAACAAACGTCCACCGTCACCCTTCAGGGCTTACACCAGAAGAAGGAAAAAGGGAGAGATAAGCAAGCAATGGAAGAAATTAAAGATAAAAGTCAGAATTAGAAAGCAAGAGATATTTATACAGTACCGTAGGCCCACTCAAGGAGACGAGTTTATCATATTGAAAAAAGCTTCTCTTCCTTAATTTCATTGTTACATAAAGATAAAATTTTAGGTGAAACATTTTTTTTAACCTTATTTATTTTTGAGAGACAGAGATAGAGCACAAGCAGGGAGGGACAGAGAGAAGGAGACGCAGAATCCAAAGCAGGCTCCCGGCTCTGAGTTGTCAGCACAGAACCCGATGTGGGGCTTGAACTCACAGACTGCAAGATCATGACCTGAGCCAAAGTTAGATGCTTAACCAACTGAGCCACCCAGGCACCCCATAGGTGAAACATTTTTCATGGCATTACTGAGTTATCACCCACATACCATACAATTAACCCAATATAGTATACAATTTAATGAATTCTAATGTA
This sequence comes from Paguma larvata, assembly GCA_030068075.1. Taxonomy (NCBI): domain Eukaryota; kingdom Metazoa; phylum Chordata; class Mammalia; order Carnivora; family Viverridae; genus Paguma; species Paguma larvata. Next base: position 38,783,868 of record CM057843.1, on the reverse strand, counting down.
TTCACCAAGTTGTGCATTCATCACAACAATCAATTTTAGAACATTTTTATTATCCTAGAAAGATACTCTGTACCTATTAACAGTCACCTCTCAATCTCTCCATCTCCCTCAGCCCTGGGCAACCGCTAATCTATTTTCCATCTCCATCAATTTTCCTATTCTGAATATTACACATAAATTGAATCATACAATATATGGTCCTTTGTGACTAGTTTCACTTAACACAATGTCTTCAAGGTTTATCCCTGTCCTGTTATGTATTAATACAGTTGACTCTTGAATAACACAAAGATTAGGAACACTGACTCCCCGTGCACTCAAAAATCTGTGTATAACTTTCGACTCTCCAAAAACTTAACTACGAATTGCTTACTGTTGACCAGAAGTCTTACTTATAGAGTCAATTGACATATATTTTGTTGTTATATGTATTATATACCCTTTTCTTACAATAAGTAAGCTAGAGAAAAGTGCTATTAAGAAAATCATAAGGAAGAGAAAATACGTTGACAGCGCTATAGTGTAAAATCCATGTATAAGTTCAAACTGCACAGTTCAAACCTTTATTTTTCTAAGGTCAGTTGTGCTTTGTTTCTTTTCACTGCTGAAAAATATGCTATGGAATGGATAAAGCACATCTTATTTATCCATTCAATGGCTGATGGACGTTCGCATTGTTTCCACATTTTAGCTATTATGAATAGGCTCCTATGAACATTCATGTACAAGTTTTTACGTGGACATATATTTTCATTTGTCCTGGGTATATACCTAAGAGTGAAATTGTTGGGTCATGCAATTTTATGTTTCACCTTTGGAGGAAGTCAGGCTGTTTTCCAAAGTGGCCGCACTACCTTACCTTTCCACCAGCAGTGTATCAGAGTTCCAATTTCTCCAAATCCTAGTCCACACTCGTTATTATCTGTTCTTTGATTATATCCTAGTGGGGATTAGGTGGTATCTTATTCTGGTTTTGACTTGCATTACCCTGATTGCTAACGATGTTAAGCATCTTTTCATGTGCATATTGGCTAAATGTAGACCTCCTTTGGAGAAAAATCTATTCATAACCCTCGTCCATTTTTAAATTTGGTTGTCTTTTTATTATTGAATCGCAGAAGTTCTTCATACATTCTAGATACGAGTCCCTTATATTTTCTAGATACAAGTTCCTTATCAGATACATGATTGCACAAGTTTCTCCTGTTCTGTGAATTATCTTTTTACTTTCGTGACCGTGTTCCTTGATGTACAGAAGTTTTTTTAATTTTGATGATGTCCAGTTTATAACTTTTTTCTTTTGTTGTTTGTGTTTGGGTGTCACATATAAAAAAAAGTTGTCTAATCTGAAGTTAAGAAAATTTACAAGACGGAGGGGAAGAGGGGAAAGGAAAAAAAGACACAGAGAGGGAAGGAGATAAAACATAAGAGACTCTCAAAGACTAAGAACAATCTGAGGGTGAGGGAGGTGAGGGAGGTGAGGGAGGTGAGGGAGGGGGGAGAGGGGGTGACGGACTTTAAAGAGGGCACGTGTTGGGATAAACACTGGGTGTTATATGTAAACCAATTTGAAAATAAACTATTATAAATAAAAAAAAAGAAAATTTACAGCTATGTTTTCTTCCAATATTTTTGTAGTTTAACTCTTACAATTAGGTCTTTGATCCATTTTGAGTTAATTTTTGTATACAGTGTGAGATAGGGATCCAAAAGAATATTCTCTTTGTATGTGAGTATCCAGTTGTCCCAGCACTGTTTGTTGAAAAGACTTTCTTCGTTGAATGATGCCAGTACCTTTGTCAAAAATCAGCTGAAGGTTTGGAAGGTTTATTGGAAGGTTTATTTCTGGATTCTAAATTCTATTCCATTAATCTATATATCTAGTTTTATGCCAATACCCCCGATGTCTTGATTACTGTCACTTTGTAGTTTTTAAATTGAAAAATGTGAGTCCCCTACTTCTTTTTCTTTTTTAAGATTATTTTTGCTATTTGGAGCCCCAGCTTTACCATATGAATATTAGCATCAGCTCATCAATTTCTGCAAACACACCAGCTGGAATTTTTGTAAGAATGCATGGACTCCATGGATCAGTTGAGGGAATGTTGCCATATTCACAACCTTAAGTCTTCCAGTCCACAAACATAGGATGTCTTTTCATTTATTTAGGTCTTCTTTAGTTTCTTTCTACAATGTTTTATAGTTTCCAGAGTATAAGTTTTCTACTTCTTTTGTTAAAATTATTTTAAGCATTTTATTCTTTTTATGCTCTTGTAAATGAAATTGCTTTCTTAAATTTCCTTTTCATTTGCTTGTTGCAACTCTATAGAAATATGGTTGATTTTTGTATGTTGATAAAATACTACATTTTCTGCATCTGAAATTATTTAATTCATGCTATTTTTGTGAATCTCGTATTCACTCTACCATTACATGAATTATGACGTTTCTTATAGCCAATGGAAAGTTACATTGGAAAAGATTACTGGAGGCTACGAAGTCTCTCAAAAGTAAGTAAAAAACAAAATTATAAGCCATAATGTCTAGGGTCTCCAGATACATCATCCAAGCATGAATCTTGACCCTATATAAGCTTTCATTTATGATTCTTCCAGCATAACTACATTTTATCTGCTGTTAATATACACTTCTTGACAGGAAGTCCGCTATCTTCTTAGATTTTTTTCAACTTTTTCCTCAAAAAGAAAAATTAATCCTAGCAAAAACAAACAAAAAACGCTGGTTGTTACTGAAGAGCAATGGTCAGCTACGATAATAACTAATGTGTCAAGTCAGTAAACAAAAAATAATCCTACTTTTTATGCAAAGTAATAAGTTAGTGGTCTAACTAACTAAGTTTTGTTTATTCAAGCCCCCTCACCTTGTTTTATTATGTAGGCTTGTCCATAAGAATAGACTGAAGGAAATACAATTCTGACGCCATTGACTTTCTATTTGGATCTTTAAGTGGAAAAGTCTATTTGGGATTTCAGCCTTGTCGACATGTAATGATAACAGAGGCATGAATATATTTTATCTTTTGTCTCTTTTGTTTTAATAATAGGTGGTCATTAAAGTTGTTAATAGTTTTCCTAAAAATTTTTTTTGAATTTTACTATTATATAGCTCTTTTTTTTCCAATGTGGCTATACTGTCTCTTTCCTAAAATGGGAAGATTAAAAAGAAGAACCTCCATGCTAGTTTGGAAAATATGGAAATGGAGCTCACAGAAGAGGAACTTGCTGAATTGTCAGGGCACCTACAAGTGGATGGTGAGTGCCAAAGATGACATTCGGGGTCTTTTTATCTTTATCTTCTATTTAAAGGAGTATCAATTAAAATTATGATGAGAGTCAAGTTTAGCTGGACTTTATTATATAAACAATGTATATCTTTTTCCGAGCTCATGTCATTGATTACATGTCATTGATTACATCTTCTTTGGGCTTCTGTAGCAAACGACAATGTTGATCTTCACAACATGATGGAAGGAATGAAAGCTATTACAGGTGAGCACAAAGTCACTATAAACCTGAATTCCTCTTAGAACAGTAACTATATTTTACCATTAACCTTAAATATAGTTCTCTTACTGTACTCTTTATTGTAAATATTTGTCCACAGTTATACTTTGTGGTGTTCATGTTTTAGTAATAAAATTTTAGCTTCATGTCTTGGTAGGAGGATCCTTACTCTCTAAAAAAATAATTTAAAAATACCTTTTTTAGAGTCACTGAATTTTCCTTTCAGGCCTTTTTCTTTCTGATTAAGGGAAGGTTGACATCAAAAATCTGGAAACCGTTCTAGGCAACATGGGAATTAAGCTCACAGCCCAGGAACTTGAAGACCTGAAAGAAAACCTTCCAGTCAGTGGTGAGCCCGTGAGATACCATTGGATTTTGAGCTTTAGGTGTGATGTACCATTAGCAATGAAAGGAATGGAACAAGGGAACTTTTCATAAAGAAGATGTCAAGATTGGAGATGGGGCAAGAACACTGACAAAGAAGTTAAGAATGTAGTATTTGGACACAGGTGGCAAGGCCACTGGAACAGTCTGCGCAGTTCTGAGGACGAGAAAGCTCGCCTTTACAAAATGGCAACTTTTGAGTCTCATCTTTTTGTTATCAAATTCAAGAGTTGGTATTTTATGAAACAGAAAGTCAAGTTTATGTTTTTGAAATAAATATATTTTTAATATTTTAAATCTTTTCTTCTACTCTTTGCTCGTAGTATATTCTGGGTAAATAGTTAGTGAATGGCTATTTAAAGTGCTTAACAAAATGCCCAGGACGCTTAGGTGCTGTTATAATCTGAAGGGGAGGGAAGTGTTCTTATGCTATTTTATGTCATTTTATGAACTTCAAATTACGGGGATTTTTTTTTGTTACAGTTGATAATAAAGTTGCTCTGAAAACTTTGAAAGAGGAAGTGAAAGCTTTTACAGGTAAGAATTTGTTATAAATGATTTGCAACAAATTGTGATTTGCACTAAAACTTTTAATAGTGTTTTCTCAAAATTCTATTAGTGGCTTACAAATTCACATGCTTTCAGTGTTCATTTTGATAAATATTTGCATCTACTGAGCAGCCTCTTAATCTAACATTATCTGGGTTTATAAGTATAACAAAAGGACTGTTTCTTTATCATAAGTCATAGATTCTTTGATGCTTTTTTTCAGGAAAAGTGTCTGGCTCTTATTTATAAACTAGATGATCACGGCAAAAGCGGAGGGGAGCATTAGAAATAAAAGTCTATTGGCAACAACTAGTCACATAGTTTTAACAAAATAAAGTAAAATATGTCATACTTTGTTAATTGTGTATTGTATTATTCTAACTATCTCTTGACCTTGTTTCTGGATAATTAGATGACCACATCTGCTTTTGTGCTATGCAATATTATTCCCAGCATTAGGGATACATCCCATCTACTAACATTGACGGACAGATTCTATTTTTTATCTACCATTGACTCCTCTTATTAGAAAATCTTTCACTCCATCTTTCCTTTTCAATCTGGTATCAAAGAAAAGACTAGAGCAGAAAAAGTACATGTTTAGATAACTTTAAATAATCAGATTGTCCCTTAATAGTTTAACCTATAACCACTCTGTCTTTTCAAAGGAGAAAAGGTTGATTCCAGTGACCTACAAAATATTCTAAAAGACATGGGGATTGAGCTTACAGACACAGAGCACAGGCGACTGCTGCCCCTTGATGGGAAATGAATGACACATAAATGCCACCGTGCCTTCCAGGGAATTCGATTTTATGGATCCGTGCGAGCCATTCTCAGTCTTTTAATAGTACAATTTTATCTTTAAAATGCATAAATTAATAGAAAGAGACTTCTGACTTGAAAAGAAATTCTCTCATTACCTCTTGGAACACAATTTGAAATTCATCACTCCACTGCCACGTGGCTGTCCAAGTGACAAGTATTATTTCCTCGGACTGGTATTCGCTTTGCAATAAGAGCAATGAACTGTAATGAAGGAGAAAAAAGACATCAGTAGAATAAAAAGGAAGAAATATTTTTGTGCATTTTTTAGAATTGCACCATGGGAGAGTTTAATAAATGTCTCTAATTCCAAAGAATAGATAAGTTTGTCACTGTGGAAAATATCCATTCTTCTATCTATCTGTCTGTCTGTCTATCTATCTATCTATCTATATATTTAGAGCACACAAACAGAGCAGGAGAAAGAGAGAGAGAGAGAGAGAGAGAGAGAGAATCTCAAGCAGGCTCCACACTCAGCACAGAGCTCGACATGGGGTTCAATCTCAGCTCGACATGGAATGTGAGATCATGACCTGAGCCCAAATCAAAAGTCAGATCCTTAACCGACTGAGCCACTCAGGCACTGCAAGCATTTATATTTTTAAATGTCCATATTGTATAACTATAAAATAGATGAATTTTTAAAGCAAATCGTTGAAACGTATCTTTGTGCCATCATATAATTTGTAATGTTTTGGTGAATCTTCGTATCAATTTTCTGGAGATCCGAATAACACTTTTTCTTACAGCGCATGGAAAGGTGTTTGAAAACAAGTTGCTGAAGGATGTGAAATATAATAAAAGTTGTAAGAACCACAAAGACGAGGCATATGATATATCCTTAAGCATTAAATTTATATCACTAGAATATAATACCTTATTTTGCTTCTTGTACCACATCTGTGTTTTTGCTGATAATAACCCTTACTTGATCTTAGATGAAAAGTTCTCTACTGCATTGCGTTTTTGAGGCTTTCTCTGAAGGAACAATTATATGAACAGAAATAAAGATGGAAGGAAAGAAGTGAGGGAGGAAGGAAAAGGCGGGGACAAGGGAGGAAGATGAGAAGGAGAAAGGAAGGTTTGGCATTCATTCCAAAATGCAAGCAGGAACAGAGAAAACAATCTCAGAGTAAGAGTTTAGAAAACAAATACAATCTCTACTTCTTTGTGGAGATTACTGGTTATTCCTCTCCATTTACAGTTGCCCGGCCCTGCCCCACCTTTTTCCTGGGCCTGTATGTTTATCGTTTGAGGAAACAAATTCTAATTCTAACTCTGCTTTTAACCATATATATTTTTTAGTTTTTTTAATGTTTATTCATTTTTAAGAGAGAGACAGAGTGCGAGTGGGAGACAAGCAGAGAGAGAGAGGGAGACACAGAGTCCAAAAACAGGCTCCAGGCTCTGATCTGTCAGCACAGAGCCCAAGGCGGGGCTCGAATTTACAAACCATGAGATCATGACCTGAGCCGAAGTCGGAACCAGACACTTAACCCACTGAGCCACCCAGATGCCCCTGCTTTTAACGCTTTAAATTGTAACTCTGCTTGTAAACAGTTGTACAAATCTATTGTAGTTCTGTTCTTTGCTTGAAAATTTTAGCATTTATACTAGATTATGAAGTCATTCTTTTAGCACTGTATATTCATGTAACAGCAACAACTATTACTATCTCAGAGAGATATTTGCACCCCCATGTTCATTGTAGCATTATCTCCAATACCCAAGACACAAATACAACGTGTCTCTTGACAGATGAATAAATAAAGACAATAAAATATATAGAGATATGTACATACGTACATACATATATACCTAATAGAATATTAGTTGACCACAGAAAAGAAGGAAAGCCCGCCATTCACAACATGGATGAAACTTGAGGGCATTACACTAAGTGAAATAAGTCAGACAGGAAAAAACAAATACTATGTGATATCTCCTATAAGTGGAGTCTAAAAACCCAAACTCATAGAAACAGAGACCTGATTGGTAGCTGCCAGAGGCAGAGGGATGGGAAGAGGAACAGGGGAAGGTAGTCAAAAGGATTCAAACTTCTAGTTATAAGCGGAGTGAGTTCTGGAGATGTAATGTACAACACTTTGACTATAATTAACAACACGGTGTCATATTTTTGGAAATTGATAAAAGAGCAAATCTTAAAAGTTCTCACTATACACACAACCAAAAATGTAACTGTGTGAGATGGTAGATGTGCTAACTAACCTTATTGTGGTCATCACTTTGCAGTGTATACATATATACATATATATACATATATACATATATTGTACACCTTAAACTTACACAATGTCATATGTCAGTTATTCAATAAAGCTGGGGGGCAGGGGGAAAACATTAATGCCTGTTAGTTGAAGATAATAATATGTGTTTATGAATTTTTCTAAATATTTTATAATCATTCCACTTTTTCCTTTCCTTTCCATGCTTTCAAGGAGGGGAGGTTGACGTAAGTAACCTGGACCCTGTTTTAGAAGCCATGGGGGTCCAGCCGACAGAGGAGGAACTCGGTGTGCTAAAGGATCTTCTGAGTGGTGAGCATTATGGAAAACACTGTGATTTTAAAGAGATGTTGTGCTTGCAGGATTAATTATGACTGTTTCAAAGGTTTAAATTATTTGTTGCCGGGAGATATTTGAATAGCTTTCAGAAGAACTCGGTTGGGGGGGAGGGGGAAGGCTGTTAATTTTTTTAAATTATTAAATTATTTAATTTTTAAATTATTATTGAATAATTAAATAATTATTTTAATTATTTAAATTTTTTTTAAATTTATTTTTGAGAGAGACCGAGACAGAATGTGAGTCGGGGAGGGACAGAGAACCCGAAGCAGGCTCCAGGCTCCATGCTGTCAACATAGAGCCCCACGAGGGGCTCAAACCCAGGAACCATGAGATCATGACCTGAGCCGAAGTCAGATGCTTAACTGACTGAGCCACTCAGGTGCCCCAAAGGCTTTTTATTTTATTTTATTTTATTTTTTTTTGCTTTAAAACCTCTAATCTATTTCTTTATAAATCTTGGAGTAGGGACAGTGTTAGTGAGAAGGCTTCTTGTCTGGTTTTACAAAAATCGGATCTGCAATGTGGTTTTTTTTTCCCCCACCGATCCGTATATTGCTGGCATCACCCCAGGGTAGAACCCCGGGCTCAGCCACTCACACCATCGTGCAGAACATCGCCCATGAGAAGCTCGACGCCTCGGTGCCAAGACCATTGTGTGTACCTGCCAAATACAGTCCTCTGTGTCCTGACCGTTGAGCCGGATGGCTCGTTCGCTTATAAAAGAATATGAAGATACGATAGCCACTAAGTGCACCCGTCATTAACACAGGGTTCTTGAAACTAAAACCTTGAGCCTCTTCGGGAAAGGAAATGACACAGGCCTATCCATCCCTTCACGAGAAGGCCTCATGTGTCACATCTCGGTAAGGGAGTGTGTCCTGTATATGGAGGAGCCTGTGGAGCTAGCCTTTACTGATCTTCATCAGGGTCATTTGACTTTATTATGCATTGAGTAGCTGGTTATAATAATTAAATGGTAATAAGAGATTCCATTATTATTTAGAATGATTAGATGGTTCTTTAAAATCTCACATGTCACCATTTCTATCCTTTTAAAGGAGAAGAAATTGACGTCAATGACATAGAAACAGTTTTAGGAAACATGGGAATAGAACTCACAGATAAAGAACTCTTACAACTGGTGAAAAATCTGCCAGTCGATAGTGAGTATTTCAAATAAAAATGTAGTCATCCTGGGAAGTGTATTGTTAGCCTGTGAAAACTTTTAAACTTGTCTCTATCTCATCACTTGTCAGAAATAATTTTATGATTCATGTTACATAATTTTAAATGACTCTATTATATGTTAAAAATCTATCTGTGCCGAACTTATCTTTAGTCTTAGCAACCACTGTATCATCATGACTCCTATCATTAAGATTCAATTATATTACTTGTAATTTTTGAATCTATCAAGAGATCTAAAATTTAAGCCAGACTAAATGAGAAAAAGAAAAGGGAGTGATCTAATAGGGGAAAATGAAAATATCACAAAAGAAAAGGAAAAGATAACTTTTCAGAATGGCAGAATGTTGGTATCCCCATCCCCTATAATTTCATTATTTGCCACTAAATCAGAAAATTTCTAAGGCAGTTCACAAAAGATGTCTTACTAGACAGTAATGAAATTCCACATGGCTCTTCTATGATCTGAATAATCCTTTTCCTTACAGATGGAAAGGTCTATCAAGGAAGGTTGCTGGATGGTGTAAAGTTTCTTAAAGGTAAGGGAGAAACTTAACAAAACACAAATCAATCTGAGATCATCACGTTTGGCCTTTAGACTAATTCCTTGTGATTAAATTGCCAACTCCGCCACCTAACACATTATTATATACTTTTGTTTCTCTTATAGATCAGCGTGTCCTTTAGGAGATCATTTCTTATGTCCTAACTTGGAAAGAATTCCCATACTTTCCTGGGACTTTTCAAACTTTGACAGAAGAAGAAATTATCAGAGTCCAGGCTACATAGCAAAAGTAAAGAGGAAATCGGCACTCTCCAGTTAGTTTATTCAGCAGCAAGAGACTACTAATCTGACATTTAGACCGAAAAAAAGAGAGAGAGAGAGCAAGAGAGTGCTCGAAAGTCTCCAAAAAATTGGAAGAGCATAGAACCAAATAGATAGACAGGGAGCAGGCCAGGAGAAAGTTTGTGTCTAAGCAAGGTTCCCAACACCACCTTCATGATGTCTGTCAAATCCACACACTGTTTGTACTACTATTAGTGATTTCACTGAAATTGATTTATTTTTAACTTAAATAAAAAAAAATTTTAAATGGTAATGGAAAAACAGCATCCCTTAACATAACTAGACATTAATTATAAAAATGAACACAATGAAAATGAGACAATAGTAGTTAGAAACACTAGAATTATTATCACCCTACTAGAATTCTCTGAGGAGTCATTCTGTCACCTTTCAGTCTTTACACTGGACATGCATATATTAAGATTAAAATTAAAACAGTAAGCTCTACTTGGTGTTGTACGGAAACCAATTTGACAATAAATTGTAAAAAATAAAATAAAATAAAATAAAATAAAACAAAACAGTAAGCTCTAACTTGAACTCTTATTACTGACCCTGTCCTCTTGTAAAGGTCTCATCAGGCTTTGGTTTTTTTGGATGAATGTGATAACGATAACCTTGGGAGGTGAGAGTTTATCCCACATTTTAGGGACGTTAACTTTTACCTGTATACTTCTTTTTCCATAAGGAGGGGAGATTGATTCCAGTGAAGTGGATGAAGTTTTGGGAAACCTGGGCAGGGACCTCCCTGAAAAGGAGCTTAAAGACACAATGCAAAACCTGCCGGTTAATGGTGAGTATTTTAACCGACTGAGCCACTCAGGTGCCCTAATGGTGAGTATTTTAGATACCACTGAACACTCCAGAAAAATCCACTTTTATGAGCCTGTTTATAAAGTCATTAAAAATGCTTGTTTGACATCAAGAAGGCATTCTGAAAGGCTGGGGGAGAAAACTCAGGTCCAAAGGAAGAACGCATCCTATCTGTTGCTAGTTTCCCGTGCAAACTGGAGAAGGATTTCAACATAACTCGACTTTTTCACTCAGCCTTACCTTTTTCTAGGGAGAATTGATAAAGTGTTTCTCAAATTACAGTTGAACTCTTTGGTCACATTTGCTAATGCGTGACACCCGTATTTATAAAAAGGGTACTTAATATAGGTATGGCTATCTGTAATGTGTTTTTTTTTTTTTCCTTTTCTAATATGACGAGACTCTCCCTGCACCACATGGCAGCCATCCGGTGCCTGTCTGTCTGTGTCTCACTGTCACATGGGTCCTCTGGGGAAAAGTCTATTGCAGGCAACTTAAAACAGTTCTTCTCTAACTCTGTAACTGAGGTGAAGTCACACAAGTCACAGAGCATCCCTTCCACCACATGGAACCAGTCATAAGACCCTGCCCAGATTCAGTCTAAGCTTTTGGCGGGAGATGCCTCAGTCACATTGTAATAAGATCATGCAGGGCGGGAAATCTGTATCTCGGCCATCCTTGAAAAATATGTTCTGCCACAGCTTCTTTTACTCAGCATATGTGTTCTAGATTCATCTACGGTATTGCCTGTGTCAGTAATTTATTTTGCTGGGAGGTGAGAGGGTGGAGCAGTCTTAACTGAGCTTGTTAAGGGTCAGGGGACCCTGAGCTTGCTCTCACCCCTGCAGCAGAGCTAGGTCAGGACCAAACCATGTTGCACACCTAGGACACTGATCTGAGGATTAACGCAACAATCTGCATAACCGAAGGCCCAGAACTCAGCAGGTTCACGGTGAGGAGAGGTGAACCGGGCGGGGAGAAAAGCCACGGAGGATAGGGAGCCATTTTTGCTGAGAGAGGACAGAGAAAGGGAGAGGGAGAGAGTGCGACACATCAGGGTCATGGAAGAAAAACACTCCCCCGAAAGCAGCTGGAGAGAAAGAGGGAGAAAGAGCGAAAACATTCTCAGGGGACTGAACAAGAAATCTGTTCCCCAAAATCTGTTGATGGGAAGAAAGGAGACAGTTTCAGAACCACCAGGATTCTATAAACAGTGGAGCACAGAGTCTGAATTTGTGGAGGGTAGTGCCCGGTGGTGCTCTGGTGAGGAAGTAGGGCATATCCCCAGGGGCAGGCAGCTGGGTTTGAGGGGTCCGTGTGTAGAGAGAAGTCATTCCTCTACTTGGAGTACATTTTGTAGAAGCCATATGGTGAGGTTGTGGAGAAAGAGATCTCTTTTGCACTGCTGGTGGGAATGCAAACTGGTGCAGCCACTCTGGAAAACAGTATGAAGGTTCCTCAAAGAAAATAAAAATAAAACTATCCTATGACCAAGCAATTGCACTATGAGGTATTATCCAAAGGATAGAGGAATGCTGTTTTGAAGGGGCACATATACCCGAAATGTTTATAGCAGCACTATCGACACTAACTAAAGTATGGAAAGAGCCCAAACGTCCATCAACAGATGAATGGATAAAGAAGATGTGGTATATATATACAATGGAATATTCCTTGGTGATCAAAAAGAATGAAATCTTGCCATGTGCAACAAGTGAATGGAAGTAGAGTGTATTATGCTAAGCGAAATTAGTCAGAGAAAGACAAATATCACATGACTTCTCTCGTATGTGGAACTTAAGATACAAAACAGATGAGCATAAGGGACCTTCATACCCCACTCACGGCACTGGATAGATCCACTAAACACAGAATCACCATAGAAACAATGACTCTTAATGACACATTGGAACAGATGGGCCTGACAGACATCTTCAGGGCCCTTCATCCAGAAGCAAAGTAATTTACACTCTTCTCAAATCCACATGGTACATTTTCCAAGATAGACCATATTTGGGGGCACAAGGAAGCGCTGAATAAATATAAAAAAACTGAGATCATACCATGCACACTTTCAGACCACAATGCTTTGAAACTTGAAATCAACCACAGGAAAAAGTCTGGAAAACCCCAAAAACATGGAGGCTAAAGAACAACCTACTAAAAGACGAATGGGTCAACCAAGCAATCAGAGAAGAAATTTAAAAATACATGGAAACAAATGAAAATGAAAATACAACGACCCAAATGCTTTGGGATGCGGCAAAGGCAGTCTTGAGAGGGAAATATATTGCAATCCAGGCTTATCTCAAGAAACAAGAAAAATCACTAACACAAATTCTAACAGCAAGCCTAAAGGAATTAGAAGCAAAACAGCTAAGATAACCCAAACCCAGCAGAAAGAGAGAAATAACAAAAACCAGGACACAAATTAATCATATGGAAACCGAAAAAGTAGTGGAACAGATCAATGAAACCAAGAGCTGGTTCTCTGAAAAAATAAACAAAATTGATAACCCTCTAGCCAGGCTTCTCAAAAAAGAAAAGAGAGAGAACCCAAATCAATAAAATCACAAACGAAAACGGAGTGATTACAACCAACCCCTCAGAAATACAAGCAATCGGGGCGCCTGGGTGGCTCAGTCGGCTGAGCGTCTGACTTCAGCTCAGGTCATGATCTCGCGGTCTGTGAGTTCGAGCCCCGCGTCAGGCTCTGTGCTGGAGCCTGCTTCGGATTCTGTGCCTCCCTCTCTCTCTTCCCCTCCCCCACTCCTGCTCTGTCTCTCTCTATCTCAAAAATAAATAAACATTAAAAAAAATTAAAAAAAAAAAGAAAAAAGAAATACAAGCAATCATCAGAGAATATTATGAAAAACTATATACCGTCAAATTGAACAACCTGGAAGAAATAGACAAATTCCTAAACAGCCACACACTACCAAAACTCAAACGGGAAGAAATAGAAAACTTGAACAGACCCATAACTAGTGAAGAAATTGAATCAATTATCAAAAATCTCCCAACAAATAAAAGTCCAGGACCAGCTGGCTTCCCTGGGGAATTTTACCAGACATTTAAAACAGAGTTAATACCTATCCTCCTCAAGCTGTTCCAAAAAATTGAAATGGAAGGAAAACTTCTGGACTCATTCTATGAAGCCAGCATCACTTTGATTCCCAAACTAGATAGAGACCCCGCAAAAAAAGAACTACAGGCCAATATCCCTGATGAATATGGATGCAAAAATTCTTAACAAGTTATTAGCAAATCGAATCCAACAGCATATAAAAAGAATTATTCACCACGATCAAGTAGGATTCATCCCTAGGTTGCAGGGCTGGTTCAATATTCACAAATCAATCAACATGATACATCACATTAACAAAAGAAAAGATGAGAACCATACGATCCTGTCAACAGATGCTGAGAAGGCATTTGACAAAATACAGCATCCTTTCCTAATAAAACCTCTCAAGAAAATCGGGATAGAAGGAACATACTTAGGCATCATAAAAGCCATTTATGAAAAACCCACAGCTAACATCATCCTCAATGGGGAAAAACTGAGAGCCTTCTCCCTGAGATCAGGAACATGACAGTGGTGTCCACTCTCACCACTGCTGTTTAACATAGTGTTGGAGGTCCTAGCATCAGCAATCAGACAACAAAGCAAAATAAAAGGCATCAGGATAGGCAAGGATGAAGTCAAACTTTCACTTTTTGCAGACAACATGATACTTTACATGGAAAACCCAGCAGAATCCACCAAAAGCCTACTAGAACTGATCCATGAAATTGGCAAAGTTGCAGGATACAAAATCAATGTACAGAAATCGGTTGCATACCTTTACACCATCAATGAAGCAATAGAAAGAGAGAAAAAGAAACGAATCCCATTCACAATTGCACCAAAAACCATAAAGTACCTAGGAATAAACCTAACCAAAGATGTAAAAGATCTATACTCCGAAAACTATAAAAAACTTACGAAGGAAATTGAGGAAGACACAAGGAAATGGAAAAACATCTCACGCTCATGGACTGGAAGAATATTGTTAAAATGTCAATACTACCCAAAGCAATCTACACATTCAATGCAATCCCAATCAAAATTGCACCAGCATTCTTCTCAAAGCTAGAGCAAACAATCCTAAAAGTTATACGGAACCACGAAAGACCCCGGACAGCCAAAGTAATACTGAAGAAGAAAACCAAAGCGGGAGGCATCACAATCCCAGATTTTAACCTCTACTACAAAGCGGTAATAATCAAGACTTCATGATACTGGCACAAGAACAGACACATAGACCAATGGAATAGAATAGAGAACCCAGAAATGGACCCACAAGCATATGGCCAACTAATCTTTGACAAAGCAGGAAAGAGTATCCAATGGAAAAAAGACAGCCTCTTTAACAAATGGTGCTGGGAGAACTGGACAGCAACATGCAGAAGAATGAGACTAGACCACTGTCTTTCACCACTCACAAAAATAAACTCAAAATGAATGAAGGACCTGAAAATGAGACAGGAAACCATCAAAATCCTAGAGGAGAAAGCAGGAAAAAGCCTCTTTGACCTGAGCCGCAGCAATTTCCTATGCGACACATCTCCAAAGGCGAGGGAATTTAAAACAAAAATGAACTATTGAGACCTCATCAAGATAAACAGCTTCTGCATGGCAGAGGAAACAACCAACAAAACTAATAGACAACCGTGACGGAATGGGAAAGGATAATTGCAAATGACATATCAAATAAAGGACTAGTATCTAAAATCTATAAAGAACTTACCAAACTCCACACCCGAAAAACAAATAATCCAGTGAAGAAATGGGCAGAAGATATGAACAGATACTTCTCCGAAGATGACATCCGGATGGCCAACAGACACATGAAACAATGCTCAATGTCACATCAGGGAAATACAAATCAAAGCCACACTGAGATACCACCTTACACCGGTTAGAGTGGCTAAAATGAATACATCAGGAAACTATAGATGCTGGGGAGAATGCAGGCACCTTCCTACACTGTTGGTGGGAGTGCAAACTAGTGCAGCCACTCTGGAAAACGGTGTGGAGTTTCCTCAAAAAAATGCAAATAGAACTACCCTATGACTCAGTAATAGAACTGCTAGGAATCTACCCAAGAGACACTGGAGTGCTGATGCATAGGGGCACGTGTACCCCAATGTTCATAGCAGCACTTTCGACAATAGCCGAATCATGGAAAGAGACTAAGTGTCCATCAACTTACGAATGGATAAAGAAGATGTGGTATATATATATATATACACTGGAATACTACGTGGCAAGGAGAAAGAATGAAATCTGGCCATGTGTAGCCAGATGGATGGAACTGGAGGGTATTATGCTAAGTGAAATAAGTCAGTCAGACAAAGACAGATACCATATGTTTCCACGCATAGGTGGATTTTGAGAGACTTAGCAGAAAACCACGGGGGAGGGGAAGAGGGAAAAAGAAAAAAGCCACAGAGAGGGAGGAAGACAAAACACAAGAGACTCTCAAAGACTAAGAACAAACTGAGGGGAGAGGCGGGTGTGGGAGGGGGGAGAGTGGGTGACGGGCACAGAGGAGGGCACTTGTTGGGATGTGTACCGAGTGTTGTATGGAAACCAATGTGACAATAAATTATTTAATAAATAAATAAATAAATAAATAAATAAATAAATAAATAAATAAAGATGTCACACACACACACACACACACACACACACACACACACACAATGGAATAATACTCAGCCATCAAAAAGAATGAAATCTTGCCATTTGCAACAATGTGGATGGAGCTAGAGTGCATTATGCTAAGTGAAGTAAGTAAGTCAGGGAAAGAGTTTCTTCTAAAATGCTATCACGTTGTTACCAGGTTGTTTTGTTTGATCATTTTTGAAAACTTTTGGAATTATTTAGAATAATTCTTAAATTTTAGAATAAAAACGAATAGACCCAGAAAATCAGGGTCATTTCCTTTTTATTATGAAAATCAATAGCTATTTCACTTAATCTTGCCAATAAGTTATGTGTATTGTTGTCCTGGGTTGCATTAATATTCCTGAGAGTAAATGGAAAGACATAAAAATGGAAGAATAAAGAATGCAAGGAATGAACTCAGAGATAAAAATAAGTCAAGTGAGACATATGTTTTATAAGTTTGAAGCCAGTAATCCTTGCCTTTTATGCAAAAGGTGAATAAACTTGCTTCAGTAAAAATCTTTTGCCAAACAAACTTTGTTACTATTTGAGAGAAAATGAGGTACATTTCAGAAAAATCATTTAAAAGTCTATTTTTTTGAAATTATGGAAACAGGGGAAGAATTATAGAATATTTATTGATGAGGTGAATCTCCCTTATTAATTTTTTTCTGACTGTGAATCATGTCTTTTCATACAGCTGAAGGAAAGGTATATCAAAAAAGGTTGCTGGATGGTGTGAGGGCTCTTAAAAGTGAGTGAGAAGCACGATGAGAAAGCTGATAAATCTGAGATATTCTCTTATTTTTTATACACTGATTTATTTCATTACATTAAAAACAGCACGTAAGTATTTCCCGACATTTAATGGATGTGTGATAGATGCTATAAATCCCTGGGAAATTGCCCAGCCCTTTTAGAACTTGCACTATGTTGATATGAACAAAAGATACAGTCAGAAGATAAGACTCTCCAGCTAATTTTAATGTTGTCCCTCCTTGTACCCTTGACTAGCTTTTCCTGGACCTTAAAGTCTTCATAAGTAAAGTGATAACCATAATATACATGAATTAGTAAGGAGTTTTTCTACATCTTGGTTGTTTTTATGATAGTTTCTCTCTCTTAAGGAGGAAAGGTGACTATGAATAACCTGGTCCCATTCTGCAAAGTATGGGCATTAAGCTATCACACAAAGAACTTGAAGATTTTTCACAAAACCTACCAGTTGATAGTGACCATTGTACTTAAAAAGTACTCCCTTTAGGATATCTTGGGTTTGAGAGCATCCGTAGACCAGTGATAGTGTTTATTTAGTATCAACGGGGCATTTTTTAAGGCATGTAGCTGAATTCAGGTTTCAAATGAAAGCACATCCTATCGCTTCTTTAAGAGAGTATTCTACTACGAATGATGAAAATTGGTAAGAGTACTGACAGACCATTCTCAGGTCAAAGAATGAAGAAGAAAAGGAAAATAGAATGAGAAACATTTAAAAGAAACATTAAACAATAAGAGAACAGTCCTATGATGAGAAATGACTAAAACTGACTAATGGTTGGGGTGCCTGGGTGGCTCAGTTGGTTGAGTGTCTGACTCGATTTCAGCTCAGGTTATGATTTCCCAGTTCATGTGTTCAAGTCCCACATCAGGCTCTGCACTGACAGTGTGGAACCTGCTTGGAATCCTCTCTCTCCCACTCTCTCTGCCCCTCCCCTGTTAACTCTCTCTCTCTCAAAAATAAATAAAAACATTCAAAAAAATTTTAATAAAAGTAAAAATAAATTAAAAAGATAAAAAAAATTAAAAGATTGATGGTTATTTCCAGTATATATGCCTCAGCTATTCTGATATAGTCGGAAAGAGTAAAAAGGGATAGAGAGAAACATATAAGAATTTCAAAAGAGATATAACTGTAGATATCAGGCATAATAATACTATTACAATAAGATATACATAACATGAGATTAAGATGTTAAGTATATTAGTAAAATGAACATGTTTCCTGGGTAAAAGAAATAAATTACCTATGTTGAGCAAAGAGGTAAAAAAAAAATCAAGAGACCAATAATAATAGTTGAAAAAGGGGTGCCTGGGTGGCTCAGTCGGCTAAGCATCTGACCTCAGCTCAGGTCATGATCTCAAGGTTTTTGAGTTCAAGTCCCATGTCAGGCTGTCAATAGGGCTCTTTGCTGACAGCTCAGAGCCTGGAGCCTGCTTCAGATTCTGCGTCTCCTCTCTCTCTGCCCCTCCCCTGCTTGTGCTCTCTCAAAAATAAATTAACGCTAAAAAAATTTTTTTAAAAACCTTCCTCTAATCTTCCCCTTATTCTTTTTTTTTTTTTAATAGACATGTAGTTTCTTTAATGAGAGGGGGAAGGGGCAGGGAGAAAGGGAGACAGGATCTGAAGTAGGCTGCACGCTGACAGAGAGCCTGACACAGGCTCAAACTCAGTGAACTTCGAGATCGCAATTTGAGCCAAAGTCAAAGTCGAACACTTAACCAACTGAGCCACCCAGGCTCCTCCTTCCCTTTTTTCTTAAAGCCACGGAAGAGAAGGATGTGTGGATACGAAATTAGATAAATCTGTAAGGCAAAGCATGTGACAGTATTGTCTTTATGAAGTAGACTGTACTCTTGTTTTGAATTGCTGTATCACTTTCTCTAAGACATCAATTATGACTTGTCTTATAGCTGATGGAAAGGTATGTCACAATCCCTCTCTAGATGGCTTAAAGACTTTCCAAGGTGAGTGATAAGCTTAATGATAACAATAGCTTATTTCTCTTGATTATAATGCCAGATACTGTCCTAAAATACTTTACATCTAGTAACTCACTTAATTATCACAAAAACCCTATGAGATACGCACTTACATTAGCACCATTTTGCAAATGGGAGAGATTAACTCACTTGCCTGAGATCACACAGTTTGAACTTAGGAAGAGGAATTGAACCCATATTCCTAACCACTGTTACATTTAACAGTTAGGTTATTAACCTTTTTATTCCCCTTTATGACTTATAATTCAAGTTCAGGTAACCACTAAGTTGGTAGAAATAGTTTACTGTTATAAAGGCAGGTTTCAAACTCAGCAGCCAGATTGTGGCTGTTGTTTCTGACATATTCCTCCATTATGTTTTTTTTTTTAATGTTTATTTATTTTTGAGAGAGACAGACGTGAGCGGGAGAGGGGCCAAGAGAGGGAGACACAGAATCCGAAGCAGGCTCCAGGCTCTGAGCTGTCAGCACAGAACCTGACAGAGGGCTCAAACTCAACGAACTGAGATCTTGACCTGAGCCAAAGTCAGACCCTTAACCGACTGAGCCACCCAGGTGCCCCCATATTCCTCCATTATGAATAATAATGAAGAATGAATAAGAAATTTCATTTCTTTTCCTTGACTTAGATGTCTATAACAAATTTCATAAGGAAATAACGCACAGGAGAGGTGTATCGGCCACAGTGACCCCTCCCCTAGGGAAAAGGAGAGCAGTGAGTGAGTGCCTGACTCCCGCGACAGAGCAGGACCAGTTGGGAAAACCCATTTTTCTCCACCAGTACCCAGCCGACTAAGGCGGGAAATCTGTGCCTGGAAAGAGGCAGAGATGAATTTCGACTGGCGGTGTAGAGACCGTGCTCAGCAGGAATTGGACCGGTGAGCCTCTGGAAATACCACACAGCGGATCTCCCTATAGCTCTCAGGCATTCCCAATGCCCAAATGCTAAACCCACACACACCTCCCCTTATTCTGCTGCTAGCTCCTGTGCGGGAGTGACAAGTGCATCCTCTAGAGCAAGCTCCAGGAGTAAACATGCTGAGAAAACAAGCCTCCATGAGTGGCAAGAGAGAAACCGTAAACTTGAGCTAGAGCGCCCCCTGGTGGAAAACAAAAGTTTTCACTAGCCAACCTGGTGAATTTCAAAGACCAGAAAAAAAATATATAAAAGCTTAAAATTTGGCCACAAAGTCGTTCTGACAAGTATAAGGTAACATCTCTTTGTGGTCCTGATTTGCCTTCCCTGAGATATCACCCTACATCTGTCAGAACGGCTAGAGTCAAAAAGACATGAAATAACGAGTCGTGGCAAGGATGTGGAGAAAAAAGAACCCTCATTCCCTGTTGGTGGGGATGTAAATCGGTGTAGTCATTGTGGAAAACAGCATGGAGGTTCCTCAAAAAATTAAAAATAGAAATACTATGTGATTCAATAATTCCACTACTGGGTATTTACCCAAAGAAAACAACACACCAATTTGAAAAGATATGTGCACATTTATGTTTATTGCAGCATTATCTACAACAGACACTGGAAGCAGCCCAAGTGTCTAATGATTGGTGAATGGATAAAGAAGATGTGGTGCATATGCACAATGGAATATCACTCAGCCGTAAAAGAGGATGAGATCTTTCCATTTGCAACAACATGGACGGACCTAGAGGGCGTTATGCTAAGTGAACTAAGTTAGACAGAGATAGACAGATACCATATGATTTCATTCATATGTGTATCAAAAAAAAATAAAGATCAAACAAACAAAAAGAAGAATCAGACCTATAAATACAGAGACAAACTGATGGTTGCTGCGGGGGCCAGGGTGTGGGGAGGGAAAGTTGGGCAAAATGGAATAGGAGATACAGGTGTCCAGTTACAGAATGAATCAGTCATGGGAATAAAAGGTACAGCATAGGGAATATAGTCATTGGTATTGTCATAGCATTGCATAGTGACAGATAGTAGCTACACTTATAGTGAACATAGCATAACATCAAGAGTTGTTGAATCACTATGTTGTATACCTGAAACTAATACAACATGAATTGACTATACTCAAATTTTAAAAAATATATTGAATAAAATTAAAATTAAATTTGGCCACAAAGTCAACAAGAGCTGGAGGAAGCATACCTTCACAAAAACAAAGGAAAAACTCATAATAACAACACCATAGAATATAACACCCCATCTGAAGACAACAGGCAAAGAGCTAAGGAGGTGTCTGCTCCTTCAAATGCAAAAGCAACAATACTTGACTACAGGGAATATTTAAAATCAAGGAAGTATGGCATCATAAAAAGAAAATTATTATTCTCCAGTAGCCGAGCTCAAAGGTATGCATATTGAGATCCAATGGATAAAGAATTTGAGATAATTGTTTCGAAGAAACTCAGTGAGCTATAAAAAAACTCAAAAAGAAACTTCAGTGAAATCAGGAATAAAATGTAAGAACAAAATGAGTTCTTTACCAAAGAGATTGAAATTATGAAAAAAACCAAGCAGCAATTCTGGAGCTGAAGTATTTAGTGCATGAGATGAAGAATGCAGTAGAGAGCATCAGTAGCAGGGCATACAAAATGCAAGAAAAAATAAATTACTTAGAGAATAGAAATTTTGAAATAACATAGAAGAAAAGGAACAAATATTTTATTTTTTCTTTTTTTTAATTTAAATTCTAGTTAGTTAACATAGCATGAAATTTTGGATTCAGAGGTAGAATTTAGTGATTCATCACTTACATATAACACCAAGTGCTCATCATAATGAGTGCCCCCCTTAATACCCATCCCCTTCAGACTTTTTTTTCAGTCTACAGTTAGACTTAAAAAAGAAAACTCTGATTCTACAATAGAATGGTGTGTTAGTCACTCAACTATAGCATAAAGGTAAAAAGAAGAGTAGTAGTAAAAGTATAACTGTAGCTACTATAAATTATTAACAAATACACATATTAAAAATAGGTAATTTGTAGCATCAGTGATATGAAATGGAGAAGTATAAGGATGGAACCTTTGTAAGTGATTGGAGTAAGTTGCTATATGCCTAAAGTGGACTGTTTTATCTGTAAGATATTTTATGTGAACCCTATGGTGTCACAACACAGCAAAAACCTGGATTAAATTTATAAAAGATAAATAGAGGGAAATCAGGATACCACCATCAAAACTCACCAATTCACAAAGGTAGGCAGAAACAGAAGGGAAAAGAAACAATGGCACTACAAAACAGCCAGAAAGCAATTTATAAGATGGCATTAGTAAGTTCTTACACACCAATAATTACTCTAAATGTGAATGGATTGAATTCACCAATCAAAAGTGACTGGATGGATAAAAACAAAATCCAACTATATGCTGCCTACAAGAGACTCACTTCAGCTTTAAGGACACACATAGACTTAAAGTGAAGAGATTGAAAAAGGCATTTAATGTGAATGGAAACCAACAGAAACAGGGACAGATATGATTATATCAGACAAACTAGATTTTAAACCAAAAATGGTAATAACAAGAGACAAAGAAAGTCATTACATAATGATAAAGGGGTAAAATCATCAACAAGATATAGCAATCATAAATATATACAAATTCACCAACACAGCATCCAAATACATTAAGCAAATGCTAATAACTTTGAGAGGGAAAATAGGGAGCAGTGCAATAAGAGTAGGGAACTTGAATGCCCTGCTTTCAACAGTGAAATAAGTACATTGTCCAAAGACAACGGTATGAAACTAGAAATCAGCAACTTGAGGAAAGCTGGAAAATCTACAAATATGTGGAAACTAAACAACACACTCTTGGCAAATCCATGGGTTGAAGAAATCAAAGAATACCTTGAAACAAATGAAAATGGAAATACAACATACCAAAACCTATGGGATGCTTTAAAAGTAGTTCCATTACAGAAGTTTAGATTGATAAATGAATATGTCAAGAAATGAGAAAGATCACATATAAGCAACCTAACTTTATACCTAAAGGAACTAGAAAGGAAAAAAAAAGGTTAAGCTCAAATTAGTGGAAGGAAGAAATAAGAAAGATCAGAGTGAAAATAAATGAAATAGAGATTAAAAAAAAAGAAACAATAGAAAATATAAGTAAAACTAAGATCTGGTTTTTTAATAAATAAAATTGACGAACTTGTAGCGAGGTTTAAAAAATTAAAAGACTCAAACAAATAAAATCAGAAATGAAAGAGGAGAAATTACAACTGACACTACAGAAATATATGAGATCATAAGAACCCACTAGGAACAAATTAGATTACCTCACAGAAATAGATAATTTCCAAAAACATACCTCCTATGAAGACCGAATCAAGACGAAATGGAAAATTGAACAGACTAATAATGAGTAAGGAGATTGATTCAGTAATGAAAAACTTCCCAACCTAGAAAACCCCAGGACCAGATAGCTTCACTGGCAAATACTACCAAAAGTTTAAAGAATTAATGCCACTTCTTGGGGTGCCTGGGTGGTTCAGTTGGTTAAGTGGCCAACTCTCTCAGGTCAGATCATGATCTTGTGGTTGTGAGATGGAGTCCCAGGTCATGCTCCGCACTAAGCATGGAGCCTGCTTCAGATTCTCTCTCTCTGTCTGTCTCTCTCTGTCTTTCTCCCTCCCCCTGCCCCTCTCCCTTGCTCGTGCTCTCTTTCTAAAAAATATAATAAAATAAAAAATAAAAAATAAAACACGTTAAAAAATGTTAAAGAATTAATGCCACTCCTTCTCAAACTCTGTCAAAAAGGTTGAAGAGGAAGGAACATTTCCAAACCCATTCTACAAGGCCAGTTTCACCCTACTACAACAATGAAAACAATAAACCAATATCCCTGATAAACACAGATACAAAATTCTCAACAATACATTAACATGCCAAATTCAAGAACTCATTAAAAGGATTATCCACCATGACCAAGTGGGATTTATCCCTGGAATGCAAAAATGGCTCAATATATGCAAACCAATACATGCGATACACTCATTAATAGAATGAAAGATAAAATCGTATGATCATCTAGTAGATGCAGAAAAAGCATACATCTGGCCAAACATACAACCTTTCATGATAAAAACCTCAATAGATTGGGTTTAAGAGGAACATACCTCAGCATAATAAAGGCCATATGCAACAAACTCACAGCAGTTATACTCAAAGGTGGAAAATCAAAAGCTTTTCCTTTAAGATTAGGAACAAGACAAGAGTGTTCATTCTCAACACTCCTGTTCAACATAATCCTGGAAATACTAGCTAAAGCAATCAGGCATGACCAAGAAATAAAGGACCTCCAAATCGGAAAGGAAGAAGTAAAATTGTCACTAATTGCAAATATGATTTTATATATTGAAAATCTCAAAGGGTCCACTAAAATTGTTGGATATAATCAATGAACTAAGTAAAGCTGCTGAATATAAAATCAATATACACAAATCAGTTGCATTTTTGTACACTAACAATGAAATATCTGAAATAAGTAAATAAATAAACCTATCCCAGGAGTCCATGGCTGGCTTAGTCAGTAGAGCATGTGACTTTTGGTCTCACAGTCTTGAGTTCAAGCCCCATGTTAGGCATAGAGCTTACTTAAAAAAAATTGAATGAATGAATGAATGAAACCTACCCCATCATAATAGCATCAAAAACAACAAAATATCTGAAAGTAAATTTAACCATGGAAGTGGAGGATTTGTAGAATGAATTCTACAAGCCTTGTTGAAAAGAAATCAAAGAAGACATAAATAGTTGGAAGGACATCCTGTGTTCATAGATTGAAAGAGTTAATGTTAAAATTCCCATGCTACTCAAAGATTCAACGCAATTTTTATAAAAATTCCATGGTATTTTCCGCAGAAATAGAAAATACAATCATAAGTATTGTATGGAACCACAAAAGATACTGAATGGCCAAAGCAATCATTAGAAAGAGCAAAATCTGAGGCATCTCCCTTCCAGATTATAGAATTATGCTTACTAAAACAGCACGGTACTGACATAAAAATAGACACATATACAAATGGAATAGAATGGAGAGCCCAGAACTAAACCC
This sequence comes from Paguma larvata, assembly GCA_030068075.1. Taxonomy (NCBI): domain Eukaryota; kingdom Metazoa; phylum Chordata; class Mammalia; order Carnivora; family Viverridae; genus Paguma; species Paguma larvata. Next base: position 38,758,607 of record CM057843.1, on the reverse strand, counting down.
GCACATATGCAGTCAATTAATATTTGATAAGGGAACCAAGGACGTGCGATAAAGTAAGTACTGTCTTTTCAACAAATGATGTTGGGAAAATTCGATAAATACATGTAGAAGAATAAAACTTAACCCTTATTTTACACAATTCACATAAAATATCTTGAAATGGATCAAAGACTTAAACATAAGACCCAATTTAGTAAAATTCCTAGAAGAACACATAGGGAAGAAAGTCCTTGGCCTTGGTCCTAGCGATGATATTTTGGATATGACACCAAAAGCACAATCAAAAAATTCAACAAGCTGGGACTGCATAAAACTGCACTGCAAAATAAACAATTGACAAAATGAAAATGTAACCTACAGAATAGAAAAAAATTTGCAAGCCATATATAGGATAAAATGTTAATATTCGAAAGGTAGAAGGAACACACACAACTCAATAACAACAATCAAATTTTTTAAAAGGCAGAGTATTGAGGGGCACCTGGGTGGCTCAGTCAGTTAAGTGTCTGACTTCAGCTCAGATCATGGTCTAGCGGTTCATGGGTTTGAGCTCCGAATCAGGCTCTGTGCTGACAGCTCACAGCCTAGAGCCTGCTTCAGATTCTGTGTCTCCCTCTCTCTTTCTGCCCCCCCACTCATGCTCTCTCTCTCTCTCTCTCTCAAAACTCAATAAACATTAAAAAAAGAAACACAAAGTAATTAAATAGACTTTTTACAAAGAAGACATACAGTTCGCCAACATGTACATAGAAAGGTGCTCGACGTCATTAATCATCAAGGAACTGCAAATCGAAATCACAATGAGATACCACCTCACACCTGTAAAAATGGCTATCATCAAGAAGACAAGAGATGACAAGTGTTGGTGAGGATGTGGAGAAAAGGGGACCCTTGTATATTGTTGATGGGATTGTAAACTGGCCACTATGGAGAAACGTATGGGAGTTTCTCAAAAAATTAAAAGTAAAACTACAATACAGTATACCATCCCACTTTTGGATATATATCTGAAAGAAATGAAAACAGGTTATCAAAGGGATGTATGCACTCCCATGTTTATTGCAGCATTATTTATAGCAGCCAAGATATGGAAACAACTAAGCCCCTATCAATGAGTGAATGAATAAAGAAGATGTGGTGTGTTATATACAATGGAATACTATTCAGGCATAAAAAAGAAAAACTTCTGCCTTTTATGACAACATGGGTAGACCTTGAGAACGTTATGCTAAGTGAAATAGGTAAAGCAGAGAAAAGCAAATACTGGATAATATCTCATATATGTGGAATCCAAAAACAAACAAACTCAAAAAGCAGACAGAGGAATGATGGTTACCAGGGGCTGAGAGATAAGGGGAATGATGGAGAATGGAGAGATGTTGTTTAAGGGCACATACTTACAACTAGTAGATAACTGTGTCCTCGAGATTTAGTATACAATACGGTGATTACACAAAACAAAACTGTATTATAAACATTAGAGTTGCTAAGTAACCAGATCTTAATTTTACCCATCATAAAAAGAAATAATTTTTTGATGTGTAGAGATATTAGCTAATGATACAATGGCAGTCATATTACAATAGAAATATATCAAATCAATATGTCATATACCCTAAACTTCACAATGCTGTATGTCAATTATAACTCAAGTGTTTAAAAATTAAGAGAAAAATAAATGTAGGAAGAGCGACTTCTGATATAAAATGTTCTGTCCTTACCACTTAATTTGGGAGCAGTGTTCTCTTTGGGGTACTGCTGTTATGGATAAACATTTTTAAATGTTGGAACCAGTATCTGTAACAGGTCTAAAGCTAAAGATTGGAAAATGGTGTTAAAACAGTTGTAGAAGGGAAAGGAGGGACACGTTAGAAAAAAAAATAAAAGAAAAAGATGTGTTCTAATATGTTAGAGTTCTACCAATAGTACATCAGATGTAGAGAATGAATAGTTACCTTGAGAATCTTAGCCATTTCTTTGCTTCCTTCTTCGTTGGATTATAACTAGTAATAACTTGTAAAAATCTACAAATAACAAATACTACTGTCTATCTCAGTTTCTACTTCTTAGTCAACCAAATTTGACCCTTATCTTACAGATAATAATAAGGTATGTAAAAATAGGTTGATGGATGGAGTGAAGACATACATAGGTGAGTGAGAAGCATGCCAAGAAAGAGAAAACGTCTTCAAGCTTTTGCATTTACTTTTCTAAAATCTCTCTCATTTCTCAATGATTAGATTACTAATTATGTTACTCTGTTTTTTTTTATTAAGCTGGAATTCTTAGTTGATGCAGGCATTCTTAGTTGTACACAATCACATTTGGGAAAATAACCTACACTATTTTATCATTGTAGCAATTTCAAGTCTTACTTACCGGTAAGAAATTTGTGTATTGGTTGTCTCTTTCCTATAACTCATCAGTCTTGCCTGCTCTTCTCTTTCTTCTGGGTAAACTCAACATACAAATTGCTATCATGGTGTTTTCTGGGAAACTGACAGGGAGAATTTTTCTATTATTGCTCCTTAGCTAATTCTTTTGATCACTCCAAGAACCTAATGGTAACATTGCTTTTTACTTCCTATTTGTGTTTCTTGATTTATATGACGAAGAATTTTTCCCTCTTTGGCATAAATACAAATTTATTTTGTTCCTATCTCTTTCATTCCTAAGGAGGAAAGGTCAATGTCAATAAAATAGATGATGCTCTTGAAAATATGGGATTCCTACTTGAAGAGGAAGAAATTGAGGAGCTGCCCAATCAGCTGCCAATTGATGGTGAGCATTTCAAGGACACAGTGCCCCGTCAAGAAATTTTTGTTTTTCTGTAGGAATATCTCAAACATACTTACTAATTTCATGGAAAAAAATTTATAGAGTCTCAATCCTAAAGAATGGAGATATATAGTCTTGATATTAATCTTAAATAAAATATCAATAATTGCTTATATTGCTGCTTGCAGAGTTCATATGCCAGAGAATACCAAAATGAGATGACAGTCAGTGTTGGGATCAAGTAAACAAGTTAAAAACTAAAGCCAAACAGGGACACCTGGGTGGCTCAGTCAGTTAAGCATTGGCTTCACGGATTTTGGCTCAGGTCATGACCTTGCGGTTTGTGAGATCAAGCCCCACGTTGGGTTCTGTGCTGACGTTGCAGAGCCTGCTTGGGATTCTCTCTCTTCCTCTCTCCCTGCCCCTCCCCCCTCAAAATAAATAAATAAACATTTAAAAAAATAAAAGCAAAAAAAAATTGTGCAAAATGAAAAAGTATATTGAAGGGTAGGGAGAGAAAATTATAAAGGAATTCAGAGAGCAATAAAAAGAAATGGGGTAGAGTGCCGGAAACTGTTCAATGTCATTTGTACTATTGTAAAATATATATAGCTTGTATCTAACAATCACATTAAGATTAATTCATAGGTGGGGCGCCTGGGTGGCTCAGTCGGTTGAGTGTCCGACTTTGGCTCAGGTCATGATCTCATGGTTTGTGGGTTCGAGCCCCACATCAGGCTCTGTGCTGAACACTTGCTCAGAGCCTGGAGCCTGCTTCGGATTCTGTGTCTCCTTCCTTCCCTGCTCCTCCTCCACTCGCACTGTGTCTCATTGTCTCTCAAAAATAAATAAATAAATAAATAATTGAAAAAATTAATTCATAGGTATCGAACTTTAAATTAAACAAAAATTATCTGCCCCCTCCAGACTATGATCAAATAGGTCTTAGGTGGAGCCTAGGAATCTTAATTTTAAATAAGCAACCCCCACTACGGTGAGTTTGTTGAAATAGCTAACCTTTATGATATAGAGAAAAATATTCATTAGTATATTTATCTGGGAATTAGTACTTTTTGGCATGATTTTTAGCAATAGCATTTGATCAAAGCACTCTATCTAATTCTTAGAATCTTGAGCATCTTAACATCTTTAGCATCTTGAAATGATTCTGTGGATTGATTGTTTGATAAGCATTCTAGAAGTGTTGGTTTGCCTGAGTTTATCTAATATGATCTGATCATGCTTGAAATCAAGCATTGTCAAAATGCTTGTCAAAAAAGTAGTCTCCTGTTTCTTCTCTAATACTAATTCTTTTTCACAATTCTGTGTGTAACACATGAGTCAAACAAAGACTATAAAACTCCTATTGGAATTGGACTAGGCTCCACCCTAAATTATCTGGAGGGCAGTCTAGCTAAAAGTCTCAAAATGAATATTATTGCCTCTGCTCTGTAAAACAGGTTACCAAGAACTGAATTTTAAAAATATAACCAAAGAAACAAACATACAATAATAAACCAAAGATACCTAAGGAACACAGAGTAAGAGCACTTTAAATGTCTGTTTTAATTCAATGCTCTACTGTTCATTCTGAAATTGTTCATAACCCAGGGGTTGCTTTGACGTTAGTAATTGCTGTCACAGAAGCAGAAACTTCATACTGTTTGCTTCGTATTTGCATCACTGAAAATAGAGCCTAGCATATAAGTAGGCATCCAGCAAATTCTTTTCGATGAGGTAAAAAATGAAAAACTCAGCCTGCATCAAGGTGCTGACTGAGATCCTCCATTTTGAGATACTGACAAGTCTTGGCACACCCTCAGCTACTGGTAGCCCCTGAAAACAAAGAAGACAGCTTAGATAATCACAAGGTTTGAGAGACAACTAGGAGCTCATGCTAACCTGAACAAATAAGGTTTATTTCCTACATGAGACCACTCTATCAAGTCATTGATTGATGATGGATAAAGAAACTGTGTTATGTATACACAATGGAATATTATTCAGCCATAAAAAGGAAATCTTGTCATTTGCAACAGCATGGATGGAGCTAGAGAGTATTATCCTAAGTGAAATAAGTTAGAGCAAAACAAATAGCGTATGACTTCACTCATGTGGAATTTAAGAAAGAAAACAAGTAAGCAAAGGGAAAGAAAATAAGAGAGACAGATAGAGACAAACAAAGAAAGAAACAGAATCTTAATTATAGAGAACAAACTGATGGTTACTAGAGGGGAGGGGAATAAGGGAAGACCAAGGTGTGCACTTGTTGTGATGAGCACAGGGTGATATGTAGAAATGCTGAATCACTATATTGTACACCTGAAACTTACACCTGTACACCTTAACACAGTTAGCTAACTGTAATTAAAAACATAAAATTAGGGGTGCCTGGGTGGCTCAGTTGGTTAAGTGGCCGACTTCAGCTCAGTTTATGATCTCACGGTCTGTGTGTTCGAGCCCCACATCAGGCTCTGTGCTGCTGGCTCATCACAGCCTAGAGCCTGCTTCAGTTTCTGTATCTCCCTCTCTCTCTGCCCTTCCCCTGCTCATGCTCTGTCTCTATGTCTCTCAAAAATAAGTAAACGCTAAAAATTAAAAAAAAATAAAAACATAAAATTAAAAAAATTAAAAGACTAAAAGAGGTGGCTCTTGTATATACTGTACAGAAACCAGCAGAGTCAAGGAAAATGAAGAAGCAAAGGAATATGTTCCAAACAAAAGGACAAGAGTCCAGAAACAGATCTCAATGAAATGGAGATAACTGATTTACCTGAGAAAGGTTTCAAAATAACGATCATAAAGATGCTCATTGAGGTCAAGAGAACAATGCATGAACAAAGTGAGGATTTCAATGAAGAGATAGAAAACATAAGAAAGTACCAAAGAGAAATCAGAAAGCTGAAAAATAAAATAACTCAACAAAAAATTCAGTAGAGGGGTTCGACAGCAGACTCAACCAAGTGGAAGAAACAATCAGCAAACTCAAATACAGGGCAGTGGAATTTACCCAAACAGAAGAGCTAAAAGAAAAAGAGTGAAAATAGCTTAAGGGATTTCTGGGACACCAGGAAGTGACCAATGTTCACATTATAGGGATCCAAGAGGGAGGAGAGAGAGAACAGGACACAGAGCCTATTCAAAGAAATGATGCCTGAAAACTTCCCCAACCTGAGGAAAGAAGCAGACATGGAGATTCAGGGAAACTCAGGTAGTTCCAAATAAGGTAAATCAAAGCTAGCCACACTAAGATGCATTATATATTAAATGGTTAAAAGCAAGAATGAAATCTTAAATATGGAAAGAAAAAAACAACTTGTTATGTACAAGGAAAACCCCATGAGGCTATCAGCAGATTTTTCAGGAGAAACTGCAGGCCAGAGAAGAGTGACATTATATATTCAAAATGGGAGAAGAAAAAACTTCCCAACCAAGGATGCTCTACTTAGCAAAGCTGTCTTTCAGAACCGAAAGGGAGATAGTTCTCCAGGCAAGTAGAAGCTGAAGGAGTCCCATCACCAACACAGCAACCTTGCAAGAAATGTTAAAGAAACTTCTTCAAACTAAAACAAGAGGGTCCTTAATTGGTAACAGGAAAACATATGAAAATACAAATCGCACTGGTAAAAGTAAATGTAGTTAGAATATTCTAATGTAATAATAGGGGATATATCACTAAATCTAGTATGAACATTAAAATACAAAAGTATTAAAAATAACTATAACTACATTTTTAGTTAACCATTTGTTAATGGATACACGAGGTAAAGAAAGGATGTAAGCTGTGATAGCAAAAACATAAAAGGAGGAGAGAGTAAAAATTTATACCGTTGGTATGCATTCTTAGTTAAGTTCTTATAAGCTTAAAATAGACGATTAAAATGTAGTAAGCCTCCTGGTAACCACAAAGCAAAAACCTACAGTCAATGCACAAAAGATAAAGATAAAGGAATCTAAGCATACCACTGCAGAAAATAATCAAATTATAAAGGGAGAAATCAAGAGAATAAAGTATCGAAGAAATTATGAAACGGGTAGAAAATGATTCTTAACAAAATGGCAATAGAGTATAAACTCCCAGCTATAAGATGAATAAAGACAGAGGAGCTAATGGAAAACAGAGTTGATAGCACTGTATTAAATAACTGAAGTTTACTAAGAGAGTAGAATTTAAATGTTCTCACACACATACAAAGACAAATATAAGTGGTGGTAGATGTGTTAGTTTAGATGGGGGATTCCTTTCATGCATACATCTATCAAATCACCATGATATACCCTTAAATATATTACAATTTTATTTGTTAATTATATCTCAATAAAGCTGATATTTTAAAAAAATGAAAATAATTTCTCTTCTTCCATTCTGATGAGTGAGGAACACAAAAAGAAAAAAATAGAATGAATAGATGTCTCTATCTTATTTAGATTTTTTTCTTTTTTCAACCTTTGCTTTACAGTGTAAAAATAAATATCTAATTAGAAAAAAAAAAACTGAGGCAACTGCTACATCCTTATACTTTACTCTGCAGTTTAAGAATTTTATGTAATGGGGACCTGAATCATCCGCTCAGGCTGCCATAACAAAAGACCATAGTCTGTGTGACTCACACAGCAGAAAGTTATTTTCTCACAGTTCTGGATGCAGGGGAATCCAAGATCAAGGTGCCAGCGGATTCAGTTTCTGATGGGGATTCTCTTCCATGCTTGCAGAGGCTGTCTTCTCACTAAGTCTTCATGTGGCAGGGAGATAGGAAAGAGGGAGACAGACAGGGAGAAATACAGGGGGAGAAATGGAGAGACAGAAAGAGAAAGCGTTATCTTCCTCTTCCTATAAGGCTGCAGTCCTATCAGAGTTGGGCCTCACCCTTATGACCTCATAGCCTTAATTACCTCCTAAAGACCTTGTCTCCAAACAGTCAAATCAGAGGTTAGGGCTTCAAACTAGGAATTGGAGAGGACACACTTCAGTCCATAGCGGAACTATATCTAAATTTTGTCTTGTCTTCTCTTGTAGATGAGCAGAGAGTTAAACTGGATAAACTTCTGGATGAAGTACATGACCTTCTCGGTGAGTGAGAAGAAATAATGATCAAGCATAATAAAAATAATCTCTTGAGGCACCTGGCTGGCTTAGTCGGTAGAGGATTTGACTATTGATCTCAGGGTTGTGAGTTCAAGCCTCACACTAGAGATGGAGCCTACTTCAAAAAAAAAAAACAAAAAAAAAACTCTTAATACTTAACAAAAGAAGTTATTTTTTTTCTATATTAAAATAATTCTGGGGCACCTGGGTGACTCAGTCGGTTGAAAGTCTGACTTCGGCTCAGGTCATGATCTCGCAGTCTGTGAGTTTGAGCCCCACATCAGGCTCTGTGCTGATGGCTCAGATCTTTCTTACATCGCAGTCCATCACCTTAACCATTTGGCCACTTCGTCCCAGTTATTTTTTTAATTTAAAGTTTAGTCAGCATACAGTGCAATATTGGCTTCAAGAGTCGAGTTCAGTGATTCACCACTTGCATACACAACACCCAGTGCCCATCACATGTGCCCTCCTCGATACCCATCCCCCATCTAGCCCATCTCCCATCCAACTGCCTCCACCAGCCCTCAGTTTGTTCTCTATTTTTTAAGGGACTCTCATGGTTTGTTTCCTTCTCTTCTCTTTTCCTCCTCATATGTTCATCTGTTTTGTTTCTAACATTCCATACATGAGTGAAATCATATGGTATTTGTCTTTCTCTAACTTATTTCGCTTAACATGATACATTCTAGCTCCATCCATGTCACTGCAAATGGCACGATTTCATTTCCTTTTGATGGCTGAGTAATATTCCATTGTGTGTGTATACCAAATCTTTATCCATTTTAAAGTATTTTCTGTTATCCTATCTATGACATATTAATACTGTCATTATGTCTTTTAATTGGTAATGTATACATAATTAAAGAAACAACTTTATTAACTAAATGTTATTAATTACTATAGATCAGTTGTTATCTACACCTTATTCAAAAGGTCACAGTATAATGCCTACGTAACAACCCTATGTTCTTAAGAGTTTCAATAATATAATTTTATTTTCTACTGTTAATGACAAAATACCAAGGCAAACTGCACATACCAAATTGCACATATGGTAACATGACCATATGAACAAGCTCATAATTTGGGCAAAAATAAAATACAGCAAATGGTACGTGCTGGCAGAATTATTTACAGCAATAAATTTAAAGGGCTGCTAAATTACCAACTTTCTACATGTTGTATTAGTTCCTTGTTCCTAATATTTCACCAGAAAGAGTTCTATTTCTGAATCTCCCTTTTAATTTTTTGTAATTAGACAACACTTAATGTTTCCATTACTTTTTATCCTATATTTGAGGATGATGCTACACAAAAGTAGTTTAGATGATGATGATGATGATGACGATGATTTAAAGCTTGAAATCTGATCTTCTACCATTATTTTCCTTTTTAAGGGGAAGAAATTAACTTCCCCTTACCAGGGAAGACCTGGAAAATATTCTGAAAAACATCAGGTCAAGACTCAGACTGAGGGAGAACTCTGTGTTTATGAAAAGTTTGCCAATCGACGGTGAGTGTTTAATTTACCAATGAGATATTCATCCACCCACTAAAAGTTAATTGGTTGCCATAAGGTATGAGACATAATACTACAAGGTTATAAAGATGAATGAGGCACAGCCCAGGTCCTAAAAGGTGTCAGTGTAGAGACAGATACCACATACAAAACAAAAACAAATGCTATACACTGTGATGTGTGCTATAATATTAATAAATATCTATACTGCTATGAAACTACAAAGGATATATTGACCAACTATGCCTGGAGTGTTAATACTTCAAGAGTGGTTAATATTTCTTTTTTTTTTTTAATTTTTTTTAACGTTTATTTATTTTTGAGAGACATAGAGATAGAGCATGAGCAGGGGAAGGGCAGAGAGAGAGGGAGACACAGAATCCGAAGCAGGCTCCAGGCTCTAATGAGCCATCAGCACAGAGCCCAATGTGGGGCTCGAACTCACAGACCGTGAGATCGTGACCTGAGCTGAAGTCGGCCGCTTAACCGACTGAGCCACCCAGGCGCCCCATGAGTGGTTAATATTTCAAACAGGCATGAAAGGCTTGATGGTAGGAAGTACCAAGAACTAAAAGGAAAACCGTGGAAAAAGGCAAAGACGCATACCTGACCATGGCAAGTTTGGGGAACCATGTACAATTTCATGCTTATATTATATAGAGTACACATTCACATATGTGGATGAATACTTTATGAACTTGACTTAATCTGATCAGTAATTCATGTATGATCTTTCTGTGAAATAGAATAATAACAATGCCTATCTATGATGATGGTGGTAAAGATAACCAAATAGTGGCTGTGAAATATAAAAAAAATTTATTATTTAAAATATAAAGATATAAGTTATTAGATTTTCTATTTCAAAACTCTAGTTATGTTTAGTAAATGATTTCTATATTTAAAACATTCTTCTGGATTCAGGAGCTATGAAGATATGTGCCATAATCTTATTGCTCAAAATAAAATAGTCTCTGTACTTAAAAATTCATAATCTAGTTGAGTAGATAAGACATAGACACATATTTTGAGCTTTTGGCTAAATATGACGATCTTTTTTTGATATTTGCATTTATCTTTACCACTTTCTAAAATACTAAAAGGATGTAAAAGAAATTAAAATTTTCTTTTAATTTTAAAACAAATTAAATATTACCATAAAGACTAAGAGAAGAGAACATTATAGCAGATAAGAGGTGTCAGTTAACTTGGAAAGACAAAGTGCATGAAAGACCATAAAGGTGAAAACAGCCTGAAAGGAGAAGCAAACAAGAAGGCGACCACTTCATGGGTGCCTGGCTGGCTCGTCAGTAGACCACACAACTCTTGATCTCAGGGTTGTGAGTTCAAGCCCCATGTTGGGTGTAGAGATTCTTTAAAAGTAAAATATTTAAAAAAAGAAGAAGAAGAAGAAGAAGAAGACTACTTCATGTCACGAAACTGTAAACAGCTCAGGAAATAGAGGCAGCAGTTTCTTCTAAAGTCAGGAGTGTGAGGTATGGTGGAAAGTCTTTAAAAAGAGCAATGCAATCTACAGATCCCCTTCCTCACTCCACAGTTAAGCAAGTATTTCTTATCCATGCAGCACAGAGAGTTACTCTCTGGAGAGGTTAAATGAGGGAGACTCTTGGACATCAGACCCAGCCAAGGTTGGGAGTGAATTTTCTACTGAAACAAGGAAATTATAGGAAAATCAACCTATAGCATTATGAGATCCCCCAAGCCATCTTCTCCCATTGGCTTGCCGAGATGCTGGCAGTGAATTCTAACATCCTTTATTTAGATACTTACATCTGCAACTTGCAATAAACAGATAGATAATAACATGTGTGCTACTAAAACAGAGACATCTCGGTCTTAAACAGAAACAACCAAGAATCATCATATGACTTGTAAGAAAGGTTTGTTACATGAAAGACAGAATTAAGAGCTAGCAGAAAAGAAGGAACTTAGAGGAAGTACAGTACCTCCCCTTTATGTAGGAGATATGTTTCAAAGCCCCCAGTGGACGTCTGAAACCATGGATAGCACCAAATTCTATATATTCGTTTTTTTCCTGTACAAACATAATCTGTGATAAAGTTTAATTTATAAATTAGGCACAGCAAGAGATTAACAATAGTAACTAATAATCAGAACAATTATAAAAATATACCATAGTAAACGTTACACGAATGTGCTGTCTCTTTGTCTCTCTCCATATCTTATTGTATTGTGTTCACTCTTCTTGTGATGATGTGAGATGATCAAATGGCTACGTGATGAGATGAAGTGAAATGAGTTACGTAGGCATTGTGATGTAGCATTAGGCTACTACTGACCCTCTGATAATGTATCATAAGGAGGGTCATCTGCTTCCAGACCACAGTTGACACAGGTAACTGAAACCAGGGAAAGTGAAACTGCAGATAAGGGGGGACTACTATACTCAAGGGAGAAAGCAGAAAAATAATTCAAAACAATTTTAACTAATATCTTCAGAAAGATGAGAAAAGCCCTAGTTATGAAACAAGAAAAGGAGACTGTGCAACAAGGTAAGACACACTATGAAAAAGGAGCACGCTATGGGGCGCCTGGGCGGCTCCGTCGGCTAAGCATCCAACTTCGGCTCAGGTTATGATCTCACGCTCACATGCTTCCTCTGTCTCTCCATAATGAATAAACATTAAAAGAATTTTTTTTAACAGGGCTCCTGGGGGGCTCAGTCTGTGAGGCGTCTGACTTCCACTCAGATCGTGATCTCGTAGTTCACAAGTTCAAGCCCTGCATCTGGCCTTGTGTTGACAGCTCAGAGCCTGGAATCTGCTTCGGATTCTGTATCTTTCTCTCTGTCTCTACCCCTCCCTGACTTGTGGTTGGTCTTTCTCTCGCAAAAATAAATAAAAACATTAAAAAATTTTTTAATTAAAAAAATAGGAGACTCTTAAAAAATTTTTTTTAAATCTCTTTGGGAGGGGCACTTGGGTGGCACAGTCAGTTAAGCAGCTGACTCTTGATTTCAGGTCATGATCTCATGGTTGGTGAGAAAGAGCCTCATGTCAGGGTCCATGCTGAATATGGAGCCTGCTTGGGATTCTCTCTCTCCCTCTTTCTCTGTCCCTCCCTTGCTTGCACATATTCTCTCTCTCTCTTCTCTCCTCTCTCAAAATAAACAAACTTTTTTTTTTTAAGAAAAAAGCTCTTTGGGAAAAAAAGCAGTAAAAATTTAGAAATTCAGTGGGTTGGAAGATGAATTTGGATATTGGAACAAAAAGACAAAAGGGATGGAAAAATAGGAGAAAAAAATAAGAAAATCAATCCTACAATGCCAACAACTGAATAATAGAGGATTCCCAAAATAAGGGAACAAAGAAAATAGAGGAACAAACTGTAACATAAATCATACTAAAAAATATCTTCAAATCTGAAAGAATGTGACTCCAGGTTGAAAAGGCTCACCTAGTACCTGCCACCCCAAAGAACAGAAAAAGATCCACCCCCAGGACACACCTGCATGGCTCAGTCAGTTAAGCCTCCAACTCTTGAATTTCACTCAGGTCTCACGGTTCATGAGATCAAGCCTCACATTGGGCTCTGCACTGACAGAAAAGAGCCTGCCTGGGATTCTCTGTCTCCAGTTCTCTGTCCTTCCCACACTCATGCTCACTTGTGCACTCTGTCTCAAAACTAAGTAAATTAGGGGCGCCTGGGTGGCTCAGTCGGTTAAGTGGCCGACTTCAGCTCAGGTCATGATCTCACGGTCTGTGAGTTCAAGCCCCACATCGGGCTCTGTGCCGATGGCTCAGAGCCTGGAGCCTGCTTCAGATTCTGTGTCTCCCTCTCTCTCTGCCCTTCCCCTGCTCATGCTCTGTCTCTATGTCTCTCAAAAATAAATAAACGTTTAAAAAAAAATAAAAAATAAGTAAATTAAAAAAAAAAGACAGAAAAAGATTCAAATCAGAGTAGGTTGTAAAATAATCAGAATACCAGAAATAAAGAGATTATAAAAGTTTCCAAAGAGAAAGAATCAGGTCACATAGAAAGTTTGGGGTATGTGAATGGTATTGGACTTCTACACAACTCGTGAATATGAAAGACAATTGTGTAATACCTTCAAAATTATTAGAAAATTTGTTTCCAACCTAGAATTCTATATCCAGCCAACCTACCAATCGAGTGTGAGAATAAAATTCGTATTCTAAGAACAAGGCTAAGAACAAGGAAGAATGGAAAGGGATACCAGTATCAGCCCATAGTGGGAGCAACCACAGTTCCTGGTGGCCTCGTCTGCAAATGACCCCAGCAATTTTTGCTGCTGAGGACTTAAATGCCCTTGCAAATACTAAAGATACCCCCCAGCTTTCATCACTGAGGACCTCATTATAGACCCCAGCACACTGCTCCACAGAGGATCCCAACAGCTTTCACTACTGAAGAAAGCAAATGTCAACATGGCCACTGCAGACTTCCTGCAGATTTTGCCACTAAGGTTTTCATTCCACAGATTTTTGTGTTCACAGCAGCTAGCCACCCACGTTACTATGACTATGTCTGCAGCCAGAGTTGGCCTTTAAAGATGTACCTGCAGTGAGCTCCTACAGCAGAGTATGTGCAAACCACTAGCTCCAGCCACCACTGCCACCTGTCCTGTTCCCTAGCCGTTGGACCTGAAGGTGCTACTGAGGACCCCAAAAGCCCTTGAAACCACTGGGATCCCCCATAGTTCTCACTCAGGAACATGAAGTTGCTGATGTCATAGCAACGTGAGCAGACAAGACACCATATACCCCCAGACCTGGAGTCACCACACATGTCCACTCTTGATATCATGTACCACTAGTCCCAGAGCCACAACAACTCTGGTGTACCCCTATAGACAGGTAAAGGTCTTTCCTTACTGAAGACACTCCATAAAGTATAGAAGAGGAGACTGCTTCTTTAAATGCACAGACACACACATAAGCCTCTCAGGATCATGAAGAACCAGAGAAACATGATATCACCAAAGGAACACAGTAAACTTCCAGTAACTGACTCCAAAGAAATGGAGATACACAAATTGCCTAACAAAGAATTCAGAATCATTGTTCTAAAGATACTTGGAGAGCTACAAGAGAAGTCGAATAAACAATTTAAATAATGAAAACAATACAAGAACAAAATGAGGAGTTCAACAAAGAGATGAAAAATGTAAAAATGAGCCAAACAGAAATTTTGGAGCTGAAAAATACAATAACTGAACTGAAGAATTCAGCAAAGAGCTTAAAAACTTAAAGACCCAGCTGGAACAAGCTGAAGAAAGAATCAGTGAACCTGAAGAAAGATCATTTGAAATTATCCAATTAGAGGAGCAAAAAGGACAGAAAATGAAAAGGAATGAAAAAGGTCTAGGGACTTACAGGACACCATTAAGAGAACATCCTTCTTTGTCCTTAGGATATATATTTTGTTTAAATCCTATTTTGTCAGGTATAGTACTGTTACCCCAGGTTTCTTCGGGTTCATATCCATGCTTTTGTTTTCAAGTTTTAGTGTCTTTTTGTTATATGTATGTCACTTGTAGACAATATACTTTTTGGTTTTGTTTTTTAATATCATCTGAGAGTCTATATTTTGTAATTGTTGAGTTAAATTCCTTTATAATAAATTCCTTCATAATTACTGTTATATAGGACATAGTTCTGCTATAATGTTTCATAGTTTCCATTTACAGTATCCTTGTTACTTTTTCCTGCCTTTATATTTCCCACTAGATTCATTAAGTTTTATTCTATAGGTTGAAAAATTATAGCTGTTGTCCTTAAGATTCATATTCATGGCCACTTACCTCATTGATTTCTTGAACTTAGCCATATATATCTTCCCCCAGATAAGAAAAGGATTTTAGTACACTCTTATGTCCTATTTGTCAACCTACCTTGCCTGCTATCCCAATCATGTTGGTATTTAACTAGGATTTAAATCTGGGTTCTATGGATAATATGCTTTCTCTTTTTTCTCTTGACTTAAAAACAAATCAACAATATACTTCACCAGATATTTGCTCATCTTTTCCTTCCATACCTCTTGTTGCAACTCCTAGATTTTTTTTACTTATTGAGTACTGTCTTTCTTTTTTTTAATGTTTATTTAATTTTGAGAGAGAGAAAGAGCACAAGTTGGGGGGGGGCAGAGAGAGAGGAAGACACAGAATCTGCTCTGACACAGAGCTGTCAGCACAGAGCCTGATGCGGGGCTCAAACTCACAAACTGTGAGACATGAGCCGAAGTCAGATGCTTAACTGACTGGGCCACCCAGGTGCCCCTGAGCACTTTCTTTTTAAAAAGTTTTCGATACGGGTCTCTGTGTGGTGAATCATAAACCTCGAATCCCTGAAAATATTTTGATTATGGCCTCATGCCTAAATAACAATTTGTATTTAAATTTGAAACCCTTTTAATATTTCTCCATTAATTTTACTCCATTGCCTTTCAGCATCTAGAATTGTTGAGAAATCTGATGTCCATCTGGTTGTTCTTCCTTTATAGGTAACCCACTTTTCTCTCTGAAGAGTTTTAGAATTTTCTTTTCTTTCTTTCTTTTTTTTTCTTTTTTTTGATATTGTTAAAGTCACTATAATGTATATCTAGGTTGGAATTTTCCTCTTCTATTTAAATCTATATAAGCTATTTTAATATAAAGTCTTTCATCTTTAATCCTGGAGATTTTAAATTATTATTTCATCAAATAGTTTCTGCTCACCATTTTTATTTTCTCTCCTTTGGAACCCTTGGTACTCAGAGGTTAGAACTGCTTACTTCTATAGACATATCTTGTAATTTTCCATTTTCCACCTCTTTGTTCTTTCCTGCTTCCCTCTGAGAGAATTCTTCAATCTGATCAAACTACACACTAATTAATTTTTCAGCTACTTCCATTGTACTCTACCTGAACCACTGTGTCTCTTTACTTAAAATTTTTTATACCAAGGGTGCCTGGGTGGCTCGCTTGGTTGAGCAACCGACTTCAGCTCAGGTCATGATCTCACAGTTCATGGGTTTGAGCCCCTCATCTGGCTCCTGGCTGACAGAACGGAGGCTGCTCGAGATTCTCTGTCTCTCTCTCTGCCCCTCCCCTACTTGCTGTCTCTCTCAAAAATAAATAAACATTTAAAAAATTAAACTTTTTTTTATACCAAATGTTTTATACCTAATATTTCCATTGATTCTTTTTACATTTTCTCATTCTTATTATATTTTGCTAATATCTTCTCTTTAAGTATATCTGTCAGGCTTATTTTAAATTCCTGGCCCTTGTATTCCAATAATTCTTATTCAAATGGTATACATTATTCAGTCTGTTTGTTTGTTTGTTTATTTGTTTTTGAAGTAGTTGTATTCCTCAGATGACTATCTACTTTGGTCCTGCGAGTCTTTGTTCTCTTGGGGCATCTTTACTATGTTTGAAAATATGCTTTAGGTATGGGTGTAAGGTCAGGCTCCAGTCCACATCAGCCTGTTGGGTT
The DNA here is from genome assembly GCA_030068075.1 of Paguma larvata. Lineage (NCBI taxonomy): Eukaryota > Metazoa > Chordata > Mammalia > Carnivora > Viverridae > Paguma > Paguma larvata. Next base: position 38,741,737 of record CM057843.1, on the reverse strand, counting down.
TAAAGGGATGGAAGAGGAGGAGACCTAGGGCACAGAGACCCAAACACTGTTGATCATTTTCCTGAGCTGAAACTGTTTTAGGCAGCAGCTCTGGTCATAGTTTTTACTTCTCCTCAGAAGTAGAATTGGAAGAAGCAATCTGTATAGCACTAAGCATTGAGAAGAGAAATGGAGGATGAAACGCCTGGGGCAGCTTGGCAGTCCTCGCTTGTTCCTCACTCCAGAAGGGTTTGTATGCTGCCCTGATTTACCTTCCACTTGCACCAGTAGTCTAGGCTTTTGCTGCTACTTTCTGTAGTAAAAACGGTGGGCAATGATAATCTCAGAGTCATAGTACAGAGACACTATTTTTTAATATTTCCCCAATTGGTCCTTTAACTGCACTGCTGGTAAGCCCTCCACTCTAGGCTGCAAGCACATGCATTCACACCAACAAAGCTATCCATTCCCACTGGTGTTGCTGTGGCTTTTCACTTAGAATCCAAGTTTCTAGTCAGACTTCAGTTTCTTCAGGGCTGATTTCTGGGGAATGGACCGGATGTTCAGGCTAATTCACCATCTATGTGGAAATAGAAATCCATGTTTGAATTTTTGTAAAATACGAAGCCTGTGATGACACCAGATGACATCTCACCGAGGGACTACTTTGCAGAAGAGTTATTTTCATAGACTTGTCAATGAAAATATCTAAAACAATGTCTATTTGATGTCACATGGAAAACAGGTAGAAATGCTCAGTACTAATATTCAAAGATGTCCTGTCAGGGTTGTCAGGGTTTTTTAGCTCAGAAATCATCCATCTCTTCACTCATGAATCCCACTATTATCTACTCTTATCCCTATGAGCATTAATACGAGTGATTTTAAGCAAAAGAGTAGAAAATGAGAAGTAGATGAAAAGAGAGACACGAGAAAGGTATGAAAAAGCACCACTACTAATTGTTTCAATTGTCAAATCAGAAAGTGGGTACAGGGCACCTGGGTGGCTCACTCGGTTGAGCATCCAACTTGGGCTTAGGTCAGATCTCACATCTCATGAGTTCGAGCCCCACGTCAGGCTATGTGCTGATGGCTCAGAACCTGGAGCCTGCTTTGGATTCTGTGTCTCCCTCTCTCTCTGCCCCTCCCCCACTCATGCTCACTCTTTCTCTCTCTCTCTTTCAAAAGTAAATATTTTTTTTAAAGTGGATAGATTTTCTCTCTTGAGAGCCTTCTTCCATTGGTCTAACTCTTAAGTTGGGATATAAACGGGGGGAAAAAAACTGAGTAAAACTATAAGAATTGTTCTTTCTGAAATTGCTAGGTTTTGAATTATTACAATAGGTTCCCTTACCAATTACTGCATTGTGCCCTATCTTACAGCTGCTGGAAAGTTGTATACGCATAGGTTGCTGGATGGCATAAGGCATCTCAAAGGCAAGTGAACAATCAGGTAAAATTGAGATTCCTTATGTTTTGTATTCACATTTTAAAAACTATGTTTATTTTTGGCGATGACAAATTTGTCAATCTAACCTGTTTATTTATTATTTTTGTTTTGTCATTCACTACTCTTAACATAACTACCTTTGAAGGAATTACTTTTGTCTCTGTCATTCCAATTCCTATTTCCAGAGTAGAGTTAGAAAGACAGTGTCCTCCCCAGACTTGGCTATCTTTCATTTTTCTCCTTACAGCTGTGTCATGAAAGCTATAGTCAAGTCCTCCGGACAAAAACGAAGAGTAGGTTCTGTTCTTGATTCCCATGCCAGCTCTTTTCATTTAAACAAATTTATTGTTCCTTTGATTTTTGTCCCTCTAATTAATGCATGATCATGCCTAGCGTTTTTCACTTTATCATTATTGTTTGCCCTTCTCACTCCCATCCTGTTTTTTCCCCTAAGGAGTGGAGCTTAATGTTAATCAGTTAGGACCCTTCATGGAAAATACGGGCTTTGACCTGGAAGAAGAGGAGTACCTGGGCCTGGTCAGCAACCTGCCCGCTGATGGTGAGCTGCTCCTATGGTGAAACTTTGCATTTGTATGTGAAAATTTCTGAGAGTGTACTTAGAGTGTGTGGAAACATTAAAAACAAAAAGAAAAGGACCCAATCCTCAAGAATTCATCAATGCCTGCAGTGGACTTTATTGAGTACATAATATACATAAGCTATTAGAAATATAAAAATGTAGATGACGGTTCTCTGTCCTCTAGGCATTCTCTGTCTAGTAAGGAGCCCCACATGCTGACAGGTCATCATAGCACTATGCAGTTGTGCTATTAAAAATGCATTCAGGGGGCACCTGGGTGGCTCAGTCAGTTAAGCTTCCAACCTCGGCTCAGGTCATGATCTCGCAGTTTGTGAATTCGAGCCCTGAGTTGGGCTCTATGCTGACAGCTCAGAGCCTGGGGCCTGCTTTGGTTTCTATGTCTCTGCCTCTCTCTGCCCCTCCCATGCTCATGCTCTGTCTCATTCTGCCTCTCAATAATAAATAAAAATGTTTAAAAAAATTTTTTTAATGCATTCAGTAAGATCCTGAAGGAAGGGAAAAGGTAAGTTGGCCAGGTAGGGAATTAGAGAAAGACTTGTCAGAAGACGTACAGAAATTCTTCAGGAAAAAAAGAGACATTCCATGGGAATAAAGGAGGGCACTTGTCATGATGTGCACTGGGTGGTGTATAGAATTCTTGAATCACTATACTGTACACCTCAAACTAATATAACTGTACATTAACTATACTGGAATTAAAATTGAAAAAAAGAGGGATGCCTGAGTGGCTCAGTCAGTTGAGTGTCCAACTCTTGATTTCGGTCCAGGTCATGATCCCAGGGTGGTGGGGGTGGTGGGATCAAGCCCTGCGTCAGACTCTATGGTGAGCATGGAGCCTGCTTAGGATTCTCTCCCTCTCTCTCTCTCTCTCCGCTGCTTGCATGCTCGCTCTCTCTCTCGCTTTCTCTCTCTCAAAATATTTTTTAAAATAAAGTTAAAAGACAAAGAAGAAGAAAAGAAAGCTGGGACAACCCCAGCAAACAAGCATTCTCCCCCAGGCAACCCCAGCAGGCTGCATGTACAGTGCATTTAGAGCTTATACTTGCAAGGCTTACTTATGTGAGAAAATTCAAGGAAAACCTGAGCGGGAGAAAGGCATTCCAGATGAGGAAAGCAACTTGTAAAAAAGCATAAAATCGTGCAAATTCATGCATGTTAGGAGAGCAGCAAGTGTTTCCTTGTGGCTAGAATATATGCTTCATGTTACAAAGAAACAGGAAACAAAGCTGGAAAGATGGGCTGCCAAGACTGGAAAGACCTTATACCCGGCTATGGAGCTGAGCCTTCATCGTGTTGAGTTAGTTTTGGTGATTTGTACCTTTCTAGCATTTTGTCCATTTCATGTCTAATTTGTTGACACAAAGTTGTTCACAGTATTCCTTTATAATCCTTTTAATTCATGTAGAGTTGATGGTGATGTCATTCCTCCTGATTTTGATCCATGTCTCTTCTCTTTTTATTTGGTTAGTCCAGCTAAAGATTTGTCAATTTTGCTGACCTTTTCAAAGAGCCAATATCAATTTTCCCTACTGGTTTTCTGCTTTCCATTTTATTGATTTCAGCTCTAATCTCTATTATTCCCTTCTTTTAGCTTATATTTGATTTAATTTGCTCTTATTTTTCTAGATTCTTAAGATGAAAATTTAGATTATTAATTTGAGATTTTTCTTTTCTAATATAGGTGTTTGTTTACAACTATAAATTTTCCTCAAAGCACTACTTTAGCTGCATTCCAAAAATCGCAATATGATGTGTTTTCATTTTCAGTTAGAAATATTTTCTAACTTTCAACATTTCTTCTTTGATCCATGTGTTATTTCAAAATGTGTTTTTGAATTTCTAAATATTTGTGAATTTCTCTAATTTCCTCCTGCTGTTGATTTTGAATTAATTCCACTATAGTCAGAGAACATACTTGTTTATGATTTCAGTCCTTTTAAACTGAATGAGACTTGTGTTATGGCCTGATATATCCTAGAGAATGTTTCATGATTGATAATATTGTTCAGGTCTCCCTTATGCTACTGATTTTTCCATTTAGTTGTTCAGTCGTTTACTGAGAGTGGAATATTGAAGTCCCAATTATTGTTCTTGAATTGTTTATTTCTCTCTTTGATCTTAGACTTTATCCTATAGGCAGTGATATATCTGGAATATTTCTCTTTTGGAAGTCAATACTGATGACAATGTAGGAGACACTATTGGAAGCAAAGACTCAAATTTAAAAGATATTGCTGTGATGCAACAAGATATGATAGGGCCTGAGCAAGGGAAGTAAACTTAATGAGAGATAAGAGATTAATTTGGGAAATACTTTAGAATTAAAATGAATAGGGTTTGATGACTGATTACATGTAAATTATGAAAAATAAGAATTTTAAGAAAACAGAGACCTTTTGGTGGCTAGGTCATCAGTCCTATCGTAAGTGAATTGGAGAATTCAGGAAGATGTTCAGGTTACAAGGTCAAGAGAGTGGTTTCAGTTTGAGACATGTTGACTTTAAGATACCAGCATGACATTCAACTAGATATATGTATGAATATGCTTAGAAACAAATACTCTAATAATTCCTCTTTACTTAGGAAGCTACCAATCCACAGATTTGGCAAAGTTTAGCAACATGCCAGAGCACCGATGAGATTATTAGCAGACAAGAAGAAGAAGAAAAAAAAAGAATGGAGGAGATATTTGATAAGAAAAGTTTGAAAGGAAGCAAATAGAATAAGGAGGAAATAATATTAAAAGACAGGCAGAAAAACATTTACCTAGAGTAGATTCCGAACTACTAGTTCAAGATGGAGAATAATTTTCAAAGTCGTTTGCCTCTCTATCATTCCCACTTAGCATATGTTAGCATGACCTCATCATAGCTAGACCCACAAGACCTACTTGGAAGAGTTTCCAAGATAACAGCTCCCGTGGGAAAAAAGCAAAATCCTGGGATTAATCCCACTGATTCCTCTGATTAGATGGCATTATGGAAAGAATTTAGAAGTTGGAATAAGACACAGATTTGAATCTTAGCACTGAAAATTCCTAACTGTGCAAGATTGGTCAAATGAGCACCTCTGGGTCTTAGTTCCCTTTTGTTAAAAACAAAATAATGGCTACCTTTCCTAAACAGTGTAAGTTCCTAGCATAGGGTTTCTATTAGTAGTAATAATAACAACCAATATACATTCATCTCAACACAGTGCCCTTAATTATGCCTTTGCTGTAGCAAGAGAAAGTAAATTTTCCATAGGATAGTTTTTTTATTACTGGAAATAAATAATTTCCAAGATTTTTGATCTACCTATGAAATGATGTGGATATTTTTTTGCTATCACATTTTCTAGGTAACTTGGAAGCTTACTGGAATGCCACAACGGTGACTTTGGTTGTGGAAGTAGCAGCCATCTCCTGGCGTACCCCTTTTCAGGTCAGTGAGCCCCCAGGAAATAGCATTAGAGACCCATCTCAGACAATCCCAAGTCTTCCGTGGGACTAACTGAAATACATGAGAATGGATGAGACATTTTCCTGTGAGGCAACGACCATCTATCTGGCGGTTTCTTCTAAGTACCCCCATTTAAGAGGAAAATACAAAATAAAGTTTTTAAAAAATTCAAAAATTTAAAAAAATTATTAAAATTCAATTAGGTTGATCAAAGCTTTTTAAAAATATGTTGGGTATGGGCAGTGGAAGAACATAGCTAAAATGTCACCTGTCATTCCAGTACAGGAATAAGCATTATTAATGCTTCAAATCAAATCTTTCCTATTGGTGCATTTACCCCTTATATGATGATTGTCAGCCTCATAATCAGTAAAATGGAGTTCTTCCTGATCTGCAAGGAGAGAGGGCTACTTTTTAAATGTCAGCCCAGCAGCACTCTACTTTGTACAGTTTATCTTAATAGAATAAGTACTGATGTCTTCATATGAAATTAAGTATCTTTCTTATAATCAGAGCTTTTGTCTTTCCACATTTTTCATTTGATAAGAAAATAGGATAAAATTCTAGAGCAAATCATTAAAATTTGCTGAATTTTGTGTTTACTTGAGTATATGACTTTTATGTCTTTCTTCTATTTCTGCTATTGTTGTATGCATAAAAGTCTGTCTTCTCTTACAGATGAGGGGAAGACTGAAGTGAATGTTGTAATGGATGAAGGAAATATTTTTACAGGCAGGCTAGATCTTTCTTACCTCATTAGTAAACATCTGTACATCCCAAGCGTGGATCTATAAAAACCAACCTTCCAGGAGCTCATGTAGCTTGGGCAAGAAAAAAAATGTATAAATAAATGCAATAAAATGTTATCGGTGTGATCTTGAAAACCTATACAAAGTAAAGAAGGGGTAGAGTGGTCACTTGCATCTGAGGAAGAGAAATTGGGAAATGCTTTAATAGAATGATCAACACAAGAGCTGATCCTTAACTATAAGTCAGTTTTTCTAGACACAGCAGGATGGGCATTTCTGATAGAGAAAAATAATAATAATAAAAGGCAGCAAAATGAGAAACTGTATGATGCTTTAAGAAACTAGAAAAAATCTGGAGTAGCTAGAGCATAAATGCTGTCAGCAGTTTGGCCAAGAATAAACCTAAAGAGTAAGGAGCAGGGTGTGGTAGGCTGAGTAATGACTCCCAAAGATATCCAGGTCCTAGCCCCCAGAACTCGTGAATGTTGCCTTATGCAGCGAGGGAGCATGGAGATGTGATTAAGGATCTTGAAATGGGGAGGTTATCCTTGATTACCCAGTTGTCCTCTAAATATAATCACGAGTATCCTTAGAAGGGAAGCAAGATAAGTGTTGACAACAGAGAAAGTAGGAGGCAATGTGACAACAGAAGCAGGATGCTCTACTCCTGGCTTTGAAGATGGAGGAAGGGGAGTAAGTTAAGGAGTGTAAGTGGCCTCTAGAAGTGGGAAAGGCAAGGGAAGGGATTCTTCCCAAGAGCCTCCTAAAGAAGCCAGTCCAGCTAACACCTTGACTTTAACTCAGTAAAACTAATTTTGGGCTTCTGACCTCCAGAACTGTAAGAGAAAAGAATCTTTATTGTTTTAGGCCACCATGTTTTCGGTAATTTGTTACAGCAATAGGAAACTAACATAGGAGACCAATCACAGAGGACCTTGAGTACCTAGTAAAGGAGTATGACTTTCATTCTGCACAGAGTGGGGAGTCATTCCAGGATTTTAAGCAGGGGACTATGTAATTAGATTTGTAAATTAGAAAGATTACTCTAGCAGCAGTATAAAGGATGGATGGAGGTTATGTACAAGAAGGGAGTCAAGGAAAGTAGCTAGAAACCATATTTTAAATGTCCAGGTGAAAGACAATAAAGAGCAGAAGTAAATCATTCTCTGTGAGACTTGAGAGGAAGGAGCATATAGAAGAGACGTTACAGCTATAGAAACTGTAGAATTTGGTTACTGATCAGGTATAGAGACAGAGCATAAGGATAAAATGAAGGATGACTCCTCAGTTTTTCTGAGCTGAGTAGCTGGGTGGGTGACAGTGACATTGACCAAAATATGTAAGTCAGTAAAATAAATTTAGAAGTAAAGCTGTAGCTTCCATTTTCATCATATCGAGTTTGAGGTGCCTGTAAGACATTGAAGGGAGGCTGAACCCTCGGCAGTTAAATGTGTGGGTAAGACTCTCAGACCACCTCTTTTTCTGAGACAGGCAGAACTCAAGTCAGGAAGGATACCATATAGAGAATCTAGGTAGATATGGGAGTAAAATTCAGAGAATTTCACCTAAAAGCTTCCATTTTCTCTGTATAGTAGGAAACAGAATCATCTACTAAAAGAAAGGACCCAGTGGTGAGGTAGAGGACTTCAAGGAAAGTGTTAATGATTGAGGATAACTCAGATAAGAGAACAGTAACCAGAGTTGATGAGGGATATATGAAAGTCTTGCTGAGAAGTGCCAAGAGTCTAACCAAAGTCAGACATCATAAATAAGTAACGGCTACTTTTCATACGATTATAATATCTTTCAGTTGGACCAAAGTAGGAGATGTTTTTTTTTTAATTTTTTTAACATTTATTTATTTTTGAGAGACAAAGCACGAGCGGGGAGGAGCAGAAAGAGGGAGACACAGAATCCGAAGCAGGCTCCAGGCTCTGACGTAGGGCTTGAACCCACAAACCATGAGATCATGACCTGAGCTAAAGTCGGATGCTTAACCAACTGAGCCACCCAGACGCCCCCCCCCCAACGTGGGAGATTCTTAAGACTGATGTGCCAAACGAATGAAAGCCTAAAGACATTGATGGTGTCATCAAGAGAGTCATTACATGGTCTAGTGTGGCTAGGAGAGGAAGTGCAGTTAAGACTGATGTGCCAAACGAATGAAAGCCTAAAGACATTGATGGTGTCATCAAGAGAGTCATTACATGGTCTAGTGTGGCTAGGAGAGGAAGTGCAGTTACCATGGAAATCATGAACTTGGTGCAAAGCAAGAGAGGAGGGAACGAAAGTCTCTACCGAAACTGTAACAGGTGTGGTAGGAGGAAGGAAGTAAAAGAAGTACAAGAATAGGAGGTTCTGGCTGAAAGCAGGTATGCTAGAATATGAGATTTTAGAGGCAAAGCATTTCCAGGTAATGACAAAGTTCAGGATGTGTCTTTGATGGTTAACTCGTATAGGATTTAGGGGACCATCATTGGGGCTAAGGAGCTCAAGAAATTGAGAGGCAAGTTGTGGAATTAGCTATCTATATAAAGACTGGACTTGCCTGTAATGATGCCAGGAATTTGGGTGTGGAGGAAGACGGTGAGTAATGGGACAAGTTCCTTAAGTGACCAAGAAGTCAGTAAGTGGCAATAAAAAGAAAGCCGAGTACCATAATTCTCACACGAGGAGACGTTTGAGTATGGCCAGAGAGCAGCATTTGGGATCTAGGAGAATGTGAGCCGTAAGGCAAATGGGTTATGACAAAAAAAAGAGCAGCTTTCTTTCGAAAGGAAGGAAGGAAGGATGAAATCAAGGAAGGAAGGAAGGAGGGAGAGAAGGACAGAGAGAAGGAAGGAAGGAGGAAGGGAAGAAAGAAAAAGAAGGGAAGGGAAGGGAGACAGAAAGAAGGAAAGGGGGAGGGAGGGAGAGGGCATGGCACAAGCGGGGAGGGAAAGGGAAGGGAAGGAAAGGAAAAAGGAAAATCTATCCGGAACAGGCAAAGTTCAGTTAGGAAAGAAGATAAGAGTCTATAAAGAGACTGAAGATATAGAGAAATTCATAGTTAATGAAATATGAGCCTGAGAGGGCACTGTGGGAAGGGTGAAAAGAAAGCTAGCAATGGAAAGAAAAATCAGAGTGGCAAAACACAGAATAGATTCGAAAGTATAGGAAATTTTGCGGGCTTACATTTTGAAGAACGGGAATGATACGGATGAAAGGGGTTGTTAGACTGATAACCTAGCAGAAGGCCCATGTCTGTCAAAACATGATCAAGTTAAGGGCGCCTGGGTGGCTGAGTTGGTTAAGCATCCAGCTTTGGCTCAGGTCATGATCTCATGGTTTGTGAGTTCGAGTCCCCGAGCATGTCGAGCTCTGTGCCTGGAGCCTGCTTTGAATTCTGTGTCTGCCCCTCCCCTGATCTCTCTCTCTCTCTCTCTCAAAGATAAATAAACATTAAAAAAAATTTTCTTAATAATAAAAAAAGTGATCAAGTTAGCAGACTAGGAAATTGCTCTGTTGTGTCTGAAGAATCATTCCCTTGGCTGCTTATGGGGTGGGGGTGGGGTGGGGCGGATTTTAGAAGCTCCACGGTGCCAGGCTTCCCAGAAGAGGTCTGAGGCAGCTGGGGGAGAGCAACGCTTGTACGCATTTCCTCCCAGGCCCTCGTGCAGAACGCTGGCTCACTCCCAGGGAGGATCCTCCCAACGGAAGCACTGCAGTGTGGTTCCAGAGGGCTAAAAGCAAGAGATTTCTTTTTCTGGAATAGGAAATGATTAGGAGGTATGAATTGCCCACTTAAATAGCATCTTTTCTCCCCGGCTTTACTGAGGTATAATTGCTAGGTAGCATTGTGTACGTTTAAGGTATGCAATGTGATGATTGGGTATACATATGTATTTCAGAATGTTTTCCACAATGTGGTTAGTTAACCCATTCGTCACCTCACATAATTGCCATTTTGTTGTTTTTGTTGCTAAACTGCATCTTCATACTACAGGCAGGAGCCATCCTGAAGGAAAGTTTCACACAGCCATCCTACAAGCAGATTGGGAAATGGCTACTGGGGGCAGGGATAAGCGGTGATTTCCACCCTCCTAACCAAGAACTAAAACCAAGTCCATTACCAGACAAACTTGTTAGCTTTGTGTCTTCCCTATGCTGTGATAGTCTGGTGTTTCCCTGTCTGGCTCACAGTAGCACTTTACATGAAAGCCCTAAGAATAAAAATATCTATGTGTAGTTTCCCTGGGACACTAAACACAGGCAAGCTTGGAAGACTGAGTCTAACTTCCTAGCCACCCAGAAAATATACTGGGTGGTAACAGCTGCCAAGAAAAGAGGGAAGCAAGCCCACCAAATCCCTGAGGCATGACAGAGAGCCCGTCCGGGTTAAGAAAGAAGCCCCTGGAGAAAAGCCCTGGATGGTTCCATGATAGGTAATTAAGAAGACTGTGCAACACCAAGATTTTCGTATTTTCATATTTCAACAGCATTGTTTTCCTTATTGATACATTCTCTCACTCTACCTGTGTACCTGTGAATGTTTGCATCTACAGACTGCCGGCCTAAATTTGATCGCCACTGTTTTAGCCACAAAGCTCTAAGGTGATATCTTGCCTGGCATTCGTGTCAGGATTACGTCATTGTTTAATCAACAAATGCCATGTGGGCATTTTTTTTTTTATAACATGAGATCACCATTCTTCAAATTTTCAACCATTACTTAAACTTTTAATTTTTAGTGGTGAGAAGGTCAGTACTAGTAACCTGGAAACTTTACTGGAAAATATGGGGATAACACTCACAGAAGACGAAGGCCTGGAACTACAGAACAAGCTTCCAGTCGATGGTGAGCATTAAAAATATCACAGTGGGGAAAAATCTCAGTGGCCTTCAGGGAAAGTTGAGTATGTGGACTTTTGCAACTAATACTCCCTAGTTAAGGAATGTTTCATTCCCCTACCCCCATCACCAACATGATTTCGCCAAATCAAGAGCTGTTTCCATTCCTAAGTTTTATTCTTGGAAGTGAAATAATATAAATTTCTAGGGGCGCCTGGGTGGCTCAGTTGGTGGGTGTCCTACTCTTGATTTTGGCTCAGGTCATGATCTCACGATTCGTGGGTTCGAGCCACACATTGGGCTCTGTGCTGACAGCTCAGAGCCTGGAGCCTTCTTCAGATTCGGTGTCTCCTTCTCTCTCTACCCCTTCCCTGCTTGCACTCTCTCTCTTCTCTCAAAAATAATTTAAAATTAAATTAATAATTAAATTAATTAAAATTAAAATAATTTAATTAAAATTTTTTGATATTTAAATTTCTAGAATAAAATATTAGAAGTCTCTATTTCTGAACTTAACACATGTTTCATTATATATTTAAATATCAACACTCCTGCCTGAAACTTGATTTTTCCCTTTCTTACAGCCAAAGGAACGGTGTATATGAAGAGATTGATGAAAGAGTTAAAGTCTCTCAAAGGTGAGTAAGAAGCATATTGAAAAGGCAGGTAAAACTGTTCAAGCTTTGCTCTTATTTTCAAAAACTCTTCCTATTTTACAATTTTCAGATTATTAACCCAGCTATCCCAATGAGCTGTTAAGTCCGCGTTTATTCTTTATATGTTTTAGGTACATTACAGTAACCCAAAGGCAGTGGTTCCCAAATGAAGTTGGGGGAGGATGGAAAATGTAGCATTCAGGTCACTAGGCCCCTTTCTAGTCATATTGACTTTGAATTTCCAGAGGTAATATCTAGAAGCATATATTCTTAAAAAGTGTCCCAGAGAGTTACGATAGAATAACTCCATGGATTGGCTGTATGTCTGGCTCAATGGATGGCTCGCTGGATGGATGGATGGATGGATGGATGGATGGATGGATTTATAGTTGTCCATTAACTTAGCAAGGTTCAAATTCTTCTGTGCAAACACATGTATAAAAGCTGATTTTAGGGGTGCTTAGGTGGCTCAGTCAGTTGGCATCTGACTTCGGCTCAAGTCAGAGCCGAAACTACCATTGCTCCCCAGTGTTTATTACAGCATTATTTACAATAGCCAAGATATAGAAGCAGCTTAAATGTCCATTGATAAATAAATAAAGAAGATGGTATATATAAATATACAGTGGAATATTATTCAGCCATAAAAAAGAATGAAATCTTGCCACTTGGAATGATACGGATGAAGCTAGAAAGTACATTGCAAAGTGAAATAAGTCAGAGAAAGACAAACATCATATGATTTAACTCATATGTGGAATTTAAGAAACAAAACAAATAAGCAAAGGGAAAAAAAATAAGAGAGAAGGAGACAAAGCAAGAAACAGACTCTAAGTTACAGAGAACAAACTGGTGGTTACCAAGGGGAGGTGGACAAGGAGATGAGCGAAACAAGTGATGAGGATTAAGGAGGGCTCTTGTGATCAGCACAGGGTGAAATATGGGAGTGTTGAATTATTATATTGTACTTGAAACTAATATAGCACTACATGTTAATTAACTGGAAGTAAAATAAAAACTTTTAAAAAATAAATAAAGAGCTTTTCTGGTTCTGATTATATCTACCTCTTGTTAATTGTATTAGAAATTAAAGCACATTTTAATAATATGCATTAATTCGCTTTAAAAATAATAATTCTATTACATGTTAAAGAAAATGACAATTTTTGAAAAATACGTTTTTCCAAAATAAAACAAAAAATTTAGTGAGAAGAGGGGTACTGTTGTACGTATTTATAAATCACTTTTACATCTGGCTGGTTTCTTATATCTTCTCCTACATTAAATCTATTGGGATATATTGTTTAGGTTGGAGTATATAAAGACAATCTGACTTCACACAGATGCATATGATTGGCAAAGAAAGGAGTATTTTAAAGCTTTTTTTTTAATTTTTTAATTTATTTTTGAGAGACATAGAGACAGAGCATGAGCAGAGGAAGGGCAGAGAGAGAGAGGGAGATACAGAATCTGAAGCAGGCTCCAGGCTCTGAGCCGGCAGCACAGAGCCTGACGCGGGGCTCGAACTCACAGTCGGTGAGATCATGACCTGAGCCGAAGTCGGCTGCTTAACCGACTGAGCCACCCAGGTGCCCCAGAAAGAAGTATTTTAATAGCCTCTTCAGATAATTGTAGATATCCTTCTTAGATATTACCCCAAAACTCAACAAGTGGTAGCTTCTTAAAGTTTAGTTGCAATACAGAATCAGAAATAATATAAATGAACTCTTTAGACTTGGTTACATTAAAATCTGTTGGTCTGTCTTACACTTTAATCTTTTACCCGTGCATGGAATTGTAACATCATGCTTTGGTCATTTCGAAAATAGTGGTTCACTGAGTTATATAGATCTTCCAAATATTGTCACATTTCATTATTCAATATAAAAAAATGACAATTGTTAATATTGTCACCAATCTGATCAAGAGAGTGCTTAAGTATTGGGACTCTATCACGTCGTGGTGTGAATACAGGTTTCCTAAATTCAAACTTGTGTTTGAAAATTTGAACTCTACCATTAAAACATCTACGGTCAATTGTTTTCTTAAAATAACAGGCTCACTTTGTTCATTTACATGAAGATGCTTCCCAAATACCAAAGTAGACTTTGTCCATTTTCGCGAGCAAAAATGGCGTCCCATGAAAAAGCAGCTAGTTTGCTTGAGACTCAATCACACCAGTTCTTTCCTTTAAGAAATCATTGTATTTTAGTATGTAACTGACATGCTTTATACTAACGTCTCATTTCACTATACAGAATACTAAAAAGATGTGTTCTCAAGGGTTTATTAGTTAATAAAACTACCATTTGCTGCACTATCAAGAACACTTCAGTGAAACTGACATTCCTTTACTACAAGCTTGTACAGTGATGAACACAATGTTTTGTTGCCTCAAGTCATGCAAGGATGTCACAGTATCACCCGCTACTACTCTTGCACCATCAGTGCAAGTGTCAAAAGTGTCGACAGCAAAGGGTATCGGGTGACTCCAAAGGTCCTTGGACCGCACTTTGAGCACTGCTGCTCTACCCTGTCTCAGGCTTCTACTCGGTGCAAGAGAACTAGGTCTGAAAGAAGGAAGACTGACTATGATGGAGCTGACTTCAAACAGAACGTTCCATTCGCCATAACACTCCAAGGATTTTTCACAGCTTATGAAATAAAAAAGTTATATTAATTGAATGGTTATATACTTAAAGCTCAAACTTCTTTCCTTTATTATATGTTCCTGTAGACTGAAATATAGTAAGGGGTGCCTGGATGGCTCAGTCAGTAGAGCACATGACTCTTGATCTCAGGGTTGTGAGTTCAAAGCCCCACGTTGGGCATAGAGTTTACTTAAAAATAATTTTTTTTATTTACGTTCAAGTTAGCTAACATACAGACTAGTCTTGGCTTCTGAAGTAGAACCCAGTGATTCATCTCTTACATATGACACCCAGTGCTCATCCCAAAATGTGCCCTCCTTAATACCCATCACCCATTTAACCCCTTCCCTCACCCACTTCCCCTCCATCCAACCCTCAGTTTGTTCTCTGTATTTAAGAGTCTCATGGTTTGTCTCCCTCTCTGTTTTTATCTTATTTTTCCTTCCCTTCTTCTATGTTCATCTATTGTGTTTCTCAAATTCCACATATGAGTGAAATCATATATTTGTCTTTCTCTGACTTATTTCACTTAGCATAATACCCTCTAGTTCCATCCATGTTGATGCAAATGGCAAGATTTCATTCTTTTTCATCACTGAGTAGTATTCCATTTGTATATATACATATACCACATCTTTGGTGAGGATGCGGAGAAAGGGGAACCCTCTTGCACCGTTGGTGGGAATGCAAACTGATGCAGCCACTCTGGAAAACAGTATGGAGGTTCCTGAAAAAATTAAAAACAGAACTACCCTATGACCGAGCAATTGCAGTACTAAATATTTATCCAAAGGATACAAAAATGCTGGCTCGAAGGGGATATGCACCCCAAAGTTTATAGCAGCACTATCAAAAAAATAAAATCTTTAGGGGGACCTGGGTGGCTCAGTTGATTAAGCATCCAACTCTTTTTTTTTTTATTTTTTATTTTATTTTTTATTTTTGAGAGCAGGAGAGACAACGCATGAGTGGGGGAGGGTCAGAGAGAGGGAGACACAGAATCCGAAGCAGGCTCCGAGCTGTCAGCACAGAGCCCCACGCGGGGTTCGAACTCACAGACTGTGAGATCATGACCTGGGTCGAAGTTGGACACCCAACCAACTGAGCCACCCAGGCACCCCAAGCATCCAACTCTTGATCTTGGCTCACAGTTCGTGAGTTCGAGCCCCACATCAGGCTGACAGTGCAGAGCCTGCTTGGGTTTCTCTGTCTCCCTCTCTCTCTGCCCCTCCCTCCCTCTCTCTCTCTCTCTCTCAAAAAACTAATAATAAATAAATAAACATTTTAAAAATAAATAAAATTTTCAAATAAATAAAATCTTTTTAAAAAAGAAAGTATAAGAAACTTTTTAGAATATAACATGAAAAATTATTGGGATTCCATATACCAAATCTTTAAGAATTTTATATAGGGGCACCTGGCTGGCTCAGTTGATAAAGCACGCGACTCTTGAACTTCGGGTTGTGAGTTCAAGGCCCACACTGGGTGTAGAGTTTACTTAAAAATGTAAAAAATCTTTAAAAAAAAGAATTATATATAATTTTTCAAGTCTCAGTATCTTGATCTGATTCCAAATTCTGAATTTTCCTACAGAAGATGGAAAGGTTGACTTGGATGTGTTGATGGAAGCAGCCAGTGCTGTTCCAGGTGAGTAGAACTTGTGTCAGACATCATAAAGTTGAGATCCTGATGCCTTGTAGAGAATTACCTTTTCAAAGCAGTATTTCACCCCCTCCAGCCATCATTAAAAAGTTTGCTTTGCTCTTTCACTTATTAATTGATGATTTTATATTATTGTCAATAAATAGAGATTTAGGAAAAGTGGTGACTCTCAAAAAGAAGTATTAACTTGTTCAATATTTTGGCCAGTGTTTATTTCTCCAATGTTTAAAGAATCAAAATACAGGTGAACACAATGAATCTCGGTGTGAAGTTTTTGCATCAGGAAATACGGTCACGAGGAACAGTCGGCCCCATAATTTAAGTCATGAAGCAGTATCAGAGCTATTACTTACCAGCATAACTGTGTACACTCTATATACCATCACACTGCCCCCGCGTTACTCCATGCTATACTGACCCCCGCACAGAAGACTTGTCTTCTTATTTTGATTAAAGAAACATTTTGGATTTTACAATAACTCTACATAAGTGGAGTCAACTTGTGTATTTCAACTTCATCTCGCAGTTAGAAATAATGCTGTACTAGATTATGTTTTTCATACTTTAGAATAATTAGATTTCTTAATATTTTCACCTCAAATGATTCCCATCTATTCAAAGGAGAGAAGGCGGAAGCCAATGACTTACAAAATGTGCCGGGAAACACGGGGATCGAGATCACTGAAAAAGAGCAGTCGATGCTGTCAAAAACTCTGCCGGTCTCTGGTGAGTGTGTAACACGCCAGCGTGGTGCTCAGGGAACTGCGGTACTGTGGGCTTCTGGGCGAGAACTGTCTAAGAAACCCCTAAGGAAAATGCAGTCCAGGCATAAGAAACCCCATTCTCATCACTGTGTTTTAGTTTGGAAGTGATTAATTTATAAGTGAAAATTTTACAAGTCAATGGGTCCTTGCTAAGTTTATTTATTTATTTTGAGAGAGAGAGAGTGAGTGAGGAGAGGCAGAGAGAGAGAGAGAGAGAGAGAGAGAGAATCCCAAGCAGGTTCCACGCTGTCAGCTGCAGAGCCTGATGCAGGGCTCGATCCCAGGAACTGTGAGCAAAAATCAAAAGTCGGATGCTTAACTGACTGAGCCACACAGGTGCCCCCCCAACTAAATATTTTAAATGCTACACAGCTGAATTCTCTGTAGCCCCCCTGAATGTGCCTTCCCATCTCCCCATAATCCAGCAACTAAAAGATAAACGCCTGAGACCAGGGTGCCTCCAGGACCATGAGCTGGGACTGTCAGTATTTGAACCTGATTGGTCAGTCGTCCAGTCAGTCCCTCAAAAATTCCACCTCTTGGGCACCTGCGTATGCTCGCCCCTAGAGACCCAGGAGGCCAGCCTGTGCTCAGCCTGTGTCTCCTGCCCAGTCTCGTGGACCTCCACGTAGACCTTCTTCCCACACACACTCTATGGCTCCTGTCCCCACTTGTCCCCTGAGCAAGAGCAAGCCTACACATCACGGAGAGGGCTAGTGCCCCTCGATGGCAGAAGCAGCACCGTGGGCAGCAAATGCCCGATGCCCATCTGTGTTCTCCTCACATACACCTGAGGCTGGGGCCACTTGCCGTGTCTAGCACTCCCCTCGACTGCTCTCACGGAGCCAATTATGAGGACTGGGATCTTGGCTCTGAGAGAGCAGGACAAAGACGCAGAGAGAAGCAGATGGGCCAGCCTGGAGATGCCTGCATATACACGCCAGGCACTGTGGAGTCTGTCGACGACACTGCAGACGCTCCCGCCACAGGAAGGGGCCC
Organism: Paguma larvata; assembly: GCA_030068075.1. Lineage (NCBI taxonomy): Eukaryota > Metazoa > Chordata > Mammalia > Carnivora > Viverridae > Paguma > Paguma larvata. Next base: position 38,723,956 of record CM057843.1, on the reverse strand, counting down.
TTTGGGACAGACGGCCCCTGTGGAGATGGGCGGGGCTGGCAGATGCCCCTTGTTCTCACACCCTGTTGAATTTCCTCTCCATTTATGAAAACTGCTTGTTTAGAGAACAAGATTTATTTAAATATTGTTTTATATCACTGTTTGGGTGGATGACTATTTTTAATAGAATCCCTTTTTAGGTTATCGTTCAGGCTAAACATACACTCAGAGGATTACCGCGTGGGCCTAGAGCCTTGGCAGGGAAAGGGGAGAAAAGGCCGAAGCTTCAAAGTGTAGTTAAAGAAAAGAAAAATAAGAAGAAAGAAGCACATGAAATGCGCATGGGTGTGTTTGTAGCTGCATCGGCTGCTGCCATAGGGTCCAAGGAAGGAACAGATGACCACATTGAGAGCATCCCTTTTATTATTATTCGAGGGGGAGACAGAATAAATTTCTAGGTGAATCATATCAAATGTCTTATAAAATTATAGAAGTCCTTATCCTTTTTCATTTGACTTGAACTTTACCCTATCTCGCAGGAGACGGAAAGGTGTACAAGAAAAGGTTGCTGAATAGCGTGAAATCTCTTAAAGGTAAGAATCATGAGAACAGCAGTTAAAATTTATTATGCTTTGCATTTGCTTTTTTTTTCTTTTTTTAAGTTTATTTATTTTAAGAGAGAGAGAGAGAAGGAGCTGGAGAGGGGCAGAGAGAGAGGAGAGAGAGAATCCCAAGAAGGCTCCACACTGTCATCCCAGAGCCCAACACGGGTGGGGCCCAATTCCATGGACCATGAGATCATGACCTGAGCAGAGATCAAGAGTCAGATGCTTAACCAACTGAGCCACCCAGGCGCCCCTGCCTTTTTAAATTTCTGATTAAAATCAAGCTATTACAATAATGTAATAGTTTGCAGTGCAATAATGCACTGGTTTAACGACACTGAACTTATGCTCGTAACCTACCACTCTTCTTTAGGTATAACTACATTAAGTTATTCTTAATAATATGCAGCAAGTGTGAGATTCTGATTTCATTTACGTTGATTCTCTTTATCACAATTCATCAGACTTACTTAATTCTTCTTTTTCATTCATGATTATTTTTTTTAATTTTTTTAATGTTTTATTATATTTCTGAGAGAGAGAGATCAGAGAATGAATGGAGGGCAGAGAGAAAGAGAGACACAGAATCCGAAACAGGCTCCGGGTTCTGAGCTGTCAGCACAGAGCCCGATGCGGGGCTTGAACTCACGAACTGTGAGATCATGACCTGAGCCGAAGTTGGATGCCTAACCGACTGAGCCACCCAGGCGCCCCCATGATTATTTATTTTTAAAATTTTTTAACATTTATTCATTTTTGAGAGACAGAGACAGCATACGTGGGGGAGGGGCAGAGAAGGGGGAGACAGAATCCGAAGCAGGCTGCAGGCTCCTGGCTCCTAGGCTCCTAGCTGTCAGCACAGAGCCCGACATGGGGCTTGAACTCACAGTGAGATCATGACAACCGAAGTCGGACACTTAACTGACTGAGCCACCCAGGTGCCCCCATGATTATTTCAATTAAAAGTTAGAGCACAGGGCTGAGAAAGTGTTTTCTCTTCTCAACTCCAACGCTGACCATCTGGGTTCATTTAAACGGCCAGTGTCTCACTCTCCACTTACGGTGGATACACATTCAAAGTTAGCGTCTTCCACTTCTCGGACTTACTTGTATTATTTACATCGTCTTCCTTCCTGAGGAAAAAAAGTCAGTAACCTGGACCCCCTTATAAAGAACATGGGAATTCAACTTGAGAAAGAGGACCACCAGGGCTTACCGAAACACCTGCCCACTGAGAGTAAGTATTTCAGATATCACGGTAACTGAGGGCAAATCTTAGGGCTTCTATATGAGGGCTTCTGACGGCAAACCTGTTTTTAATCTCTTTGGAAAACTTATGAAAGACTTCAAACATCTACGGAAGCAGAAAACAAACACTATGACAAATCCTTGTGTATCCACCAGCTAGAGTCAACAGATGTTGCCATTTTGCCATATTCCTTTCATTCACCTTCTTCTTTCCATCTATACCTTTTTTTAGATAAGAGAGTTTCATTGATTGAATAAGACCCATTTAGCTGGATAAAAATGTCACAGAGGCAAAGGTAGTAGAATTCATTAGAAAGAGTCTGCTAAGCGGTAAGCACCAGGCTAAAAGTTCCTGAATTAGAGGGCTCTTAGATTCAAACGCAGAGGCAGTGGCTTCCCACTAAAATCCTGATGAAAAGCAACGTGTAAGCGAGCCAGACGGCACATCTTTCAGCACGGCCAGCACACGCCGCACCAGAATAAGCAAATTCTTCTTCTCTAATTCGCGGTCCCTATCCTCATCTAATGATTGGCAGCTGTGGCTAAGGCCACCGTCACCACCAAAGATCTTCCTGCCGCTACCTGTAGCTGGCTTTAATGTAGAAAACATTTTGAGCCCACCCTGTAGTTTAAAATTCCCTCTCCTGAGTAATTATCCATTATTTTATCTGGCGCCTCTTCTTATCATAAAAAAAATCACTATAAATCACTTAATTGTGACATTGTCCCCACATATTAGCTAGGGGCCCTTAAAATGCTTCCTGCCAGAAAAGGTATGAGTATTTTGAGGCCATTTGAGAATTTAAAAAAAAAGGCAGAGTAATTTTTCTAATCCAACGGTGTGACTACTGTACCACTGGAATTTATTCATTCCTTTAGCTAGCACAAAACTAGATGCAAAACACTGAACTAGAGAGGGAACAGTTTATACCTGGTAGGACAAAGAAAATTCAGGCATGATCTCTGCTCTCAAACAGCTTACTGTCCTGAGGCGTGGAGGTGGGGAATGGAGGCAGAATTTCGAGAGTGGGAAGACAGCATTCTGTCAAGGGTTAACGGTCAGCTGCTTGTGTAAATAAATGACATCTAGGTTTCAAATTCCATCTCGTCTATTGAAATCTGCTTCCTTATTGGGTCTGAAGGAAGGGAGAGTCCTGTTCAAGGGGTTACAGTTGACCCTTAAACAACATGGCTGTGACCGTGTGGATCCACTTGTGTGCAGATTTTTTATATATATCGATGCAGTTCAATACTGTAAATGTCTTTCCTCTTCTTTATGATTTCTTTAGTAACATTTTCTTTCCTCTAGCTTTATTTACTGTAAGGATACAGTAAAGAATACATTTAACATACAAGATATGTGTTCATTGACATTGTATGTTATCGGTAAGGCTTTGGTCACAGTAGGCAGTTAGTAATTTTTGAGGAGTCAGAAGTTATGCACGGATTTTCAACTGTGTAAGGGGGTCAGCACCCCTACCCTCCCACATTGTTCAAGAATCAACTGTATTATTAAACCTGCTTCATCTCTGTGTTAAGGGCCATTGGATACGTTACACCAAGTGGTATTAATTAGAAGGATGTTCACTTTAACATTTTGATCTTTCTCTTTGTTCTTGCTTATTTTGAGTTTAAAAAGTTACTAAGGATAATTATGAAAAACAGCTGAATTTGAACCCTTTATATTATGACTTAAATTTTTCGTATCATTTTTCTAAGTCTAAGAATTGGTCTCTGTGAGGGAAGCCTGGGTGGCTCAGTCGGTTAAGCATCTGGCTTCAGCTCAGGTCATGATCTCACAAGCTTGTGAGTTCGAGCCCCACATCGTGCTCTGTGCTGACAGCTCAGAGCCTGGAGCCTGCTTCGGATTCTCTGTCCTTCTCTCACTCCTTCCCTCCCCCTCTCATTCTCTGTCTCTGTCTCTCTCTCTCTCAAGAACAAATAAAAAACATTAAAAAGAAAAAAGTTTTAAAGAAAAAGATTTGGTCTCTGGTGTCTGTAACTGAACCGCCTTTTCTTACAGAGAATAAAATGGCCCATCTGAATGCGGTGATAGATGACACAGAAGCTTTTACAGGTAAGAAGTAGTGGTAAAAATGGAATTCATTATTAACTCAGACCTTAATGCTTTACAGAAAAAAAAAAGATGCTTTTAAAACAGTAGTTTTCTCTTCATGCTATTACTGACATACAAAGTTGACCCCACCACACACACACAAATTTAATGGTTAAATGTTTGCTTTATAATCTTACTGTTTAATTTGGGATTTTTCCCATCTGGACCTACATTGTGTGGAGTTTGGACCAAGAATGTTTTCCACTTTACCATTGTTTAAACTGCCAAAATATAGGTGAGCCACGCTATTCAGTCTCAAGGTGAAGCTTTTGTAGGACAGCCAGGAACTATGTGTCAAAAGACCCCATAATTCAGGAAATAGAATGGCTTTTGATTTATATCTGGGATTATATCTACCCTTCTTTTGCTCGAATTCAAAGTATACATTCTATTTCTGAACATAATCCATTCGCCCACTGTACTCTAACTCTACACAGGTTAACAAGTTTCATCGTCGATTTGCTCTCCTAATTAAGCTTATGCCGCATAGGCAATCTCTGTAATTTGAAATCATTCGTCCATTCCTCAAATTCTCATGTGAACGATTCTCATCTTTCCAAAGGAGAGAAGGTTAATGTCGCTAATCTGAACGATGTGCTGAGGAAAACGGGCCTAGTACTCACTGACGAGGAGAATAAGGAGCTGTTGAAAACTCCGCCCAGGGGCGCCTGGGTGGCTCAGTCGGTTAGGCGGCCGACTTCGGCTCAGGTTATGATCTCACGGTCTGTGGGTTCGAGCCCCGTGTCGGGCTCTGTGCTGACAGCCTGGAGCCTGCTTCTGATTCTGTGTCTCCTTCTCTCTCTGCCCTTCCTCTGCTCACTCTCTGTCTCTATGTCTCTCAAAAATAAATAAACATTAAAAAAAAAAAAGAAAACTCCACCCATTGATGGTGAGCATTTCACACATCTTCGGAACTTGGAGATTTATGGGCTTATGTATGAAAACTGCTGAAATTATTTATGCATATGTCTAGTAAAACCCATTTAGAAAACATGGTGTCCCCAAAGAAGAAATCTGTTCTTGTCTCTTATACTTTCATATTGAGAAGTGGCAACATCTTTCACTAGTCTCCACCATCAAGGCTGAATTATCCTGTCACCCTGGGATCACTGCTTCACGTAAATCCTGACCAAGGAAATGAGGAAAATCAGAGGAGTAAGAGTAAGAAGGAAAAGGGGAGAAAGAGGGAGATAAAGACTGTTTTTAATTCAACCAGTAAGTAGATTTATACCAATGAAAGCTTTATCTCTGGTTTCATTCTTACTTGGGGACAAAATAAAATAAAATCCTAAACAAATCTATATAACATTTTCTCCCCTGAGATTATGGATGTTGGATTGTCTTTGGGCTGTATTCGTTAACTTCCCTTCATCTAACCTGCATTCTGAACGATGTCTTGTCTTACAGCTGATGGAAAAGTATTTAAGAAGAGATTGCTAAAAGGTGTGAAAGCACTCAATGGTGAGAAACACGGTGTGAGCTCAAGTAAAAATAAATTCCTCGCGTTCAGCATTTGCCTTTAAATGTTCTAACTTTGCTTATTGCCAATGTTTTGTTCCATTGTTTTGGACTCGTAACTTCCCATTTTTCTTTGGGTGCATTGACATTTTGCCATAGAATGGCTTTTGACTTATATCTGGGATTATATCTACCCTTCTTTTGCTCGAATTGAAAGTATACATTCTGTTTCTGAACATAATCCATTCGCCCACTGTACCCTAACTCTACACAGATTAACAAGTTTCATCGTCGATTTGCTCTCCTAATTAAGCTTAAGCTGCACAGGCAATCTCTGTAATTTGAGATCATGTTCTTATTTCATGCTCTTCTTTCCTAAGGACCAAGGGTCAAACTCAAAAAAGTGAAATCCCTTGTGGAAAACATGGGAATTAGACTCAATGATGAGGAACTTGAGGAACTAATGACCTAAGTGTCAATTGATGGTGAGTATTACGGGTGTCATTATGCCCTTCAAAGAAATATCGAACTCTTCTCTTGGAACTACTGAAAGTAGGCTTCCTTTTTTGTATTTAATGAAGTAAATGTAAATAGGAAAACTTAATCCTGACTCATTAGGAAATACTATCACCAAAAATGCTTTTTTAAAAGCCATGTTGCAGGGGCATCTGGGTGGCTCAGTAGGTTGAGCATCTGACTCTTTGTTTTTTTGTTTTTGTTTTTTTTTTTAAACTATTTTTGAGAGAGTAAGCATGAGCAGGGGAAGGGCAGAGAGAGAGAAGGACAGAGGATCTGAAACAGCAGCAAGCCCAACGCGGGCCTCAATCTCATGGACCGGGAGATCATAACCTGAGACGAAGTTGGACGCTCAACCAACTGAGCCACCCAGGCGCCCTGAGCATCCAACTCTTGATATGGACTCAGGTCATGATCTCACGGTTCATGGGATCAAACCCCAAATTGGGCTCTGTGCTGACAGTACAGAGCCTCCTTGAGATTCTCTCTCTCCTTCTCTCTCCACCCCTCTCCTGCTCACATGTGTGTGCGCTCTTTCGCTCTCTCACTCGCTCTCTCTCTCTCAGTCTCAATAAATAAGTAAATTTTAAAAATATATATATATGTTCTGGATACTACTTGTAAAACTCAGCCATGCCTGGAATGCCACACACGTAAGTCACTGAAAGAAAAGTGAATTTTTTTTTTAACCTCATTTGTAAGGGAACATGTTGGGGGCATCTGGGTGGCTCAGTTGGTTAAGCATCTAAGCAGCGAGATTCGTGATCTCACTGATCTGGAGTTCGAGCCCTGCGTTGGGCTCTGTACTGACAGCTCAGAACCTGGATCCTGCTTCAGATCTGTGTCTCCCTTTCTCTCTGCCCCTCCTCCACTCGTGCTCTCTCTCTCTCTCTCTCTCTCTCTGTCTCTCAACAATAAATAAACATTAAAAATTTTTATAAGGGAACATTTAAGAGAAAAATTAACAAAGTCAGAAATCGAATAATGAATTCGGAGAGAATGATTGCAAGACAAAAAGCCAATACCCCAGCAGTAGAAAAAGCCCTCACACATTGATTAAAAAAACATACTGAGAGTAGAAAAATAATTAAATGTCCAAATAGATTATTCTTAAAAGAGCAATGTAATTGCCCAGTAACATATGAAAAGATATCTGACCTCACCAACAGTCATGAAAATACAAGTAAAACAAAATACGGTATTATTTTCACTCATTGGATGGGCAAAAATTAACAAGGTTGTTAACATCTAGTTCCGGCAAGGATATGAGGAAAGGGACTCACTGACAAGTAAGAGTTTGCCATTGCTATATATGGTCTTAGAAAAGTCGTGAAGCAGTATCTATGGTGGGGGGGGGGGGGGCGGGATTCCCTTTTCCCTGGTGAATCTAGCCAATAGGCTTCATCTTAGTAGAGCTTTTCTTTGTGCTGAGCCCTGGTCCCTGTTGTGCCACTAAATTGCTAACAAATAATTTAACCCTAGAATGTTAGTGTCTTCCTGTGTTTAAATGGGAAGTTGAACTAAATAATTCTATCGGGTCACTTCTTTCTCTGAAATCAACATAGAGAAAACCTGCAAAGTATGATGCAGTGTCTAGAAGACTCAGTAAATGTTAGTCACGCTGATGGTGGTGGTCGTGAAGGTGACAGGGAAGATGGAGGAGATGCTGGAAAAGAACAGAAGGAAGAAGAAAAGGAAATTCTATGACCTATGAATTTTGCCATTTATGAAAATATAAGTCCTAATCGAATAAATGTTTGTTTACTAATTATGACCTTTATATAAATAAATAGGTGAGATGCAACCAGGATATCTTATAAGAAATAGCACTGGGATGACTGTCTTCCTCCTTCACTACTCCCGTTCTTATTCTTGGCAACTTCCATACTGTCCATGCAGATCAGGGCTTTTGACTTTACTGGGCCATAGACCCCTTTGACAGTCAGAAAAATGCTTTGATGGATTACATCTGAATCAGAGTAGCCTGGCCAGAAGTAATCTTAAAATTGCATCTTGGGGATGGATGGGTTGCACAGATCGATAACAGTTATGAGCTGGCTGGATATTGGTGTGACTTGTGTAAATGTTGGGTTTCTATTATGTAAATTCACTCATTCACAAGCAAAGGAACTTAGACAAGCCTTAGAAATTACGTCTTTACCAGGAGAGTTACACCTCCCTCATTGTAGTTTCGGAAGTTAGACAGATGACTTTTAACCTTTCTATAGAAGATTAACAAAGGTATGAAGATGATTATGTATGCGCCCTCTGTTTTCTGAGACTTCTGGTAACAACCATAACAACCCCGCTTGCTTCCTAAACATCCTGTTCTCTCCCCCGCCACAAATTTACCTAATCCTACTTCAAAGACAGCATATATTAATTAACTTAGGAGCAGAATCACAAAATAGCGAAGATAAGAATTGTTTCCTTTACGGTCTAAAAAGAATGATGTAAAATAACTTGCAAGATTGAGGAAATCACGGCTTTGCTGATAAAGACACAATGTTGTTAAAGATATCAAACTATGCTTCCTGATGGGATGTCACTCATTGCCGTAATGTCACCTACTACCTTTAAACAAAATACCGGGATCAGTAGGTCAGGGAGAGACACACATGTGCCTGATTCCAGAAGCCATGCGGTTCTCCCGAGTCGTTCATCCGTGCTGACACCTTTCATCCTTCAGAAAATTCCTGGACATGTTGGAGCTGGACTCCGGCACTTCTCTACCATGTCTCTCTGTGTCTTCCAGTGACATGCTGACAATGCTTTTCCACTCCCCATGTCCCCTGCCGGCGACCATTCCACCCCTTAGTTCCTCTTCACAAGCAGAACCTCTCAAGAAGTTGTCATTACTTAGTGCTGTCTGGTGACTGATCGTCGCTACACTTGCGGTGAGCATAGCAGAATGTACAAACTTGTCGGATCACTGGGTTGTACACCTGAAACTAACATAACACTGTGTGTCAACTCTACCTCCAAAAAATCCCTAACACTTACGGTGATTCTTTGTCTCCTCTTTGTCACTCCCGTTCACTCTTGAGCGCTCGTTCCCTGCCATGGAACCGAACCAGCTCTCAATCATCAGTGATCTCTCTCTCTCGCCAAGGTTCATGGTCAAGTTTCTGTTATTTTACTTGGTATCTCAGCCGTGTTTGACATAGTGACTAACCCGTCTTTATTGAAACATTGTTTTCTCCAGACTTTTGAAGCCCCGTACTCACCTAATTTTTTTCTTTCCTTACTGGGAGCTTCTTTTCAGTTTCTTTTTCAGTTTCTGACTCTATTTTCCCTGCAAGATCTCTAAATAATGAAAGATCCACAGCTAGACTGTTGGCTCCTGTTTTTGTTGTTGTCGTTGTTTTTAATCTACACCTTCTTCCTTGGAGATTGCATCCAGTCTCATTGGGTCAGATAACTTCTTTAAGCTGAAAAAAGCAAATTTATATCTCCAGCTCAACTGTCCTAAGTGTCAGGAACGGTATCTCAAACTAGCTATTTGGATGTCCAAAAGGCATCACAAATTTAACAGAATATTGATTAATTCCCCTAAAAAAGGCTTAAAGCTTTCTAGTAATGACATCTAGTAATGACATCTGGTAATGACACTTAGTCCCATGTCAGTAACGGCATCCCATCTACCCTGTTGGTTGGGGAGAAGGGGAGGAGGGTTGGGGAAGTTTTCTTCCTTGATTTTCCCTTTCCCTCACCTCCCACATTTAAATCTAGGCTCCACCTGGAAAAATATGTCCAGAATTCATCTATTTATCACCGCCTCCACTGCTGAAACCACTGAAACAGTCTCCTGTCTACTCCCCTTTCTTCCAGTTTCCCCATCCTGTGCACATCAGCCGGAGGGATCTTCAGAAAGCTAAAATCCAATTAATCACTCCCCTTTCTCCAAGGCCTCTGATGACCTTCCACTGCAACCCGAATAAAACCCCACCTTTAGGGGGCTTACAATGCCCTGCATGATTTGGCCCGCGCACACCAGCCTTCTCTCTGCCTCTCAATCATATCAAATCCATCCCCATCTTAGGGCTGGCCCTCATACTGTTTTTCTATTGGAACGGTCCTCCCCTTGTTCTTTGTATGGCTGTTCTCTTCTTGCCATTCAGCTCGAGGCCTGAATAGTCCCCAGAAAGGCCATCCCTGACTTCCCTGTCTAAAGCAATTCCACCATTACTCTTTATCATATAACCCTAATTTCGTTCGATGACGTTTTAACAGTACTTCAAATGATCCTTTGTGTTTATTTGCTTATATGCTAATTGTCTGTTTCCCTCTGTGAGATTGTATGTACGCTCCTTGACAGCAAGAACCCTGTTGTATCAGCTTGACAGCTGGCTTACTGTTGTATCCCCAAAACCTAGCGAAGTGCCTGGCACATAGAAGCTACCCCCTTAAGTGTCTGTTGATTAACTGAGTAAATTAAAAAGAAAATACTCAGGGTCAAGTTCATTCGTCCTTTTCCCCTGTAACCAAGCCCTTCTTAGTCGACTCTTACCCTGGCGGTCTCTAAAGCAAAGAAAAACAAAAAGAAAGATATAAGAATGATTCATTACAGATTGAAAGCTTTCTTCATTTCTAAGATAACACTGTTATCTCTGAAGTTAAGTCCATAAAATTCTAAGGAAAATTTGGGGGGAAAATTACTGAATTCTCATGGTCTTCATAGTTTGAGAACTTATGTATCCTAAATTGTGTGGGTCTCAGTTATGCCAGCTTCTCTGATTCTGAAGTTTATTGCCCTTGCCTTACAGATGACAGAACAGTTGGTCTGAATGAGTTGATGAATGCTATCAGTTGCATAAAGGGTAAGTTCAAAGCTTGGATAAAAGGATATTGTAAATAACATCTTCATATTTTGTAATTGGTGGAGAAAAATATTTCCCCTTCACATATGTTTCAATTCTTTCATATGTATACTTTTTAAAAAAATTTTTTTTAACATTTATTTTTGAGAGACATAGAGATAGAGCGTGAGCCGGGGAAGGGCAGAGAGAGAGGGAGACACAGAATCTGAAGCAGGCTCCAGGCTCTGATGAGCCATCAGCACAGAGCCCGATGCGTGAGATCATGACCTGAGCTGAAGTCGACCGCTCAACCAACTGAGCCACCCAGGCGCCCCTCATATGTATACTTTTATGGATGCTTCTGAACTTGGGCGAACAGTAGTTGATGTGTGTTTACACATCAATTCCCATAATATTCTCAGAAGCTTTCTCCGAAAGAGTTCTTCACCATAGTGAAGTATAGATAACAAGAGCCAAAGAAATATTCCTTTTCCCCATGAATCCCACTCCCAGAAATTTCTCCTCTGGCAATAATTTAGCTGAAAAAAAGAAAAAAAATCTCTGCCCAAAGACCTTCAGAGAAATTTGAAACAGCCTAAATATCTAACAGTGTAGGAATGACTACGTATGCCATGGTCTGTTAGGCCACTGAGACATCATGTGTTGAAATGTTAACTGTAAAGATTACGTGGTAACTTGGAAATATGTTAATGATATAACATTAGGCTGGAAAAGCAGAACACAGAATGGTGTGGATATTAGATTTCCACATGGTAAAATACAGCCTTAGGTCAGAAATGGAATATGAAAAACTACAAACGGTTTTTGTGGTAGGGTAGCAGAATTATATTTTTCCCCTTTTATATTAATCTTTAAGGTTGCTGCATTATTTTTACAATGAATGAGAAAAATTACTTCTGTGTTGAGATGAGTAAAATTCTTGGAATGCATAGTGATCAGAGAAGCAAACTACAAGCAAATATTTTTAAATAAAAATAAAATGTTTAAGACTAATCTGTAGAAAAACACTGAATTTTCAAGCAGGGGAGGAGAAAGGGTAAAAATAAAGCCAAATCCTCATATGCACCTTAATTTGCTATGGATTTTGCAATAGCTCATCCATCAATTCCTGACCCATGGTGGACTTTCTGTTTTGTAGCAGCCAGAATTAAAGAGACAGGACTTTTTTCTGACCCTCCTGTTAATTCTGGATATTCATGGATAATAGCATTTATAAGTACAGACAGCATTTTTCATCCTTTATAGATAGTTGTATAATACTTACATAGTTTATTTCTTAATTTTTCTAAGGAGAGGTGATTGATATCCAGGACTTAGTCACCTGTCTAGCAAGTGAGGGGATCGAGCTCACAGAAGATGACATGAAGGAGCTGATGCCTCATTTGACAGTTAAAGGTGAGAAAAATTCTCTTGTCTTCCCAGAAGAGTCTTTGCTATCCTGTATATAAGATCTTCAGAAATGATCCTTGTCCTTTTTTTTTTTAAGTTTATTTATTTTGAGAGAGAGAGAGAGAGACAGCAATCGAGGGGAAGGGGTAGAGAGAGGACGGGAGAAAGAATCCCAAGCAGGCTCCACAGTGTCGGCTCACAGAGCCCAACCCGGGGCTCAAGCCCACAACCATGAGATCAGGACCTGAGCCAAGATCAGGACCTGAGCCAAGATCAAGAGGTGGATGCTTAACCACTGAGCCACCCAGGTGCCCCTCCTCCACACCGTTTATTTTTTATTTATTTTTCCCCCATCCCTTTTAAAGACCAACCTTCACCTGGCTCTTCTGCCCGATCATTAGGATCATCCACCCTTCATTCCTTTCTCAACGCTGTTTTTGATTGTCTATAGGAAGCCACTTCTGCTTCCTTGATTCACATTCTTTGAATCCTTGCAATTGGCTTCCTCGCTCACATAGCCGAAACAGCCCCCAGAATCCGAAATCACTAATGCTTCCTTTGCCAGCTTCACTTATTCAAGATTCCCAATGTGGGAACAATCGAGGGTTTATTTCTGTCTTCTCGGTTTTAGTTCCTTCCCTCCCTTGATTATATGTCTCCTTGATGGTTGCTTTAGTTACCAACTCTCTGTGACAGCAGCTCTCAAATCACAGTCCAGAGACACCCCTCTCTTTTGGGAGGTCCATGAGTTCGAAACTATCTTTTTTTAATAAATGATATGACACTTAAAAATTTTTAATGTTTATTTTTGAGGGAGAGAGAGACCGAGCGCAAGCAGGGAACAGGCAGAGAGAGAGGGAGACACAGAATCTGAAGCAGGCTCCAGGCTCTGAGCTGTCAGCACAGAGCCCAATGCGGGGCTCGAACCCACGAACCCGTGAGATCATGACCTGAGCCGAAGTCGGACGCTCAACCGACTGAGCCATCCAGGCACCCCAGAAACTATTTTTAAAATAACACTAAAACATCATTTGCCTTTATCATTCTCATTCACCCACAAGTTTACGGTTTAATATAGCTACATGGCATATCCACACAATATATCTGAAAAACCTATGAAAATATTTCTTTTCTGACTACCTAAGTCTATGAAGCCAGATTTTTCTTCAACTAAAAAAACACATCACAGCAGACTAAATTCAGAAACAGACTGAGAATCCCAGCTGTCTTCTATTAAGCCAGACATTATAGAGATTTGCAAAAATGTAAAACAATGCAATTTTAGCTCAGGCTGCTCTAACAAAAATACCATAGGCTAGGTGGCTCATGAACAACAGAAATGTACTTCTTACAGTGCTGGGGCCAGAAGCCCCGAGATCAGGGTGCCAGCATGATTGAGTTCTGGTGAGAACGTTCTTCTGGGCTGCAGATTGTCAATTTCTCATGCTATCCTCACAGGGCAGAGAGCACAGAGCAGCACGGTGTCTCCCGACTCAAAGGGGCACTAATCCCACTCCCGAAGGTCTGCCTTCATGATCTCATCCTATCCTAATCGCCTCCCCAGAACCCCCCCCTCCAATACCATCCCATTGGGGATAGGATTTTGCTGTATGAATTACGAGGGTTGGGGGGGGACACAAACATTCAGTCAATAACACTGCCTTTCACTAAATGTTAATGCTTTAATTTTTCATTTTCAACTGATATATATTTTTCATTTAAAAGTACGTTAACATGTACTGGATTTATTATTGCTATTTTAAAATATTTTTTAGGGGCGCCTGGGTGGCTCAGTTGGTTAAGCGGCCGACTTCAGCTCAGGTCATGATCTCACAGTCTGTGAGTTCGAGCCCCGCGTCGGGCTCTGTGCTGATGGCTCAGAGCCTGGAGCCTGCTTCAGATTCTGTGTCTCCCTCTCTCTCTGCCCTCCCCCTGCTCACGCTCTGTCTCTATGTCTCTCAAAAATAAATAAACATTAAAAAAAAAAAAGTTTAAAATATTTTTTAGTGGCGCCTGGGTGGCTCAGTCAGTTAAGCGTCGGACTTTGGCTCAGGTCATGATCTCATGTGCTGACGGCGCAGAGCCTGGAGCCTGCTTCAGTTCCTTTGTCTTCCTCTCTCTGCCCCTCCTCTGCTCACGTTCAGTCTCTCAAAAATAAATAAACATTAAAAAAATTTTTAATATTAAATATTTTAATATTTTTCTCAGTTTGAATGTCTAATGGTAATTATAACCCACCTAATAACTATAACCCACATAAAGCTCTTGGAGGTCATCAAAAATTTTTAAGAATTTAAAGAGGCCCTGAGACCAAACCGTTTGAAAACCTGTGTTCCCTGAATTTTTCTTTGTCACCCACTGTGTTTCCAGCTTCCCGTTAAATACTTCTTCCTTTCCCACCAGCACCTTAAACTTTTTTGAGGGGGGAAAGAGTGGACTGTTTCTTAAACATCAGAAGCACACAGCTGAGCTAATCAGACTCCTCAGGACGGCTGGCTGTCATGATTGGTCCATGCAAAGGCTCTTTGTCTTTCATTTTATTATTTTCCCCTTTACCTCCTATTTCCATTCCTAGCTCCTTCCCTCCGTCATAGGTACGTTCTCTCTTTTTCTTTTCTTTCTGGAACTTGCAAACTTTATTCTTTTTGTCAAATTTTTATTTAAATTTAGTTAACATATAGTGTAACATTGGTTTCAGGAGGTACATTCTGGATTATATCTAACATATGTTCTTCAGTCCACCTTCCTCATGTTTATTTTATTTTCTTTTTAAAATTTTTTAACGTTTATTTATTTTTGAGAGGTATAGAGACAGAGCGTGAGCAGGGGGAGGGCAGAGAGAGAGGGAGACACAGAATCGGAAGCAGGCTCCTGGCTCTGATGAGCCGTCAGCACAGAGCCCGATGTGGGCTCGAACCCACAGACTGCGAGATCATGACCTGAGCCGAAGTCGGCCGCCCAACCGACTGAGCCACCCAGGCGCCCCGAGAACATTTTCATCGCCTAAAAGAGGTGTTATGTGCAGGCACAAGGAGCAAAGGGAGGATTTAGCCAAGACCGGGGCTCCTGGAGAAGACCCTCAGCTGAACAAGGACAGGAAGATGGTCCCAGCCAGAGAAGCACACTCTGCTTCCCTAGAGGACAGGCGCGCCACCTCTCACGTGTTCGTTCTCAGGAAGTACGCATTAGAAGAAACCACACAGCAGCTCCTTCCCTCCCGACCCCAACTCCGAGCACTTGGCCAACATACTCTCTTCATATCTTTGTGTTTAAGCTGTCATCCATCTGAGTTTGGAAAAGATGCTCCCGGATTGGAGCCCTTTCCTGCCGGTCACCTTTGGAGGGTCAGACCTCGAAACACAAAGAGAGGAGCTGTATTGAAGACGTAGAGACATTCATCTCCCTGAAGAGTTTCCCTTTCCTCCATCATACTCACCGGAGGGAAAAATGAATCCAAGGCTGCCCAGCAAACCAGTTTCTCTAGCTCTTCTAACTCGTGGACGAAGTTCCAGCCTACCGCGTCATTTTAATCACTTCACAACTTCTATCCGTTTTTATGAGTTTTTATGTGACTGCCACTGATTCTGATTCAAATGTCTTACAGGAAATGGGAAGGTTAGGGTGCCTTCAATAACGAAGGGCCTGAAGAAGTTTAAACGTGAGTAGGAAATTTATGATTCAGTTTATAAAAAAGGATAATCAGGTGATATGTGTCTATTTTTACATGTGTTTTTTTGGTTATAAAAGTAATACATATTCATTATAGAAAAGTTCAGTTTTTCATTAGTGAAGGTTTCTATAATGAAAAAATGAAAGGATGACAAAGAAAATTTTTAATAATTCTTAATTATATCACCCAATGAGAATCTCTAAGTTTTCTCACCCCCAATTTTATTTCCTTATGCACACACAATTTTTGTGCATTTGTTTTTAAAGTCATATTTTCAAAGTACGTTTCCATTTTCTTATTAATATTAAAACGTTACTTACTGATCATGATCTCACTGTTCGTGGGTTCGAGCCCTGAGTCAGGCTCTGCACTGACAGCATGGAGCCTGCTTGAGAGTCTTTCTCTCTCTCTCTCTCTCTCTCTTTCTCTGATCCTCTCCCACTCACTCACACATTCTCTCTTTCAAAAATAAATAAATAAACCTAAAAAAAATCTTACCTACTGATTGGTATATCTAATGACCTAAAATTCCTTTTTAGATGCCTATGAAATTTAGCATATAACCTCAGTACATTTTGTTTGCAGGCCTCTTACCATATATATTTTTTTGTTTGTTTATTTTGAGAGAGATGGAAATAGTGCAAGTGAGGGAGAGGCAGAGAGAGAGTCTCAGGCAGGTGCATCGGCATTGCCAGCCCAAAACCTGAGGCATGGGGCTTGACCTCACGAAACCATGAGATCTGTGGCCTGAGCTCAAACCAAAAGTCGGACACTTAACCAGCCGAGCCAGCCAGGTATCCCTGCATCTTTATTTCTAAAATAAGTTTTCCAACGCCGGAATGCCACCGCCTGTACTTACTCAGAAAATAATAGATGGAAGGTTGGGAAATGATGCCGTGAAACTCACCTGGAGAGGCGAGGCGAAACTTGTCTTCCGTCCCCCGGCCCCCACACACAACCGCAATTTGTACTCGTTCCTCAATAATTTTGATTTGCTCCCTGCACCATCCTTCTTCAACGAGAACAATTTTGTAAAACTTGATGTGTCTTTGAAAGCCCGATTGTGTTTTAAAAAGAATTTAAGACTAATTTAAGGTGTTTAAGACTTACTAATGTAAGTATCTACAAAATGAATCTTAATAAGAGAAGATAAATTTAAATTCTGGGCACCCACACTTAACATTTCCAACTGAGTCCTGTTGTATTTTACTATTTGCAAAAGAAAAAAAAAATCCTTTGAATAGGTTCCATTCTCGCCCATATATTGCTGCTTCTGTTGCTGACGCCAGAAAACGCTCAAAAATGTCTGCTTGGTGGTTTTTAATCCCAGCATTTAAAATCAGGATGCTGAATTTAGAGATACCAGAAGCAATCCTCTCTGATCATGTATAAGGTCCGTGTTCATCAGTAAGCATTTATCGAGTACCCAAGAACTGTAAAAAAGAAAGAAATTCAGCAAAGAAAAGGGACAAGCAAAGTTCCTGCTCTCGGCAAGGGTGGTTTTTGAGTATAGTATGTGCTCAATAAATGCTTGTTGATTGACTCACAGAGGTTCTAGTCTCCTGCTTTCAGATAATTGAAGATTCACTAACCCTGTTGAGGTCATTCTCATAATAACTCTCCCAGTCTGGGCCACTCCGAAGCAGTAGTTATGTGAAACTATGTAAAACCCCAGGGCACACAAGGGAGTTCTGCAAATCAGAATCGACTGCTAAAAACCTTCTACAAAGCCAAGAAAGCCCAGCTTCCTAGTCCTCCCTGCTCACTTTTCCATTATTCCTCTTTCTCCTCTTTCATTTCTTCTTTTTCCCTGTTCTTCTCTTCTCCCTGTCTCTGTAATAGATGATTTTTCTTTCATTCCTGCTTCCACTTTTTCTAGTAGAGTTGCCTTTTTTTTTTTCTTTCCTTCTAGTCTCTATTACACATAAATGCTTCACAGGCCCATCCTGCTGTCCCACTGCCTTCTTCACTGCATAAGCCCTTCCAAAATTTATTTTATTCTGTGAAGTCCACAGTGCGTGAAAGAAAACGTAGACATTTAAAAGTATGTTTCATCATCTTAGAAATTTCCAACAGTAGTGTCTATCCCACAGATTCCCCCAAATACTACTCAATGTCCACTTCTTTTTTTTTTTTAATTTGGAGTTTCATTTATTATTAAGCTTTTTAAAATTTTAATTCTAATGCAGTTAACATACAGTGTGATATTAGTTTCAGGTATACGATATCGTGACTCAACAGTTCTATACGTTACTCAGTGCTTATCATGATGTGTCGTCTTTTTTTTTTAACTTTTTATTTAAATTCTAGGGGCGCCTGGGTGGCTCAGTCGGTTAAGAGACCGACTTCAGCTCAGGTCATGATCTCTCAGTCTGTGAGTTCGAGCCCCGCGTCGGGCTCTGTGCTTGACGGCTCAGAGCCTGGAGCCTACTTCAGATTCTGTGTCTCCCTCCCCTGCTTACTCTCTGTCTCTCAAAAATAAACAAAAATGTTAAAAAAAATTTTAATTCTAGTAAGTTAACATGTAGTTGTAGTAATGATTTCAGGATTTAGTGATTCATCACTTACATATAACACCCAGTGCTCGTCACAAGTGCCCTCCTCAATGCCCATCACCCATTTAGCCCATCCTCCACCCAACACCCCTCCAGCCACCCTCAGTTTGTTCTCTGTATTTAAGAGAATTTTATGGTTTGCCTCCCTCTCTGTTTTTATCTTATTTTTCCTTCCCTTCCACTGTGTTCATCTGTTCTGTTTCTCAAATTCCACATATGAGCGATATCACACGGTATTTATTTTTCTCTGACTGACTTATTTCACTTAGCGTAATACCCTCTAGTTCCATCCACATCATTTGCAAATGGCGAATATATACCACGTTCTTTTTGATGACTAATATACACCACATCTTCTTCCTCCATTCATCAGTCGATGGACATTTGGATTCTTTCCATAATTTGGCCATTATAGATAATGCTGTTATAAATATTGGGGTTCAGGTGCCCCTTCGAATCAGTACTTTTGTCTCCTTTGGGTGACATCTAGTAGTGTCATTGCTGGGCCATAGGGTAGTTCTACTTTTAATTTTTTGAAGAACCTCCATACTGTTTTCCATATCCACTTCTTAAGTTTTCTTTACAGATATAGGTATTAAAGGGAACAGATTTTATTTCTCAATATCGTATTAACATTTTTGTACATTCAATTACAAATGTATACATTTGTACCCCCTACCTATGATTTAAGTTTTCAACTACAAATTTCCGATGACTAGGTATAATGGCACCCCTCCACCATTTTAGATGACGGCATTTTTTACACTTGAGTATCTTTCTTCTCCAGTTCCCACTTCCCCATTTCTATTTTTCTCAGGAATAAAAGTAGATTTCAGTTACTCAACAAAATAACATGAAAATGACGCTTCTGTGTGAACAACTTCAAGACCTGCTAATAATTGTATCCTTTGATGGTGAACACTCGAAATTCTACTCTGACCTGCAATGCCGTGTGAGTTGTAGGGTTCTGAATGAGTTTCTAACGCCGTACTTATTCGAGCTGTAGAAAAACTCTGATATACATTTAGAAAAAAAACCTACCGTGTAAAAATAAAGTCTGCCTCTTGTCAGAAACAGAAATCTTCCGTGTCACATACAGCATCCTGTGGAATGGGATGCCTCTAGCAAGCTAATGTCTAGGCAGGGAGAAGAACCAAGAAATAGAGGAGAAGGTAGGGGGGCACCTGGGTGGCTCAGTGGGTTGAGTGTCTGACTTCAGCTCAGGTCATGATCTCATGGTTGGTGAGTTCGAGCCCCGTATCGAGCTCTGTGCTGACAGCTCAGAGCCTGGAGCCTGCTTCGGATTCTGTATCTCCCTCTCTCTCTGCCCTTCCCCTGCTCATACTGTGTCTCTATGTCTCTCAAAATAAATAAACATTAAAAATTAAAAAAAATAAAAATAAAAATAAATTGGACCACATAAAAATCTAAAACTACTGTGCACCAAAGAACACAATCAGCAGAGTTAAAAGGCAACCTACAGAATGGAAGACAATATTTGCAAATATTTTATATAATAAGGGGCTAATATCCAGAATATATAAAGAACTACAACTCAGCAAAAGTTGCTCAACATTACTAATCATTAGGGAAATATAAACTGAAACCACAATAAGATATATGACCTCATAGCCATCAGGGTGGCTATTATAAAAAAAAAGAAAAAGAAAAAGAAAAGGTTGTGGATAAATTGGAACTCTTGTGCACATTTGGTGGGAATGTAAAATGATGGCCACTATGGAAAACAATATTTCTTTTAAAAATTAAAAATGGAATTACCATGTGATTCAGACATTCCATTTCTGGCTATAAAGCCAAAATATTGAAAACAAAGTCTCAAAGAAATGTTTGTACACCAATGTGTCATAGCCACATTATTCACAGTAGTCAAAAGGTGGAAGAAAGCCAACTGTCCAATGACAGATAATGGATAAATAAAATGTGGTACATATAAAGGAATATTATTCAGGCTTTAAAAAGAAGAAAATTCAGGGGCGCCTGAGTGGCTCAGTTGGCTGAAGGTCTGACTCTTGGTTTCAGCTCAGGTCATGATCTCACAGTTTCACAGGTTTGAGCCCTACGTTGGGCTCTGCACTCAGCAACAGAAAAAAAAAATTCAAAAGTAAGCAAAACAACTGAATAGACAGTTTTCCACAGAAGATATACAAATAACCATCAAGCATATGAAAAGATGCTCAACATTACTAATCATTAGGGAAATATAAATTGCTCAGAGCCTGCTTGGGATTCTCTCTCTCTCCCTCTCTCTACTCCTCCCCAACTTGTTTTCTCTCTGTCTCTCTCAAAATAAATAAATAAACTTAAAAGAAAAAGAGAAAGAAGAAAATTCTGACACGGGCTACAGCACGGGTGAAGCTTGAAAACACTATGCTAAGTGAAATAAGCCACTCGCAAAAAGTGTGATTCCATTTTTATGAGATTTCTAAACTCAAATTCATAGAAAATCGAATTATGGTCGCCGGGGATTAAGGGAGGGGTAAATTGGGAGCTATTATTCAATGAGTTTAGAGGTTCATTTTTGCAAAATAAAGTTCCGGAGGTTGGTTGCACAACAATGTAAATATACTTTTTTTTTTAAGTTTATTTATTTATTTTGAGAGAAAGAGAGAGAGGGAGAGAGAGAGAGAATTCCAAGCAGGCTCTGCAATGATAACGCATAGCCCAGTGAGTGGCTCGAACTCACAAACCATGAGATCATGGCCTGAGCCGAGATTAAGAATCAGAAACTTAACTGACTGAGCCACCCAAGTGCCCCCAATGTAAATATTCTTAATACTAAACTGTATGTGTAGGGGCATTTGGGTGGCTCAGTCGGTTAAGTCTCCAACTTCAGCTCAGGTCATAATCTCACAGTCCCTGAATTCGAGCCCCTTGTCGGGCTCTGTGCTCAGAGCCTAGAGCTCGCTTAGAATTCTCTGTCTCCCTAGCTCTCTGCCCCTCCTCTGTTTGTGAGTGCGCACACCTTCTCTCCCTCTCTAAAAAACAAAAACCATTAAAAATAAAACTTTTAAAAAAATTAAATAAACTGTATGCTTAAAATGGTTAAGATAGTAAATTGTATATTATGTGTTTTTACCACAGTTTAAAATAATAATATTTAAAATAATAATATTTCTCAACAATCCCATCTAATAACAGTGCCATTATTCCCATTTAATTTTAAGTTTGTTTATTTTGAGAGAGAGCACACACACAAGCAAGAGAGGGGCAGAGAGAGAGAGAGAGAGAGAGAGAGGGAGAGAGAGAATCCCAAGCAGGATCCACAGTCAGTGCAGAGCCTGATGCAGGGCTCTGTCTCCTGAACCATAAGATCATGACCTGAGCTGAGATCAAGAGTCAGACATTCAACAAGCTGAGCCACCCAGGCGCCCCCATTATTCCCATTTTAATCTTGATAGGCCCATAACATAGTAGGCCCTTATTAAATACGTGTTCATTTGTAAATTAAACCATCCCTTTCTTTCCCTCTGTGTCCCAGACCAGGGTGGGAAGCAATGTACCAAGTTCTGAAAGACTAAGGAAATGTCAAATTATGCTCTTATATGCTTAATAATAAAATCAGAGTATTTGAGTGTCTATTAAGTTTCTAATTAAAACAGTCAGAATCCCTTTTTAATTGCTCTTTTTAAATCACTCTTTCCAATGATACCGTAGTCTACAAACCTATGAGAGTTTAGGGTATTTTTTTTGTCCTTTCTCCTAGGCTGAAACAATTAACGAAATGGTGTTAATCACCATTCAATCAAGGCATTTCAGTAAAATTTTTCATTTGAACAACTTCCTACTCACTAATGTTTAACACGGAAATATATTCATACAGACGTAAAAAATTTTAAAAATCTTTGAAAAAAACTTCCCCTTCCCTGAAATCCTGACAATGTCAAATGTTCCCATTCTGTAATTCGCACCCGCAATACCCTAAGGCTACTAAATGAACCACATTGAAACCTGTTGCTTTAAAGCCGGAAGGAGCTCGTAGGTCATTGTCACCTGGGCCTGAGCCTGAGAAGTGAATGAGGTCACAGTCGCATGACAGAACAAACCCTTTATTGGATTCTTGATCTGATTGAAGCCCAGAAGTGGTAGGTAGCATGGTCTAAAAGTAGGTAAATCTCTGGATTGCGTAGGAAATTTATGCTGAGTTCTTTTTTTTTTCCCCAAATCTATGAGAGACCGAAGATAGTTTTTTAAAGTAATGATTATTTTGCACCGTGAGGATGACTTCACAGCACCTTTCAAGTGCCTAAACTGTTGAGCCTCTCCGGAGTTCCCAGTTTTATGGTAGGTTTCCACATTGTGAACACACGTAATTGAGTTGTTTAGAAACCACCGGATTTCCAGGCTCTGAGGCGAAGAGCTGGGAAAATGGATCAAACTGTAACTAAACAGACAAAGACGTTTTCTTCATGGTTTCATAGTATTCGATTGTCTGTTATTCCTAAATCAACAACCCTGGTCCAGTGAACCAACTAATACACTTTGAAAAAATAATTAGAGAGGGAAAACCAACAATGAAAGGGGGAAGCCCTACCAACCCAGCTTGGGGTCCGGAGGCCCCGATGCCCAAACTGCAGAAGTGGAAAGGCAGGACTAGGGAGGCTCTCAGGGTTAAAAGTCCACTCAGGAGAGTCCAGGGTGGCGAAACAGCATTGTATCCTACCTCCACTCCTACTTCTAAGGAAGACCAGTGGGTTCATAAGAACCGACAGGGCAGGGAGGGACCTCCCAGAAGGAAACTCTGGGAAAATCTCCTTACTACCAGGCAGGTTATCCAAGATACAAACAAGTAGTTAAATATTTTAGAAATGCTGTTAACATTCTAGCCTCTGTCAACTATGACATGAATATTCTACTGATTTCAAACTTAAATTTTGTCTTTAAATAACTCTTTCCACATCTTTCTAGGATGCTTTATCTATGTCACATGGTACCACTTATTTTTACTCTTGAAGGGGGATGGACGATGATAAGAAATTTTGCAGTGACGGGGCCGTTCCACGTGGCCTTCCAACTTTGCACACACCTCTAACTTGAATTTTCACATATTACCATCCCTCAAGGCCCTGCACGTCAAACTCTCGGTCTTAAGCTAAGGAAGTTGCAAAAGAAAATAGAGGAATTAATCTGTGATTTGATCTATTTGTATCTTCTGAATTCCAGACAGAGTTATTGGCCCCATGGCAGTTTCTGATATTAAATCAAAAATTAGGCTGAGTCCTCTAAAAGTACCCTGCTCCCATGGCAAGAGGTAAGTAATGAATGTATTCAGGTGTTAAATAGATTAAGATAAGGGATTATTAAGGTGTCTTGCCATTTGCAACAATGTGGATGGAACTAGAGTGTATTATGCTAAGCAAAATAAGTCCGAGAAAGACACACATATGATTTCACTCACATGTGGAATTTAAGAAACAAAACAGATGAACATAGCGGAAGGGAAGGAAAAATAAGATAAAAACAGAGAGGAGGCACCTAGGTGACCCAGTTGTTAAAGTATCTGACTCTTGACTTCAGCTCAGGTGATGATCTCACAGGGTATGGACCCTGCTTGGAATTCTCTATTCCCCCCCCCTCTTACCCCTCCCCCACTTGCTCTCTCTCTGTCTCAAAATAAATAAATAAACATTAAAAGTTAAAAATAAAAAACAAACAGAAAGGGAGGCATAAGAGACTCTTAAAACCTTAAAAGACCATAAGAGACTTTTAAATACAGAGAACGAACTGAGGGTTGCTGGAGGGGAGGGGAGGGGGGCTAAATGGGTGATGGGTATTAAGGAGGGTGCTTATTTGGGATGAACCCTGGGTTTATACGTAAGTGATGAATCACTGGGTTCTACTACTGCAACCAATACTACACTGTATGTTAAATAATTTGAGTTTAAATAAATAAAATTTTAAAATAAAATAAATGGAAAAAAAGAATTATTAACGTGATAAATATATTAAACACCCATAAAGGCTATGAGGAAACAAATTAGAATGCTCTTCAAGTACCGTGTGATAAATTTAGTTATAAAACAAAACATATGAACTGAAGATAGATTTTTATGAAAAGAAAAAGTATATATATATATCCTTTTTGATTGGAGAAACAAAAAGAAGTCCCTCCTGTCCCCCCAAGTGAGAGGCAATTTTTGTGTAAGGGGACAGAATATATCCTAGAGGGCTTAAGAAGCTGTCAGCAGTACATCAAGATATTTTGAGTGCCAGTTTAAAGGAGAATAACATGAGAGGCTCACAAAGAAGACCTAATCCCCTAAGTCAGTCAGTATAGAGAAGGTCTGTAGCTTGGATAAAATGAAATCTAATAAATTAGCCGTGACTGACCTTGAGCTAAAATCGGGAAGGGAGGTTTGCCTGTGATATTAACAATAGCTTTTTTCTCAGTCTGATAACTACGAATTGCAATCAACAGTAGCCACGAGTGACTAAAAGTAAGAGCCCGATCTGTATTTTATCAGAGCACAAGAAGTTAAAAGCCTCTCTTCTCCCTCACAACGATCCATTTTCTGTGCCACTGGGAGAGTATTTCTCCTAGCGTCCTTGACTGTGCCGCTGCTGCAGGACTAGATTCCTGACCTTTTCCGAGGGACGAGGGACGTGGGTGAGACACCTTCCAGCCGCCAGGTCCCTTGATCTCGTTGCTCCCTCACCCCGCATTGCAAGCTGTCTCTTGAACTAGTGACGTTCTTGTCACTGAAAGGAGTCCAGCAAAGTCTAGACAATACCACACGTAGAGGGAATTCCTGCATGAGATGAGAGGCTAGCCCAGGCTCATTCCAAACCTAAGGTTCTTCAAAGCTTTGAAACATTATAAAATAAAGACACTTCCCACAGGGTCTGAGATTCTGCCAAGAGGATCCTTTTTTTTTTTTTTTTTAACATTTATTTTTGAGACATAGAAACAAAGCGTGAGTAGAAGGGCAGAGAGAGAGGGAGACACAGAATCCAAAGCAGGCTCCAGGCTCGACGCGGGGCTCGAACTCACAGACTGCGAGATCATGACCTGAGCCGAAGTCAGCCGCTCAACCGACTGAGCCACCCAGGCGCCCCAGAGGATCCTTTTTTTAATGTGGCTAATAAAGACATCACGTTCCCTGTCTTTACTTTCCTCCTGCTTCTCGAGAACTTCATATTTCTCCATCTACCACATCTTTTATAGTATGCAAAAGGAATTTGTTTATATTTAGAAATACAACAAACATAAACAACTTATCTGAGTAAAGGCAAATTGGAGTTTTCAGAGATTCAAACAGGTGATAGAATGGAAACACCAGAAGAAGAAATCAGTGTTGGTAAAAGCACAGAAAATAGACTACATAGGTAAAATTCCATGTCATAAAAGTTAGGAATGATGTATTTTGAGGTTTTGTTACCTCGTTTTTTCCTAGGTCCCTCTTTGAAAACGAGTTGAAACTACTAGATACTGTGGAGGAACTAAATTCATAAAGCATAACTTTTAAAATTTACCATGTGTAGTATTTCTTCCAGTTTCACTTTCATTGCTTCTTGTAGAAATATAAAAACTAAGAGATTCCATATTAAAACTTTTAGTTTAGGGGGGGCTGGGTGGCTCAGTCGGTTAAGCATCTGACTTCAGCCCAGGTCACGATCTCACAGTCTGTGGGTTTGAGCCCTGCATAGGGTTCTGTGCTGACAGCTCAGAGCCTGGATCCTGCTTCAGATTCTGTGTCCCCTCTTTCCCTGCCCCTCCCCTGCTCACACTCTCTCTCTCTCTCTCTCTCTCTCTCTCTCTCTCAGGAAATGAATAAACATTTTTTAAAATTTTTAAATAAAAGAATTTTAAAAAACTTTAGTATCAAAGCTAAATGTATTTTAAATAAAATTAATGTATAAAATTATGATTTAAACCTACTTTTAAATTACTATATTATAAGCAAATCCAGTTATGCATAATATGCTTTTAGTTCCTAAACTAACAACGCGTGCAGATCTCTACAAATATCCCCAAAGTATTCATGTATTTTCTCTTTTTCCAGATTTTATTTCTCTGAGGAAATAAAAAGTTACCCAGGGTTCCAAACTTTCCAGAGGCACTCTCTATCTAGGTAGGTAGGTAGGTAGGTAGATAGATAGAAAGATAGAGAGATAGATAGAGTTGATATATATATATAGACCATATATAGATATAGGTACAGATATAGATATATCTACCTCTATCTCATACGCTGGTAAAAATACAATTTGGCAGTTAAAGTCATAAAATAATTATGGATACAAAGCTTTCAGTATAAGGATATTCACCATAAGATTATTTATACCAGTTAGAAAAAATTTAATGTTTATTTGTTTATTTTGAGAGAAGAGAGCACACATACACATAAGCAGGGGGGAGGGGTAGAGAGAGAGAGAATCCTAAGCAGGCTCCACACTGTCAGCACAGAGCCCAGTGTCGGGCTCAAACTCACAAACCATGAGATCAGGACCTGAGCCCAAATCCAGAGTCAGATGCTTAACCAACTGAGCCACTCAGGCACCCCTATACCAGTTAAAAATTTGACACAACGTATATTTTTAGCAATAGGAATAATGTAGGGCTTATATCTTTGAGATTTAGAGTCAGATAAACCTGAGGCTGAATCCCAGGACTTCTACCTATTATCTGTGCAATTTGGGATAAGTTATTTAATCCCGCTGTGCCTCAGTTTTCTCTTTTGTAAAATGGAGAAAATCAGCGGTTTTTTTAAGGATGTAAGGGTGAGGGGCAGGGTCGGGCAGAGGTGGACCTCAGTGGCCAGCATTGTCTCACTGCATAGCCTGCAGCTATTGGTAATGACAGTAACAAGTCTCTTAGGTGGTGAGACTCTGGATATACTGTGATGCATACAGTCATTCCAGGCAGCCAAAACTGACGAATGGAACTAACATTTGC
The DNA here is from genome assembly GCA_030068075.1 of Paguma larvata. Classification (NCBI taxonomy): domain Eukaryota; kingdom Metazoa; phylum Chordata; class Mammalia; order Carnivora; family Viverridae; genus Paguma; species Paguma larvata. The sequence goes on along the minus strand of CM057843.1, from coordinate 38,696,686 downwards.
TGGTTTCACATACGTATTAAATCTTGTCATGTCTTTCGTCAGGGATAAAGATTTATCAGGATCTCTCCTGTGCCAATTACAGCACAAAGAAAGGAAGCTGAATGCTTCACAAATACAAGGTAATGAGAATCCTCCCCAAATGAAAGCCCCTTGATATACCTGATCATTTTCTTCTCTGAGATCTGCAACTTGAAGGGTTGACTATAGTCCTTTGCTGTTTGAGACCAGAAGTTCTAATTCAATGTCTAATTTGTGGGAAGGAAGGGCAATTACTTTCAGACAGACATCTTCCTAGAATTTGGACAATCCTGGACAAATACTTTTATTCAAATAAGAACGTGTAGGTATGCAAAGGAATCAATGTAAAGTCAAATAGAAATAGGTAACGGGGCACTGTAAATACAAATGAAGCCCCAGCATTTCTCACAGACAAAAAAAATCATAAAGATAAAATTAGCTTGGGGCACCTGGATGGCTCAGTTGGTTAAGCATCTGACTTCGGCTTCGGTCATGATCTCACAGTTCGTGAGTTCAAGCCCCGCATTGGGCTCTGTGCTGACAGCTCAGAGCCTGGAGCCTGCTTCGAATTCTGTGTCTCTGTCTTGGTCTGTCTCTTCCCTGGGAGAAAGATGTTACCTATTTACAATCTTGAGGCAGGTCTCATTATCTCTGTAAGATGAATCTCATACATCCAGATGTATCTCATGCATACAGATGCTAACACTTGACTGTGATATGAAATAAGTTTTATTCTAGCGCCATTTGGGACCTACTTTGTTTTGGGTTTATTTCTTCATTCACTGATTTTAGAAAATACACCTCTAATTTTGGCTCCAGTTAATGCCTTGAGTATGTCTTTGAAAAAAACTTTGGCTCTACTCTAAACATTCACATGCATATAATTTGGGTTCATTTGGATTCATTAGTTTTCTGTTGCTGTCATAACAAATCGCCCCAAACTTAGCGGCTTAAAACAACACAACTGTATTATCTCACAGCTCTGTGGGTCAGAAGGACAGGTGGGCTCAGCTAGTTCCTCTTCTCTGGGTCTTTCAAGGCCAAAATGAAGCGGTTGGCCAGCCTGGGTTCTATCTAACCAAGAGTCTCTAAAGGAAAATCCACTTCCAAGCCTATGTAGGTTCTTGGTGGAGTCTAGTTCCTTGTGGTTCTAGGGTTGAGGTCCCTTTCCTTACTGGCTGTCAGCCAGAGTCCCTCTCAGCCCCCTAAGACCATCTGCATTCCACATCACATCGGCCCACCCATCTTCAAACCAAGTCCTCCTCATTCTCTGAATCTCTCTGATCACTCCTTTCGCCACATCTCTCTTGCTTCTGGCTGCCCAAGGGACCCTGTAATTACATTGGACACACTCAGATAAACCTTGATAAGTTTTCTTGATTATAACTGCAAAGTCTTTTCATACATTCACAGATTCCAGGAATTAGGGCATGGACATCTTCCAAAGGCCGTTTTGCCTACGTATTTGGTTTTCCATCAAGTAGTCTATTCCAGTTCAAATCTCATGGAAGGATGCTGTCCTTTATATGAAATGTCTATTATGTACTCAATTTTCTCTCAATAATTTTTTAGAACATAATCTCCAATCAACATTTTTAATCTGTCCTAGTTCCATTAGAATATGTACTCATTGTTTTTTTAAATTTTTTTAATGTTTGTTGATTTTTGAGAGAGACAGAGCATGAGTGGGGGAGGGGCAGAGAAAGAGGGAGACACAGAATCGGAAGCAGGCTCCAGGCTCTGAGCCGTCAGCACAGAGCCCGACATGGGGCTCAAACTCACGAACCGTATCATGACCTGAGCCAAAGTCAGACGCTCAACCAACTGAGCCACCCAGGTGCCCCCGTACTCATTCTTAAATAACTAACTGACTAATTAACTTAATTGCATTTCCTCAGCCTTCCAAGATGCCTACAACTTCTTTAATAAGGATAAAACTGGCTGTATTGATTTACATGGAATGATGTGCACTATAGCCAAGTTGGGAATGAATCTAACCAAGCGTGATGTCTATAATGAATTAAGATGTGCTGATATTGATAGTGAGTACTTTGACTTGTAATTACTTTTCTCATAAAAGGTTTTTATAAATATATTTTTTTCTCTCAGTGCTTATATAAACATGAGAAATGAATCTCATTTATTGTCAAAAGCACAGATATGTGTTTCTCTTTAAGGATATCAATAAGGTATGTGTACAAGTCACAAAATCAAATTATACACACGGACTATTCTTTGAAAACTTCTGTGTGGAAACTAAAAGTGACCATCATATTTCAACATCAAATTCGGATTACCCGCCATGACATACAGTTTGGAGGGTGCCTTAAAATAACAGATACAAAGTCATCGACAATTTCAAAAATGACATGTTACCAAGAAAATCCAAGCCTTTTGTTTCCATTCGAATCATATTAGTACGAACCTTCCTTCCATCATTAGAGCCCACCTATATATTTTTTATTTAAATTTCAAGTTAGTTAACATACAGCGTAGTACTGGTTTCAGGAGTAGAACCCAGCGATTCATCGCTTGCGTATAATACCCAGTGCTCATCCCAACAAGTGCCCTCCTTAATGCCCATCACCCACTGAGCTGACCTATGTTGAATTTTAAATGCCACAGCATTTTTGATGCTATTTTTAAAGCTTTTAGATAGCATTTCCTTTGAATACACTGATCTAGTGACTACAGCCCAAGCTGATATGTTGTATGGAGTATATATTCAGCACACTGTCTCTTCTCACCTCTCCCCACGCAACTGCCAGTGCCCCGTTCAATTAGCATAAGGCCAACGTGTGAATCAGTGTCACTGGTCAACTAAGGCATCACTTATTTCCTAACTCTGCCCAATTTGTCCATTCTTTCATCAGAACACACATGCCCCGAACAGCACTATTCTTTAACGTTAGAGGAGACTGGGTACAATTTGGGGATGTTTTAGTAATAAAAATAGCAGAGGTGGGGATAGAGTGGGAAACCAAGGTTGGACCATGCAAAAATGGCAAGTCTCTAGGAAGGAGCGGATAGGCCTGCAGAGGCTGGGAGCCCCTGGTGATATTTATACCCCACCATGGCTTCTGGCGGCTGTGGGTGACTCGTGTAACATCGTTAAAACCACTTCGAGAAGACCAGTGCTCACCTGAGCACATCTCCAGCCTTAACGTGCTGTCGGATTTCGGGTACTGAACAGTCCAAGGTGTTTTCATCTTACATTTAACACATAATCTAATTACTAAAATGCATCTTAGATCCTTGTTCTGAGCCTTTAAATTTCTGTTTCAGAGGATGGGAAGGTGAATTTCTCAGACTTTATAAAGGTGCTGACAGATAAGAACCGCTTTCTCAGAGCCGTGGGTGAGTAGAGCTTTTCCTGAACAGGTGGCAGCTGGGGGGCTGTGAGCCGCTGCTTAGGAACCGTTATTCAGGGGACTCCGGAGGAAGGTACACTCCGGGGTGAGATTTACTGTCATCCTGCTTCTCCAAAACAACATTTGCTAAGCAAATTGACACAGTTTTGGATTCTAACTTAAATGTGTCAGGTCGTTCTGCAGGAGACACTGCGTTTTGGTCTCCAACGTGAACGCTTGGAGTAGTGTAGAAAAATTCGGTCACCTTTTATAATATTCTTTACCAAGTTCCCGTGCTACTTTGAGAGGAACTCCCTTTACAAATGAAAATTTTTTTAAACAAAGAAAAATGCTCTCTCTCGTGCAAATTTTGGACATAAATAATTTCCTATTCCTAAAAACTATCTTCCTCACCCCGATGAAGTCCGCCCTCAGTGCAAGGACTGGAGAGTCGGCTGGAGGTTAAAGAGCCTGTTCTCAGACAAGGTCAAAAATGACGTGGAAGTGTGCCTGACATACTGTTGTCAGTCCTCTGACGGTTTGTTTATGCGTTTCACAGTCTGCCTTGGAAAATCTAACCACAGTTCAGGTTATGTTTTCTAGGGTAAATACATTCCAAATTCTAAATACCGTGTACTGTTTTGAAAACACATTCAGAGTGGCCTGGGTGGCTCAGTTGGTTAAGCATCTCACTCTTGGTTTCGGCTCAGGTCATCATCCCAGGGTCATGGGATCGAGCCCAGCATCAGGCCTATGCTTAATGTGGAGCCTGCTTAAGTTTCTTTCTCTCCCTCTGCTGTTCTCCCCTGCTCACTCTTTTTCTCTAAAATAAAATTAAAAAATTTTTAACTACATTCATTCATAGGCTGTGAACTGTCCTTAGAATAAACAGAAGTTACTGCTTCAAGTCCTACTATAGTAATGAGGGTTTGCCTACAAACGCGAGATGTTTACTAACACTTTCTTAACCTAGAAGAACAAGACACGAGTCCTCAATACATGAGTTGTGTTTATGTTAAATGCATTTACCTACAAGTCATATTTACTTACAAGTCAATATTTACTTAGAAGTCATTGAACTAAAAATATTTATTTATTTTGAGAAAGAGAGTACATGAGCCAGTGCCAGCCGGGGAAGGGCACAGAGAGACGGAGGGCAGGAGAATCCCAAGCAAGCTCTGCACCGGCAGTGTGGAGCCCAAAGCGAGACTCGATGTGGGGTTCGAACTCACAAATCATGAGATCCTGACCCGAGCCAAAACCAAGAATCAGCTGTTAACCAACCGAGCCACCCAGGCGCCCAGAACTAAAAGTATTTTTTAATGATTATTCAATCTGTTCAGTAATTAAAATGACCTTTCTACCAAATAGAACAGATTTTTGAATGTTTTTCTATAATTCTCTAGCACCTAACTTGGTATTACTATCGTAAATAGAATAAAAAGACTTGTCAGCTTATTCTTTTTTTGACAGATGGTTTTTTCAGAAGCATTTTGAATTTTTTTTTTCCCCTTCATAGCTCCAGAAAAGGAGAAATGTTTAGATTTAGCTGGCAACCCAGGGATCCTGTTGTTTGAAATCCTATCAAAGCTTGTAGAGACTTCAGCCTTACCCAGAAAGGCTATAATGGAAATAGTAAGGTAAGTGGCAAAGAAAGAGGTAAAAACAGCCTTCTTTTAAATTTTTTTAATGTTTTTATTTATTTTTGAGAGACAGAGAATGAGCAGGGGAAGGGCAAGAGAGAGGGAGACACAGAATCTGAAGCAAGCTCCAGGCTCTGAGCCGTCAAGCACAGAGCCCGACGCGGGGCTCGAACTCACAGACTGTGAGATCATGACCTGAGCCAAAGTCGGCAGCCCAACCGACTGAGCCAGTCCAGGCGCCCCTAAAAACAGGCTTCTTAGAAGCACTTACGAGGATATTGACAAGGCAGTCACCTCTGGTTAACATCCTACTCCACAGGTCCACAGGGTCTCCTCCAAAATCCCGGAGATGGGATCTGTGGCAGTGCTCACGTGCCACAGCAGGACACCTGGTTCCTTCATCCCAACTGTACTCCCTAGCTCAGAAACTGCAAGACTGACCTCAGACCATCTCGGGGCCCACTGAGGGCCTAACACAGCCGAGAAAGTTCAGACTCTCCTACCCTAGGCTAGAGAATCTCAGAAGAATTCAGACTTTTCCAGGAATGATTTTGTGTTGGGCTTGGAAATCTAATGTGGAAGACACTCCCATTCCTGTTGGAACTACCAGGGGCTCCCAAGAGGTCCCTTGACTCTGGGACGACGTAGAGCAATTTCATACGTCCCAAAGTAGTGTTTTGGACTGGAGCAGAGCCAGCATTGGACCTGAGAATAGAGGACGAGGAAATAATCTCACACCCAAATGTGTTTTATTCCAGCAAATACCACTAAAGATAAATTTCTTCAATCTATTTTTATCATTATATTATAGATATTGCATGTTGCTGATATGAATCTTTATAACTCATACTCTTTCAAAGTCATGCCTTCCCTCTTAGGCTTAAAAATACAGAATGCTTTCGGAATCCTCCACCGGTAACTCTATGCTGTCCTATATCTGTCAGGTGTAGAACACAAAATTCTACTCTGCGTTCCAGTTCAAAGGCATTCATTAAATGCCTGCTATTGGTACACAGATTTGACACGTTGCTTGGTTTTCTCACCTATAAAATGGGAATGATAATAATATTACGCATTCTACCTTCTAGGGCATTGGTGGGAACGATATGTGGTAACGCAGGTGAAGTGGTTCAATAAATATTCCTAGGGCTCCATAAAGATGAACTATTATTATGTGGAAGTAACTAGAATAATCATACAATATATATATTGTGTTTGAATCCTCACCTCCTTAATGGGTGCTATTGTCCTCATTTAACAGATGAAAAGCCTGAAGTACAGGTAGTTGTACTTTGCCCCAGGGAGCAGTGGTGCCTAGATTTTAGCGCAGTCTGATTCCAGAACCCATGCTCGCATTCACCCCCCTGTCCTCCCTCTCACACCCAGAAAGTGCTCAGGAAATGTTAGCTGACACTGGCGTTTTGATGCTGATGATGCTGATGGTTGTTACTTACATACCTGGTTTCTAAGGAGATCACATGTGTAATACGTAGCATTTGCGATTAAGGAACCTAAAATATAAATTGAGAGAAAAGCCCTAAGTATGTAGATAACTAAATATGCCAGCTCAGTGGCAAAGATGATTCGTGTAGTTTCCTGAGCAGGCCGGTCCTGAGCCGGGTAATGGTAGAATTTGATAGGTGTTCCTGTAGTGAGTACAGCGTCTTATGTGCAATTTCTGAGTGTGCACTTTACGTGCATTAGCTTTTTCCTCGACTGCTGTCTCCTAACTGGGCTCCCTGCTTGCAGCTTTGGACTCCCCACCCCAGCCTCGCCCACTCCAGTCTATTCTCAACACTCCCTATCTAGCTGACTTGTCTTGATGCCTACAGCACCAAATGATCCTTTGAAAATGTTGTCAGATCATGTCAGTCCTCTGCTCGAAACCTTCAGCCAATGGGGTGCCTGGGTGGTTCAGTCAGTTAAGCATTCGACTCTTGGCTTCGGGTTCCGGTCATGATTTCATGGTTTCATTGGTTTGAGCCCCACATCAGGCTCTGTGCTGACAGGGCAGAGTCTGCTTGGGATTCTCTCTCCCTCTCTCTCTGCCCTTCTCCCACTTGGCTGTCTCTGTCTCTCTCAAAATAAATAAACTTAAAAAAAATATATTAATAAAAAAAAAACCCTTAAAAACCCTTCCATTTCCCTCTGAGTACGAGCCTCAGACTGTACATGACTCATTGGTCTCCCAGGTGACCTGCCCTCTCCTTTGACCTCTTTGGCCCTGTCTCCTGTTACTCGGCCCCATGCAGGCTAGCATCCTTGCTGTTCTTCAGAGGCACCAGACTTGCTCCCACCTCAAGACCTTTGCATTTGCTGTTCTCCCTGTCTAGAATGCGCTTCACCCAGACACCTACATATTTTCCTACCTCCAGGTCTTTGTTCAAATGTTGCCATCTCAGTAGGGCCTTCTCTGGCCACCTTATCTAAAACTCGACCCTCCTACCACTTTCCCTGTCTCCCCGTCTTGATTTTCTTCATAGTATCTATCACCTTTTAATATAGTATATAACTTATTTATTTTGTTTCTTATCTGTTTTCTCATGCTAGAATGTAAGCTTCATGAGGGCAGGGTTTTTTTTTTTAATTTTTTTAATGTTTATTTATTTTTGAGAGAGACAGAGAGAGACAGAGAATGAGTAGGGGAGGCACAGGAAAGAGGGAGACACAGAATCCGAAGCTGGCTCCAAGCTCTGAGCTATCAGCACAGAGCCTGATGTGGGGCTCGAACTCACAAACCACGAGATCATGACCTGAGCCAAAGTTGGACTCTTAACAAAATGAGCCACCCAGGTGCCCTGAGCAGGAATTATTCTTATCTGTTTTATTCACTGTTCTATCCCCAGTGTCTAGAAAGAAAAATAAAACACATTTACATTCAGTAACTAACTATTGAATGATCTCATTTAATCACTATTTCAACATTGTGAAGGGGGGTCCAATGTCCCACTGACAGGCAAGGAGAACAGGGCATAGAGAAGATCAGGCTGTATGCCTAGCCCAGGTCCCCCTGTACGCTTCCATCTGCCTTCGGGGCAGGCCCATAGGTACTTCAAAACAAAATGTCTAAACCTAATTCATCTCCTTCCCCGGCCCCTGCTTCTACTACTTGGGATCCAAATCTCAGTGAATGGCCCCACCATCTCACTGTGTTTATCCAATTGCCAAAGACCCACCCAGTGTCCTCCTCAGCTGCTGCTCTGTCACTCCCCCCATCCAACTAATCACAAAATCTAGGTCTATGTGACCTCCTAAATCTGCCTCATATCTGTACTTCTCTATATACCCACGGGATGGGGCGGGAGAGAAAAAAAAAGGACTGAGGACAGAACTGTAAGAATTCCCATACTTATGGAATGGAAAGAAAAAGGAATCAGCAAAGGAAACATTAATCATCAGGAAGGGAACCAGGATAGGGTGAAGTCAGAGAAGCGAGGGCCACAGAGAAACCCGAAACAGGGTGGACATTCCACCAGTATTAACTGCGTAAGTGAGGCCAGACGAAGTGAGGACTGAACGGGTGGAATTAGGTTTGGTGGTTATGAAGTCATAAGGAACCAAAGGTCCCCTCCGAAAAGACGACAGGAGGAAAGCCAAATTTCAAAAGGTTAAAAAACAGCGGTCAGATTAAACATATTAGAAGAAATGCATCTTTTCACCTCTTCTTCCTCCTGAAATTGGACTAAAATAATAGTAAAAATTTTAGACGGCAAACACCCACAAAAGAAAGAACAGCAGACAAGAGTTGTCAGCATAATTTGGGAAGCTGGACAGGAAATGGGTGACTGTTCACTGGCTGGAGAGATCAGAACAAACTGAAATCAGAGTACCTGCGTGGAGAAGGTCAAGAAGCCAATTCTCATCCCAGAACCCTTGACAGGCTCAGGAACTGAGGCACAAGCAGCCTCTGAAAGTAGAGGGCAGGGGGACCCCAAAACAGAAAGACTAGTTCAAAGTAGCATGAGAAGCAGATGGACACTTAGATTCTTCTCCCTAACCCCACACGACCAGATGACTGCCTTGACAGTTACCTCTCTGAAGACGTGGTACCAGAAGGATTGTCTGGACTCAAGGGTATCAGACACAACCTGAGGATGAGGGCATCAGAGTGGAAATAGAGAATTATATGAAAGTCCATTTACCGAATCGTGAGACATCCCCTCCCACAACCAGCCACCTTCCCCTTCCCTAAGTCCCAATGTACTAACAGCTAGATTTATACCACTCAGTTAAAATATCAGAGGATCCCTCTCCAGGGAAATTGACTAGCTCAAGAGAGGAAAAAAAACACACAGACACTCACAATTAAAAGTCCTCTTAAAAATAAAAGGGAGGTCCTACGATGAAACAAGTCTCCAACCAATTACTGGATAGTAAGTTCTCATTCAATAAGACCCATCATACCAAAAAACTTCCAACTGGCCTTAAAGAGTGCTTACTCTCACTCTTAACTACGAATAGGCATCTGAGGACCAAAAGAGATTTCGGGAAAACCTGCGTTTTTAAAGAAAGATTACAACAGGAAAGAAGGAAGGGAGGCAGGCAGGGAAGGAAGGAGAGAGGGGAGGAAGAAACTAGTTATAAGTATAACATAGTATATAACAGTTGAGCAAAGATTAGTGTGTCAGGGAAGGGGAGATTACAGATGACAGCAGTGTTCTCAAATTGAACACACATCAGAATCACCTGGAGCAATTGTTTAAACACACTGCTGGGCCCCAGGGGTTCTGATTCCGTAGGTTTGTGTGAGGACCAAGTGTTTGTATTTCTAGCAAGTTCCCAGCGCTGCTGAGGCTGCTGGCCTGAGAATCACACTCAGAGCCATAGAGTATGCAGAGAGGACTTTGAGGGAAAGGAAACGTGAACCTTGAAGGACCTGGTAGGAATTAGATTACACTAAGAGAAATGAGCATCATATATTTTCAGAAGAACATAAGAACATTGTGGATAGTTAGGTTCAAGGCTGGGGAAGGAAGTATCTGATTATAAACCAGACTGCTGGGGCACCTGGGTGGCTCAGTCGGTTGAGCATCCAACTCTCGATTTCGGCTCAGATCATGATCCCAGGGTCATGGGATCAAGCCCGGAGTCAGGCTCCTATTTAAGATTCATTCATTCTCTCTCTCTCCTCCCCCGCATCTCCCCTGCTCACGCAGCCTCTCTTTCTAAAAAAATAAAATAAAATTTATAAACCAGACTCCAGCCAGAACACCATTGGCACATCTACCCAACCGCTGCTGCAGCTCCAACATTTAGAATGAGTTCTTTCTCTCTGAGAGGGGAAAAAAAAGTTTCCTGCCATCATCCCAGAGAGCAGTGAAACTTTGCTGTAACAGAAAAACTTGCCCATGTAATGATGAAAAGCAAAGTCTTGCATTTAGTCCTCTGGGACAGTAAGAAGGGACGCTCCTCTGCTCGGCACACTGAAAAGCAAGGTCTCCCACATTGGTACTGGAGCCCCACTACACCAAGTCTCCCACCCCCCGCCCCCGACCACAGCTGCAAAAAGACATCCACTGCTCCAGCTGCAAGAGGGCGTCTGATCTGCCATGAATATTTAAGGCATGCATGTTTGTAAATCAGATGTCTATACCTTTGGGGATGTTTGTGCTGTGAATGAGAGTCCCTTAGCATATACAGCCTGCTGTATTCTTTTTTTTTTTTAGGTCTTATTCATTTTGAGAGCAAGAGAGACAGAGTGCGAGCAGAGGAGGGGCAGAGAGAGAGAGAAGGAGACACAGAATCCAAAGTAGGCTCCAGGCTCTGAGCTGTCAGCACAGAGCCCGAATCGGGGCTGGAACTCACTAACTGTGAGATCGTGACCTGAGCCGAAGTCAGACGCTTAACCGACTGAGCCACCCAGGCGCCCCAGCCTGCTGTATTCTTAAACTAAAATGCACAGTAACAGATGTCCTAAATCTGTTCATACACATGCGCATGCATGCACACACGCACACACGCGCACACACACACACTCAGAGAAATACAATCAATAGTGATTTACTGAATAGTAAGATTATTGGTGATGCTTCCTTTTTACACTTTTCTGTATTTTCCAAATTCTCTGTAATAAGGATTTCTTTTCATGAAAAGAAAGCCACATTTTAAAATTCAACACAAAGTAATAATAGTAGGCATGATTAATGTTTGTATTCACACCGGTACCACTCAAGGCTCTGTCAAGGACCGCCATTGATAGTTATTTTTCTAGACAAGACTTGAGGTTTTGGGGAAGAGGAAGGAAGCCGAAGCCCAGGGACTAGAAATATAAACTAGCCAAAGGGCCTGTGGAAAGTATTAGTAGATATTCTTTGAATGCCGCAAAAAGAAGCCCTCAATAAATAATATTGAATGAACATACAAATTAAGTTTAAAATAAATGGTTTCAGGGGCACCTGGGTGGCTCAGTTGGTTGAGCGGCTGACTTTGGCTCAGGTCATGATCTCACGGTCTGTGAGTTCGAGCCCCGTGTCGGGCTCTGTGCTGGTGGCCCAGAGCCTGGAGCCTGCTTCAGGTTCTGTACCTCCTTCTCTCTCTGCCCTTCCCCTGCTCATACTCTGTCTCTGTATCTCTCAAAAATAAAAATAAACGTTAAAAAAAAAACAAAAAACTTTAAAATAAATGGTTTCAGACAATAACGTGCAACTGGACTTTTTTTTCTTTTTGTCCAACACTTAGGCACTTTTTCAGTAGGAATATGCAGCACTTTTCTTGTTTTTAATTACTTTTTTTTTTTTTTTAGCTATTTCCGAAGAAAATTCCAGGAAACCACATCAGGAACGTTATGGAATCCCTACACTATGGATTATGGAAAAAGGAGATTTAAGCAAGACATATGCACACCTCCCAGCTCAAGCACAGCTGCCTTTGCTAATGCTGCCCGGGTTGCAATAATGAGAGAAAAGGATTTGTTTAAATTTCTTGAAGAGCTCAAGAGTAAGAGCCATTTGTCCTCTCCCCACTGTCAGAAAGGATTTATTTGTAGATGACTGGTCAGAAATACATACTAGAAAGCCAAGTGCTATAGAAACAGGACCACAGGGGCGCCTGGGTGGCTCAGTCGGTTAAGCCGCCGACTTCGACTCAGGTCATGATCTCGCGGTCTGTGAGTTCGAGCCCCACGTCGGGCTCTGTGCTGATGGCTCAGAGCCTGGAGCCTGCTTCGGATTCTGTGTCTCCCTCTCTCTCTGCCCTTCTCCTGCTCACGCTCTGTCTATGTCTCAAAAATAAATAAATGTTAAAAAAAAAAAAAAAAAAAAAGGGGCACCTGGGTGGCTCAGTCGGTTAAGTGGCCGACTTCAGCTCAGGTCATGATCTCGCGGTCTGTGAGTTCGAGCCCCACGTCGGGCTCTGTGCTGACGGCTCATCAGAGCCTGGAGTCTGCTTCAGATCCTATATCTCCCTCTCTCTCTGCCCTTCCCCTGCTCATGCTCTGTCTCTATGTCTCTCAAAAATAAATAAATGTTTAAAAAAAAATTAAAAACAAACAAACAAAAAAGAAACAGGACCACAGCCTATTCTGTCTGGTCTGTATCACACAGGTATCATTGGAAAGCAAATCTGCATCTCAACCTGAATCCTCATGATTCAGGCGAAGCCTAGATCTGGGGGCAGGGGAGCGGGCAGGAGAGTGAAGAGGGGAGTCATGGCCACTGTGAAGACTAGATAAAGAGCGAAATGGGCACTATGCGTATGTCTTTTATGTGAATTTCTTCTTACACTGTTCATAATAGCATTTTTGTTTTTATCTTTTTAGGGTGCAATCCTCCTTCAGATAGCCCGTATTCAAAAATACCCATCTTTCCATTGTTTCCTAATGTGGACGGGGTGGTGATGGGAAAGCCATTCAAAGACATGCAGAAATTGGAAATGCTAAGGAGAAAGGAGCCTCTGAACTTCTTTGAGAACTACTTTTTCCATAAAAGAGACTGGAAAACACAGGTAAGATTTCAGTTACGTCACATGAGTTAATTCAAATACTTAAGGTTTTAAGTTCTAATGTAACAACGAATAACATGTTTTTTTACTGACAAATGTGCTTAGTCATTGCATTTTTTAAAAATTTTTGTAATGTGTATTCATTTTTGAGAGAGAGAGAGAGGCCAGGGGACGGGCGGGGGGCAGGGGGGGGAGGGAGGGACACAGGATCCAAAGTGGGCCTACAGTTAACCATACTATATGGTACACCAAAAATCTGTTAAGAGCATAGATCTCATGCTAAGTGTTCTTACCACAATAAAATAAAAAAAAATTAAAGATTCTAGAGGAAAACAATAGTTGCTGGCAAGGATGCGGAGAAAGGGGAACCCCTTTGCACTATTGGTGGGAGAGCAGCCTGTGTAGC